>OX335646.2:0-347876 GCA_946894095.1 Incurvaria masculella | reverse complement strand
ATATCTCTTATGGATATCCCACAATATTTTTTTTTTGTCCTTTACTTTCTACGACAGATAATGGCTAATTTTAGAAGCGATATTAACCAATACTGCATTAATCCTTATCCAATTAAATACCTAAAAATTTAGTACATTTTAAAACGAAAATATAAGAATCACTTTGGGTCAGAAGTTATTGATTATTTTCTTATATACATAAATAAATACCTTAAATACACTGTCGATTTAATATAGATCTATATGGCCCCTTACAGCATATGATTTAAATGAATATTTTCGAAGATATTACAGATTTAAAAATTGCGGGACGTAGCATTTGCGGCGGTACCGGCCGGCCGGGGCGGCGGGAGCGTGCGTATAAATAGTGCGTCGGAGGCCGCGGTTTTTTTTTTTCAAATATTTCAATGTAGGAACTCTACGTACAGAGGGTTTATTTGTGTATCTTTGTATTAAAATAATTTTTTTTTAAATGATATTATGCCCGTGCAAAGCCGGGACGGGCTGCTAGCTTACAAATATAACGCACTGCTTTTCGGTCATTTGACACAAACTGTGTTGGCAAATCCTTATACCTACAGTATTAAGACTTGTCTGAAGATCACACCAACTTAAAAACAACATTCTAAATATCCGCGAATGAGGAAATTGACCACAGTCGATGCAAAATTAAAAGTCTATGCTAATCCTGCTAAATGCAAAGACGGCATCTCGACTAATAACTTTCTTCCTATGTTGGAAGAGTGCATGTGGCCGGACCCATACACTTCCATAGGCGTGTAAACCTCCAGACCCCCCCTTAAAATGATCTCCTAGCCTACATTAGCTTATACATATCTAACCTAAGTTATGTACCTTATATTTCCCTTGGATACATCCTACATTAATTACCTATTTACCATGTATCCACTCGTCCCATTTGTTCTCCCCATTGGCTCGTGATCGTCCTATATGCTTTCATTATTTACATTACATTACCATTCGTCTAATATATTCCCATTTACTGTTTCCTGATTTGCTCACGTTAAATCTAGTTATTTGACTACATTACTTGCTTAGGTAACATGTATTCTCCTGGATATTGTTGTCAAATCCTCATTTGGTGCTACGCCCTCCTCCTGTACCTAGCTGTCTGTCTCTTTCGGTTCTTCTAACCGGTTCCTTTCTCCCTATCCTAACCTGATACATAATCTCGCTCTCTCTCATACACGCGCTCTCACATACTAACACAAATCTGAATTGATTGGAATAGAGCATTTCAGCATGCCCAGAACTTCAAAAAAATTTTTACCCCATGGGGTAATGGTGACGCCCCTCACAGTCCAAGGTCCATCCATGGCACTGTTATCCCGCGTCCCCACATGATCGCCTTCCTGCCTTCAGGCTGTATATGCGACCTCTGCTTCAAAAAGCGGCGGCCAGCCATCCTGAAGATAGAGCCTCTGAACACCAAGGTTCAATTCCCGTGTAGGGAAATATGAGTTTATGTGGTTCATTATATACCAATTGGGGTATTGGATTTACAACATGACCACTATATATTTTGAGTGTCCACTGACAACGTCAAGTACGACACATTAGGTATCACAAGAATGTTCGTTTTGTCAGCCGATCAAACGGTGACGGAAAACTACGGCGGGTGACCATAGTTACGAATCTGTCTTGTACCAGCCCACATGAATGTAGGACATACCTCAGACCCTCCCATCTGCCATTACTAATGCATGGACATAAGGGTAGTTTCGTGAACTGCTCCGGACGTACCAAAGCGTAGTCACTTTAAAGATTTTCGCGTCTAGTGACATTAGCCACACGCGTTGCCAAGCCTTTCCTGGACTCAGGGTAGGTCATGAGAGTGTCTCCACATTTTCACGGTTCCGGCACTTGGCAGATCGTGGTAAAGCCAATAAAGGCTTTCAGAAGAGCTGATAGAAACAGCAGTTCAAGATAAGCGGTTATCCGCAGTCATGACAAACCCTCAAGGTTGTCGACTAATTTAAGCAGGGAAACAGGAAGTTGCCTGCGAAATGTACACTGAGGTCAATCCAAGATGGATATGCCTTCAGATTTTGTATTTATTAAGATAGTCAACCTGGTCGCCGGTTGTCAAGCGAACCAGGGTATGGCCTCCGCCTTCCTCTCAAGCGAGGTAACATTTTAATATTGGAACATGACTCCAAGGTCTAAATGCCAACAATTTAAAATACGGTGTCATAGTGTCATTTATGTTCAGAGAGATTTTTGGTATGTATTGTATTATCGTAGTGTAGTTTTGTGCGATAATGCCAATACTATATTTTCCTTTCAAGGTTCTCTAGAGTTTGACTGAGTATGAAAGTCTTAATGGGTTCCGGCTCCTTTCAGTATAAAGGGGTACCGCCCAATCTAACTTGAGGCTCAAATTCAGGATCCGCAGCTTCTCGGAATGTTCGTTAGTGATGCTACATTTACGTTTAAGGTACAATCAATCTGGCATGGAACCTCATAGAGATCCCAGACCCGACCGAATGTCCCGTAATGCCTCGTTTTCTGGCTGCACTGCAAACAAAAATCCACATAGCGTGCACAAATATGTGGATTAGACATGCTTCCCACAACTCAACATCCATCGCCTTAACATTTCTGTGAAGAAATATCGTTTTATTCTTTTGTAGCTAGCTAGATAGATTTTATCTAGAAAAAGCGAACCGGTGTACGTGACTGTTCCGTCGCCCCCACTATAGACTCCAGGTCCTACTATTCAACACTGATCCTAGGAATTTAATATCTTTCTGGTTCAGCGTGCGCTGACGCACTCCCTCATTTCACTCACACCCAAACACTCCTAAGCCCTTCCTAAATATAGTCCATATAAATCAAAGACAGAAACCCATCCTCCTGTGAGGCGAAATTTTGTTCCACGTAAAACCACAGCCTGTAACCCTCATCCGAGCCATCGGACCTTTAATACCCACGTGAAGCCCCCTCCTCGAATACTGTACAAATTATTCGAACACAGAAAACCCTCCTCCTGTAGTACAAGATTTTATTCCATGTAAAACCACATCCTGTACCCTCGTCCGAGTCGACGAACCATCATTTCACACGCGAGGTCTTTCCTGAATATATTACAAAATATCTGAGCACAAAATAATCCTCCCCCCCCCACTATAACCAGAGATTTTATTCCACGTAAAATCTTACCTTGAACTTTATAAAGTCTCTCTTCATACAATTCGTAATTCAAAATGCAGTACACCCGCATATCTAATCCTTCATCCAATGCGCTTGCACATCTAACAGGCCGCGCGAACTTCGATATACAATCAATACATATGTCGTCGGCTCACCCACACGAGGCTCCTCATCGCAGTTTGCTACCGCTTGTGGTCCCCAACAATATGTACAGACTTACCAAGGTCCAGTGCCGTCCATTCTTTCACTCTATTTTAACAAAAGCGTGTTGCAAATCTACCTACTCTGCAAGAAAAACATAGATTATTTAGCTAACTCATCTCGTTCCTAATTTGCACTTTTTGCTACTTTCTCAAACTCAATAACTCGTTTCAATGTCACCAATACAAACTAAACGAGGGAAAAGACTTTGCAGGTGCAAATTCCTTAGTAAACACTTCCGCGTATTCAACCTACGTGCCGTAAGCCCTGAATAGAGGCATACTGCCCCAGAGACTCGCTCGCCACCGACTGACGAGGGACCGCGCTGCGCCTTTTCTGTTCTAGGCTCCTGATCCCCTCGCCCCTCCCTTGGAATCCCGCCATTTTTCGAGTAGTGTCATAGGCCACTCTCCCCTCTCCCCCGCTCATCTTTCCTCCCGGCTCCCTCTGTACCCGCTCTCCACCCCTCGCCCGGCGTTGGACCTTGGCGCGTGAGTCGTGTTCTTATTATTTTATATATTATTTACCTGTCGCTAAGCAGAGCATTATTCGAGTACTTTCGAACGTTGTACCTGCGCAGTCGCTCAGGGTCATACCTCAGACCCCCCCGTCGCCCCTCAGCCTGCGATGACCTTGATTTATGTTTAGTCAGATGTGCGTAAAACAAAAGTATTTATTTTTACTTGTCGCTAAGCGGCAGCGCGACGCAACTTTCATATGCCTATAGGATGCTACTTTGTTGTATTTATATATCATGTTTTGAGTGTGGAGGCTGGCCGTCCACAGCCGCCCCCCAATTAACTGTGACTGCACATGGCACACGATGCCACACGCAGGGAAGCAGTTAATTCAATAAGGTAAGGACAATTGTTACAACATAAAATAAAATAATGTCTTTATTCCATATTAAGAAAACCTCAACCACGCCCCCATCTCACAAATTACCTTCAACATCCTTCCACCTACTGCGAACTTCCATATGGAGAATTTTTTTGTTTAGTTTTGTTGTTGTTTGTTTGTTTGTTTGTTGTTAGTTTGTTTGTTGTTGCTGCAACCTAACCTCCTTCAAAGTAATTAAACCTAATGTTAACCTAACCTACATCCACAATTTATCTAATCTTACCTAGCCTAACCTAATCTAATCCAACTGTAATCACCCACAGCTAAACCTAACCTAGCCTACCTACCTATCTACCAATAAAGACTAATAATAATAATAATAATGACTAATAAAGGCACGTGTTCGTCTAGTATTATTAATCTAATTTTTAATCCAATCATTTATACTTAACCTCAAATAGAGTTTCCTAAGTATTCAACTAAAATATTACTCACCCATACTATATTGTATATAATCTTCTCTTATTCTTTAACTAAGAAAATATCAAATATTTCAGCAGAAGTTATTATATTGCTGCTCAATAAACTTCGATAAAAAAAAATAAAATGAAAATTCGCGGAAATTTAAAAGAATTATAAAATTTAAGACGATTTCGAGCTAGGCCCCAATAGTAGAGCCCCATTGAAAATTTACAAATGTTCTCCTCCTCTCAACCAAGTGAAAACCTGCCTAAATATTCGAATCGCTTTCTCCTCTTTGTTGTTACAAATTTTGAAGAAATTTCCATGCTCAAAATTTAGCAAAGTATAAAGAGATCCAATTCACTGATCTCTACTTTACATCTGCCAACAGGGAGGTCAAGCTTATGATATGATCAAATAACTTGATTGAATCTATTTGCATACCAACCATGAAGGTTGGATGTTACTGCATGAATGACATGGTCATTTTCGGATTAGTGTTGTACATAGAGCATACCAACTATGAAGGGTTGGATTTTACTGCCATCTCAGCGTCACGCAGTAGCGTGCTAAACCCTGCAAATGCCTGTACTCGCCATTAATAAATAGGTGTGGTTCTGGCATTTTTCCTCTGACATTGGGCTGATTTAGTGAACACAGTCATTATATGGTCACAATGCCCTAATATGGAATGGTTCAGGAAGTTGTTTAATGTATTCAAGCAATTCAAACTTTATAGTCTGAAATACACAATGACCGAACCTCAAATTCGCATTGAAATTGTATGGTGTTTTCAGTTGTTCTCTGGGAACAATATGAACAATGTTTACCCTATGTATTCATGGTCAATTCACTAGTAGTACTCGTCAACGTTGCACTCCGGGTGAGTGTGTGGTTTTGAAGGTTAACCAATACTTCCCACGTTGCAGTATGCAAGTTCCCATCTTGACAACTGATCCATCGGTGGAAGTCACCCGCTATTCAGCTAAGGATCTTCTTCATAAACGACTTTCCAGAACTAGTTAAGCCATGAACACAAAAGGCACTCATATCTCCATAATTGGCCATCGGACAACACGGTCAACTAGCAATGTGGATGAACTCTATTTGTTTTGTTATTTTATTGAGATCTCCACAGAATCCATGTCATTTTACTTTAATCAAGACAGGTATTCTACAATTCAGTTAAATTGAATCGTAGCCGACCTCATAATCCATACCAAGAATCAATTTAAAGTTGGTAAAACCACCAACATAAAATGCAGGAAGTATAGATCGTTAATAACTCAAACGTTTGGAAAACGTCTGTGAAAATTGTCTCGCATATATCGTGATCGAAGACAACTCAAACGAGTACTGGATATGTTGAACAAAAGATGTTCTGAAAATATCGGTTGAAACACATCAAAGCCTTTCCTCTTCAAAATCTACATGATTTGAAATTTACTGATTTGAAGCTTAAAGTAATAAAATAAAAATATATTTAATTTCTTGAACCACAATTTATTAAGTGCATTTGTATGTAGTTCATTGTATATTTACCATCAGCAGATTATTTAGTTTCAACCTTGGCAACTCGCTGAAACCATCAAAATATCAAGGTAATTATTTGATGTTGTCCTCGAATATTTTGTAACAAACCATCACAGTGAAATCATCACTATAAATCAAATTTAATAATTTATAATCTAAAACAAAGTCTAATAAATGAATGATTTAATCAAATAATCCAGAGAACCTTATTCAAGCTTCATATCTATGGTAATAAAAAACTAAGTGATTTATATTTACGATATTTCAATTACTGCTCAGCAAAGAAAAACCTAATCAAACACACCCATGGCTCACACTCTCCTAAATATTCTTTCAATAATCAATTTAATAATCATAATAAATCACACAAAATATCAAAGAAAACTATACCATTGAATCCACTCAAACACACTCATACACTAAACCCCCTTTTTTTTTTTAACCCCCCCCCCTATTCTAAACACTTCTACCCTTAACTTACCGAAACCCCCATTATCCTTATACCCCCCCCCCATTCTAAACACTTCTACCCTTAACTTACCGAAACCCCCATTATCCTTCTACCCCCCCCCCCTTATCTGATAACCATTTTATCATACATATATGTAGCCGAATACGATCGCCCCCACTCCCTCCTAGTCTCTGATCCCCCCTCAGCCATAGCGGAAATATCATTTCCACCTTTTCCCCAATTCCGTGGTCCCGCGAAACACCGCCGCATACCCGTAGACTGACTCTTTGGTCATAGTACGTCACCAATATTGGAGCAACTGTCACTTCTAACCTATTTTCCAATTCCGTGGTCACACTGAACTAAGTATTCGAAATTTCCCGCGTAATCTTCCAACAACGTTTGCTCAAGTTCAAATTTAAGTTCACTTCCCTACTTGCTAAAACCAATCGCTATTTTTCTGTCTACTTCTGAAAAAAAATTTTTTTTTTTTTTTTTAGATATCCCGTCGTCACCTCACAATAAGACCGTTTCAATGCTCCCATTCACTAAGTCTATCCACACTTTTAATACTATTTCACTTACACTAAAGTTGAACTCTAGGGAAAGAGACACGCTAAAATAAGCCTATGCCATCATCACTCGTAATCCCCCCCTCCCCCAGAATGTAACCCTATCTTCTTACGCAATTTTTTTTTTTTTTTTTTTTTTTAACCTGACTCCTAAAATCAAACACATATTTAACGATAACCTTGATTCTATTGATCCCAATTGGAATGAAACAACGATTTCAAATGCCACTCCTTGATAAATAAACAATACCTTCATTCACTTAATACCATACGTATATGTATATATATATATATATATATATATTTATTTATACCGCAACGCGTTCCCCTTCTCCAGTTTGCCTTTATTTTTTTTTTCAAAACCCTACCACTAGCATGATACACCTGCTCGAACTACGTTACAATAATACTCAAAACGCAAGCCAAAATACTTGGCCGTCAATATTATGTCAATCTAAATAAATTCAGATTTGTGTCCGAATAATCTCAAAATACGAAAATAGTATTCACCGAATTGTATTAAATTTAAAATACCCGTCAACATTATTGTTAAGAGAAATCAATAAAAAATTGTTAAATAAATTATTATTATATCTTTCTCCAAAAGGTAATACACCATCGCCCACTATCAACACGGTCAGCAACGGGATCCCCTATATACAGTAACCGACCGATCCCTAAGTCATCAAAAATAAATATTTCCCATTCCACACCCCTCGCTCTCGTATACGATGATGACGTCAACCTTCTTGTGGCTAAACCACATGCAAACATCACCCCGACTAACATCCAAACATCATGATATCGCATCATAGCACAAAGTTCGCCCCCACCTTCATACAATAAAATATCCACAACTCGTTATCGCGAAGCCACCCACACATCACATTATCCTCCCTAAGTCCAACACTCGTACTATTACGCACCTGCGACCCGAACATTCAGATCTCAGATTTCATCGGAATAGACTGTCACAACAAATTCACCCCTTTTTTTTCAATCTCTACGGAACCCTAACTCTAGTTTATCTCGCCCTCACATAAACTCACAGTCATTACTAATTCTCGTTCCGTTCTCGAACTTCCTCACTCACCCAAGGCTACTTGCACTTCAATGTTGTAAATATGTCTAAGTAATTGCACTATAACCCGTAAAATTGTAATCACTTATTCCTAATATTTTTCCCCTATCAAATAACACCAACTTAAAACTCAAAGTAAAACAACAAAACCCCGATGGAATATCGTAACCTTCAAGGAGTCTGTCTTCTTCAATATCTAACATCCATAACCATTCCTTCATTCATAATTAATCAATCTATCTTTAAATAAACCCCAACGCAATCTCTAGAATAATGGTAATAAGCGCGCGTGGTTCCGTTATTCAATAATAATATCATTCTTGACGCTCCTACCGCGACCCTAGACACAAGACGCACGAACCACGTGACCCGCCGCTCGCGCCACCAATCCATGTGACTGTATAGGTATGTACACCCGCTGTTCAGCGCGCGAGTTCACCCCGCCCCGAGTCGGCACCACCGCACTGAACGAACGACGGTTGGAGCGGCAAGGAACGTCCCGCGCCCCATCCAAATCAATGTTACCTCGCAATACTATAATAACCCCACAAAATATGTAATAATGTAATAAAAATAACAAATTATAATAATTATTATTTCCTTCCTTGCTTTCACAAAAGTTTTAACCAATATTTAAGTTACGTGATGGTTTACAACCTAAGTTCCCATGTTTTTCTACTCACTCCATTCTAGTACCAATATTATACCTACTCTCACACTTCGTCTTCGTTACGGACCCCATGCGACAACCAAAATATTATATATCAACTAAATGTTATTCAACTAAGTTCAACTTGGTTCATACCTCATTTTAAAATATTCCTCTCCGCACAACGACTTATTTACACTACCACTCTTTACCTTTGTTTCTATTAATATATTACATATAACCAGTGCACTTTATCAATACTTTCCCGTGACCAATGGTCAACACAAATATTACGCACACGATACTTCTACAATCTCCGCCACGTGTTCGACTCATGATCTCTCTAATACTCAGCGGAGGATCAGACGCCCCGGCTCGTTAAGCCCGTCGCCCCCATAATTTCGACAGGGTACGAATATTTAATAAATGTTTTAACGGAATAATTCAAAGTAAAACGGTAAATCTACAGCAAGCGTAGTCAATAATAGTAATTAAAACATAATTTCATTAGGATTGGTCGCCCCCACAACATTGCCGCCATCCCTCTGACCCCAATCGGCCCCCCATATAATCGGTCCTGACTGTAGCCAATCCTTTCGTCTAGTAATCTGTAATTTTCCTATAGTAAAATAGAAATCTATGTTCATATAAATACTAAGACAACATTCGCCTTGAGGAGACATTATTCAGTTCTATCCGCTCAACGGAACCAACCGATCCTAAATGCAAATCTTCCTTTGACCGATTTTCGTTCGTGGGAAATTGGTTCTCTATTTAAAGAAACCTAAAAGATATCACTTCCTTGATTGTTTACCGTAGTGAGACGTAAATTAGTTAGGTCTTATTATTTTTATTTCTGCCGACTTTAACGTGCGTGTGTAATTATAATTATTAAAATTTTAATGGTACGAGAGTAACACATGCAGGTAAGATGGAGTTCACCATAATGGTGGGTTATTGATGAATGGCACAGAGCTAAATTCAAGCTGAAATTCATAACACTGTTTAGTACCCAATTCATTAGCACAACCAATTTTATACCGACTTACCTGCGGATAAAACATTTCAGAACACATAATTAACAATTTCCTAAGGTACTAACCTTTGTACTACTTTTTTAAAGTAATTCTGAACCCATGAGCAATAGTTTTCACACATTCTAAACTGTAGTCAAACAGTTTACCTGGTAGGTACCTCTGAGCATTCCCAGAGGTAGACGTTCGGCGTCGCGCTCGCGCGATCAACGCGTCTCTCATAACGCATCCAATGCGCTAGTGGCGCGATCACACAACGCATTCAATGCGCTGGTGGCGTAATCACACAACCGCTCTCGTGCTGTTGAAACATCCTATACTCCCTAATCTCTTTCCATAGTTTCATAATATACATTAATAAATTACAACAACAATGTAATATGTTAAGAATTGTTTACAAACATGATTTTATTTTTCCGTGAACTGACTAACCGCGTTTAACTATTCCCTGCTGACAATTTTACGTCTTATTACTTTTATATATTTTTATTCTTTTGCTTCAAGTATTTTCTTAGTTATTTTTCGTGAACAAATACGAATAATATGACTACGCTATTTGACCCATTTTCTTTGTTGTGTCCTTTAGTAACCTTGGTTCTTTTTAATTGTAGGATTTGCTTAAAGATATAAACAAGTCCTTGTCAACAATCATCCTGTGGTCACGGCAACATCTGTAAACCTCCAGACCCCCCCTTAAAATGATCTCCTAGCCTACATTAGCTTATACATATCTAACCTAAGTTATGTACCTTATATTTCCCTTGGATACATCCTACATTAATTACCTATTTACCATGTATCCACTCGTCCCATTTGTTCTCCCCATTGGCTCGTGATCGTCCTATATGCTTTCATTATTTACATTACATTACCATTCGTCTAATATATTCCCATTTACTGTTTCCTGATTTGCTCACGTTAAATCTAGTTATTTGACTACATTACTTGCTTAGGTAACATGTATTCTCCTGGATATTGTTGTCAAATCCTCATTTGGTGCTACGCCCTCCTCCTGTACCTAGCTGTCTGTCTCTTTCGGTTCTTCTAACCGGTTCCTTTCTCCCTATCCTAACCTGATACATAATCTCGCTCTCTCTCATACACGCGCTCTCACATACTAACACAAATCTGAATTGATTGGAATAGAGCATTTCAGCATGCCCAGAACTTCAAAAAAATTTTTACCCCATGGGGTAATGGTGACGCCCCTCACAGTCCAAGGTCCATCCATGGCACTGTTATCCCGCGTCCCCACATGATCGCCTTCCTGCCTTCAGGCTGTATATGCGACCTCTGCTTCAAAAAGCGGCGGCCAGCCATCCTGAAGATAGAGCCTCTGAACACCAAGGTTCAATTCCCGTGTAGGGAAATATGAGTTTATGTGGTTCATTATATACCAATTGGGGTATTGGATTTACAACATGACCACTATATATTTTGAGTGTCCACTGACAACGTCAAGTACGACACATTAGGTATCACAAGAATGTTCGTTTTGTCAGCCGATCAAACGGTGACGGAAAACTACGGCGGGTGACCATAGTTACGAATCTGTCTTGTACCAGCCCACATGAATGTAGGACATACCTCAGACCCTCCCATCTGCCATTACTAATGCATGGACATAAGGGTAGTTTCGTGAACTGCTCCGGACGTACCAAAGCGTAGTCACTTTAAAGATTTTCGCGTCTAGTGACATTAGCCACACGCGTTGCCAAGCCTTTCCTGGACTCAGGGTAGGTCATGAGAGTGTCTCCACATTTTCACGGTTCCGGCACTTGGCAGATCGTGGTAAAGCCAATAAAGGCTTTCAGAAGAGCTGATAGAAACAGCAGTTCAAGATAAGCGGTTATCCGCAGTCATGACAAACCCTCAAGGTTGTCGACTAATTTAAGCAGGGAAACAGGAAGTTGCCTGCGAAATGTACACTGAGGTCAATCCAAGATGGATATGCCTTCAGATTTTGTATTTATTAAGATAGTCAACCTGGTCGCCGGTTGTCAAGCGAACCAGGGTATGGCCTCCGCCTTCCTCTCAAGCGAGGTAACATTTTAATATTGGAACATGACTCCAAGGTCTAAATGCCAACAATTTAAAATACGGTGTCATAGTGTCATTTATGTTCAGAGAGATTTTTGGTATGTATTGTATTATCGTAGTGTAGTTTTGTGCGATAATGCCAATACTATATTTTCCTTTCAAGGTTCTCTAGAGTTTGACTGAGTATGAAAGTCTTAATGGGTTCCGGCTCCTTTCAGTATAAAGGGGTACCGCCCAATCTAACTTGAGGCTCAAATTCAGGATCCGCAGCTTCTCGGAATGTTCGTTAGTGATGCTACATTTACGTTTAAGGTACAATCAATCTGGCATGGAACCTCATAGAGATCCCAGACCCGACCGAATGTCCCGTAATGCCTCGTTTTCTGGCTGCACTGCAAACAAAAATCCACATAGCGTGCACAAATATGTGGATTAGACATGCTTCCCACAACTCAACATCCATCGCCTTAACATTTCTGTGAAGAAATATCGTTTTATTCTTTTGTAGCTAGCTAGATAGATTTTATCTAGAAAAAGCGAACCGGTGTACGTGACTGTTCCGTCGCCCCCACTATAGACTCCAGGTCCTACTATTCAACACTGATCCTAGGAATTTAATATCTTTCTGGTTCAGCGTGCGCTGACGCACTCCCTCATTTCACTCACACCCAAACACTCCTAAGCCCTTCCTAAATATAGTCCATATAAATCAAAGACAGAAACCCATCCTCCTGTGAGGCGAAATTTTGTTCCACGTAAAACCACAGCCTGTAACCCTCATCCGAGCCATCGGACCTTTAATACCCACGTGAAGCCCCCTCCTCGAATACTGTACAAATTATTCGAACACAGAAAACCCTCCTCCTGTAGTACAAGATTTTATTCCATGTAAAACCACATCCTGTACCCTCGTCCGAGTCGACGAACCATCATTTCACACGCGAGGTCTTTCCTGAATATATTACAAAATATCTGAGCACAAAATAATCCTCCCCCCCCCCCACTATAACCAGAGATTTTATTCCACGTAAAATCTTACCTTGAACTTTATAAAGTCTCTCTTCATACAATTCGTAATTCAAAATGCAGTACACCCGCATATCTAATCCTTCATCCAATGCGCTTGCACATCTAACAGGCCGCGCGAACTTCGATATACAATCAATACATATGTCGTCGGCTCACCCACACGAGGCTCCTCATCGCAGTTTGCTACCGCTTGTGGTCCCCAACAATATGTACAGACTTACCAAGGTCCAGTGCCGTCCATTCTTTCACTCTATTTTAACAAAAGCTGTTTGCAAATCTACCTACTCTGCAAGAAAACATAGATTATTTAGCTAACTCATCTCGTTCCTAAATTTGCACTTTTGCTACTTTCTCAAACTCAATAACTCGTTTCAATGTCACCAAATAAAATCTAAACGAGGGAAAAGACTTTGCAGGTGCAAATTCCTTAGTAAAACACTTCCGCGTATTCAACCTACGTGCCGTAAGCCCTGAATAGAGGCATACTGCCCCAGAGACTCGCTCGCCACCGACTGACGAGGGACGCGCGCGCCTTTTCTGTTCTAGGCTCTGATCCCCCTCGCCCCTCCCTTGGAATCCCGCCATTTTTCGAGTGGTCATGCGCACTCTCCCCTCTCCCCCGCTCATCTTTCCTCCCGGCTCCCCTCTGTACCCGCTCTCCACCCCTCGCCCGGCGTTGGCCTTGGGCGCGTGAGTCGTGTTCTTATTATTTTATTATTATTTACCTGTCGCTAAGCAGAGCATTATTCGAGTACTTTCGAACGTTGTACCTGCGCAGTCGCTCAGGGTCATACCTCAGACCCCCCCGTCGCCCCTCAGCCTGCGATGACCTTGATTTTATGTTTAGTCAGATGTGCGTAAAACAAAAGTATTATTTTTACTTGTCGCTAAGCGGCATCGCGACGCAACTTTCATATGCCTATAGGATGCTACTTTGTTGTATTTATATATCATGTTTTGAGTGTGGAGGCTGGCCGTCCACAGGCGATTCATAAAATTAAATCCGTCTGCCCGGTTTTTTTTTCGATCATGTGGTCCAGGCCTTACCCCTGTTTTCACCACCTCTAGTAACCTGAAATACGATTGCATATTTACATGGAGTAACCGAAAGGTAACTTTGGGATTTTTGTATCTGGAGGTGCTGGACACGGGCGTAAGTCGATAGATGCCGTAAGTATTTTTTTTATTTTAAAAATAATACCTACCTATACATTTCTTCATTTACACAAACGCGGCTGCAATATCCGTCGATACATTTGCCCCATTACCATTATAATAAAAGTTATATGCAACGTATCAGTTTAAATGAAATCAATATTCACCTATTCATACTTAACAATCACATAGACGTGTTGTTATTAATACTGAATGTGAAGATCGACCAAGCAAGATTGGGCTTTATTGTTCACGATTTGTTTGGTCACCGATGGAAATTATTCGAGGAGGTCAGCGCAACCCGCATCTAATTACTACGTACCTAATAAAGTTTGTATGTACGATCATTGTCTTAAGTTCTTTACCCCCTAAATTATTTAATTGGAGTAAAGTGGTCGGTGGCGATATCAAGATATAAAATTATATGCAATCAGCACCGTAACCAAGGCAGTGGCACCGCGTGCCCAGACAATTGATTAAGTTATCCCAGGCGCGGCGCAGATCCTAGCTACTAGCTACTAGGTCTTCGGTTAGCTAGTAGCTAGAGGGACACAGAAATTACCAGACGAGGACCAAGTTTTGGGTCATTTATACATGTAGGGCGCAATATATGTGTATATAGGTTATAGAAACTTGCATCGGGCACATAAAAAGCTATTCACGCTACAGTAAATAAGTAACTACCAAAACGTAAATACCGGCCAAGTGCGAGTCGGACTCGCACACGAAGGGTTTCGTACCATCGTACAAGATTTAACACAAAAAAACACGTTTTATTAATGGGGGCTACCAGCCAATTTTATTATTTTTAAATTATACCTATTTGTTGTTATAGCGGCAAAATGTTTACACACTTTGTGAACATTTCAGCTGGCTACCTTATTTACGGTTCATGAGATACAGCCCTGTGACTGACGGACGGATGGACCGAAGTACGGACGGACAGCGTCTGCAATAGGGTTCCGTTGACACCGTTTACGCACGGAACACTAAAAAGATTTTCTGGCGTAATGCAAAATATTAATTGTAAAAATAAATACCTGCCACGCAAAAAACCCCATGAGCACTTATAAAATGCCGACCAAACTCTACACACCTTAGCTAGGTACCCTAGTACGCAAAGCATTTTAGAATACAGCTGTACACAACGCACACCACTACACACGTGTTCTTATAAAAAACACAAACAAAAACTAAGATCGATGCTAGTGTTTGAACTGGTGAAGTCACCACGGTCAGGGTTACGTATTTGAGAGATAAACTTTCTTAATACAATCTACGAACCCGAACCCTCTTTTTTTATTCTGCCAACCTACTCCCTAGGTTATCTCATTATTCAAATACTTAAAACTGCAATATTCATCTTTATTAAAATGTTGGGAAGAGTCTCATTGTATATACGTTTGTGCAATTCAATGATAAAAAGTACAAAAGCCTGCAAGACTTTCAAAGTTCCTCTACTAAAAGCCTACGATCAAAGATAGTGTATGAAGGAACTTAAGCTATGCACGTTTTTCCTAACCACACTCCTCAGTGCCACGATGTTTGGGCCGACTCAAATGGTACTTATATTATATTTTAAGAATATATAATAATTTATGCAAGTACTTTTATACACCTTAGTGAACAATGCGCAACAGCCAATATTGTGAAGAGTCGGCGAGTTCGAAGTCCCTACTATCAGCTACGTACACTACCCGCACGAGGATAACGACGGTAAACAGGTATAGAGAGGCATCCTAGACTCCGCAGCGTTGCGATTCGTTGGCACCGAAAAAAATGAGCAATCGGACGAAGAAAAAACTCGACAAGGAGGAAAAAACTGAAGAAGTCTTATTTGTAGAGCGATGCGGCGGAGTGTATATAAGGAGCGGTGACAGGGAGACTACAAACAGTCACCAACTGCAGTCGACATGAAGCTCCTGGCAATCCTTGTGGTGGCGGTGGCGCTGGTGGCGTGCGCGCAGGCCTCCCCGCGGCCCGGTGAGTACCTCTACCTTGTCGATTGGACGAAGAGAGAGGAGTGACATCTTATATTGCACATGCTCCCAAAATAATAGGGATTAAGTTCGAAAGAACTTTTTTTAGTTTAGATCTTTAATAACCTTACAATTTAAAAGCCAGCGAAAAGTGTACATTTCGGTCGAATTGAAGCAAGATTTTTGCAGGATACGGAGGCGGCAACTTCGGCGGAGGCGGTGGCGGCGGCGGCGGCGGCGGGAACGGCGGCGGCCACAGCGGAGGTCTAGGCGGCGGCGGCCACAGCGGAGGCCTCGGCGGCGGCCACGGCGGCGGAAGTCTCGGCGGCGGCGGCCACGGAGGTGGCCACAATGGCGGCGGCGGCAGCAGCTTCGCATCCTCCAACGCGCAGGCGTCGGCCAGCGCCGGCGGTTATGGGGCTGGGTAGGCAATCATTTTCCCTAACATGGATATTCAAGTATACGTATACAAAACCACATTATAAATTAAGTTCATCGCGATTTTTGGTTCATGTTTTTTTTGCATGTGGAGCGAATGAGTGACGAAAGAATGACGAAGCGTGGAATTTTCGTGCTCCGTCGGCCTAGGAGAACGTCCCCCGGCTAGATTAACGAAGTACTTCATAAAGGTCCGGCACGTAGCCCGTAATCGAAGCGCTTCTATAAAAATCTGGACACACGTCTGTAAAGGAAGCGAAAGAAGTATGCTGTGATCGAAACGTATGACGCTCTATTATATATCTGCCTACCCTTTCCGGGGAAACGGCGTGAAGGTATGCAAGCATCTACGATTTATCCATTTAATAATCTATTAAAACATGAAAAATCAACAGTGCATAATTACTTAACTCATCACCTAAATTAGAATCATCGTTAACGTGTCTTTTGTCGGTGTGCTCAAATAAATATGTTTAGCCAAGGTACAAGGATACATACTAATATAATTACAAGAAAGACTACTAAACAGAGTGTTTGGGGAATTAGAGAATTTAGCACCCTTCCGGATATTGTTTCTGTCCCCATGAAGTCCCCATAAATTTCGTCGAAGTATTGTGAACCAATTTCTATCAAAATGGCGTGATGTGGTCAGGTTTTTTAATTACATTGGGTACATCTCAGTCCTCAAGTTTTCGCAACCCATGCAGATATAGCCCGTACAAATAACATTATAATCTACTGAATGTTTATATAATTACCAAATTGTTTACCCCGTCATAGTAACAAGGGTACCGTGAATTCATACCTGTTTTTTTTATTTTAAAATGTATAAACGTTTGTTCTAGACGCTGATCGGACAGCGGGCGACACTGGGCGACTCTACTCAACACTTGCGGCATTTTGTGATATCTTTTCGTACCAATTAGCTTAAATATTGAATACCAATAAAAAGTTAAGTACGGACAAGAGACGTTTATTTAATGTAACTGGATATGTGTTTCTAACACTACCACCCCTACAATAACATTAGCTTACACTGGCTCGCTAGAAGCCATGCCTTATATTGCTCGGCTTCATCGAATTGGTTGGAAAACGCAGAAACAAATACTGCCGCTTCTAACATTGTTCATTCAATGCGATGGTACCACGGGATTAACGTTACCACCTGGAAGAAAGTGGAATCCGACCCACGAACGCAGAATCCCTTAGTTGTTGTATTAAGGTGACCCCGTAAGCATCAGAAAATTTCGCCTCCCATACAAACGTAGTTTACTCATCATTTGAAAACCACTGTTCTAATTTACTTGATATTTGGTATCATATATCTGGCAACAAATATCTGTGTCTGTGTGCCTTTGTTTTTTCGGTAAATGTATCCTGAGTCAAACCACAGAGAAAACAAAATTAGTATGAAGATTTTGTTTTTGCTTTCATCTGATTCGGTTTGGATTTTTCAAAAAAACCAAAACATGCATACACAGATTATTGTTGCCTGATATTAAGTATCAAATATCAATTAAATTGGAACAGTGGTTTTCAACAAAACTACGTTTGTATGGGGTGCATAGCTTACGGGCCGTTCTTAATGAGTACTTAGCGCTGGGAAGAGGACAAGTGACAGTTAGGTATAAGCCCATTCACCTCACTAGGCCGAACTCCAAGACTCCGGACAGACTTCCCGGCTCCTGGGTACTTCTCGCAGACACGGCACAAGAGGTTTTCTTAAAATTACAAGCGTCTTTTTCGCAGGTCACATCGTATAACACATTCCCAAAAAAATGTTCTTCCGTTCTTCCGAAATGTCGTCCGTTTTTGCTCGCGCGCGTTGACATAGTCCCCCTTCTTCCGTTCGCCGTTTAGTCAGTCGCGTCGCGGAGATCTCTTTGATCTACCCGCAAACTGAGTGGGCGCAGGGTTCCGTGGAGAGGTAGATGGTCGGATTCGGGATCGCGCTGAGTACATCGTTACAACACGCACGGTAATAAAAGCAGTTGGCTCAATTGTATTCTTTTTACAAGCTGGAGCACATAAAGCTGTTGGTGCGGATGTGATTTGATGTGCTCGTTCCTAAGAACGTTCAAATTATTTCATAAACACACATTTAATGTTTAATGTCAACTTAATAAATACAATTTTAAGTGGTCATTTGGCTATAAAACTCTAACAACGATGGTTAAAACACACTTTAATTACACGTATGAAATAAACATATTAATATGGTCAAATTTCAGATATTTTATTGAAGTATTAGAAAATATCGTACATATACAGCGTGTTGCGACGACCAGTACACAGAATTGGCGACGTTTAACAGCTTTTCTGATTATTTGAATAAAAAGTAAGACTTTAATGCAAAGTAATTCATTAATTAAGTGTAAATATCTAATGTTCCGTAAGAACGTGGGAACTGGACATGGATGGCTAATATCACACCACTGTCATGACATTAGCCTGACACGCCACGTGCGATCTAGGACTCTATATAAGGATCAAGGATCTTGCAACGTCGACTACATAAATCCACTCTCAGAAATGGATTTATTTTGTAACAAATTAGGCACTTTCAAAACTAAAGTTTACAACATACTATTTTGTTATGTAACTGGACATGGATTGCTGATACCAAACTGACCGTCAGATATTAGTCTGACACATCACATGGAAACTAGGTGCCATGGCAGGACCTTCCTTATATTGCTCGGCTGCACTGAACTGGATGGAAAACACGGACGATTCTCATTCCCGCTACGACCATCGTTCATTCAATGCGATGGTACCAACCTCGGCGGTATTAACCCTACCACTTATTAAGTAAGGAAGGGGACCTACAGTTCTACGTGTTATTGCCTGAGATTGCCGAACTGGCTAATGATAAAATATGACAAATCCGAGTGCAGTGTACTGTCTATGGATGATGAATAAACAATAAACAATAAACAACAATTAAACGGTTCAAAATGTTCAACCATCTAGAACCCAACCGCGCTCAGAGTTGCTTCAACCAGCCACTCTTGTAATGCCACACCAGACGGGTGCCAGACTCACGTTTCTCGGTCTGCGTGTGTGCTGCAGTTGAACTCACCATAGGCATTGGTCGGATGACCGCAGGGGGGCAAGCACCGAGACCTTGCACCCGGCGGGTTTAGTGGTCAAAAGAAGATCCAGTAAGGAGGACGCGTCATCTGCTCGATCTGGGATACGCGTATGTTGCGTCACCAATTGAGTCAGTTTTTTTTTATGCGACCTGACATGGATGGCTAATACCACAAAACTATCTTTATGATATTGTTTTTTATTTATTCATCATCCATAGACACATAGCACTCGGATTTGTCATATTTTATCATTAGCCAGTTCGGCAAATCCCAGCGAAGAAGAATTGGCAAGAAACTCCGCTGGTTTTTTTTTTTTCAACGTCTACTTAGTCTAAGTTTACAAAAGTATAAAGAAGAGAGAATTCATGTCATATGCAACAGTTCATGACCAATATCGATTAATTTTGTAAATTTATGTCCGTAATCTAACATGTTGCCAATTGGAGCAGGCCAGTCCACACAAACAGCACCGTTCACGAGCATCACGCCGGGCACAGCCATCGCCTCTCTCAACCATATTTTAGGGAAAGAGGAGACCCGAACCTAGCGTCGCCGCAAGCAAGGACCTTAAAGCGATGCAGTACTCCAGTGGCAACATGAAACGATTTAGTTTTAATACTATTATATCTGACATGAACTACTACAGTGACCTCTAAACAAAGAGTCAAAATATAAAATACATTATTATTCTTATACCTACAGAAAAAATACAGAGTACAATGGTTTGAGAGAAACCTGTGTAATAATATACGAATAAGATTCCTGCAAGAGTTTCTGACCAACACTTACAATTAAATAATGCTTTATTACATTTCGGGTGTACAGAGCACTCGTCATTATTGATACGAAATTGTTATTATTAGCCCAATACACCACATTCCCGAAGGAATTAGGTGCCATGTCAGGACCTTCTCTTTATGAGCACGGCTACATCGAACTGGATGGAAAACACGGACTATTTTTCATTGCCACTTCAACATGTTTTTCCCGACCCGGGCGAGCTTAAACCCTACCACCTAGTAGGGGAAGGAGACCTACAGTTTTACATGGATTCCGAACCATTGAGCAGCTCGCATTCGTGACGAAATGCACTTATCGAACTCGGAACGAGAAAGACAGTAGTGCACGTCGGAATTGAGTCTAGGCCTCTGGTACGCTAGGCCAGTCCCCGCGCCACTATGCTACAATCCGGTTTATCAATGCGCCAGAGAAAAACCAACTCTGCGGAGGGGAACCTTTACATCATCTGCCGCTTTGCTCAGGTACTCAAGAAGTCGAGTAGCCTCCCTGTCTCCACTATGCGGTCTGTCGGTCTGTACAGGCATGCGTACAACCGCGTGTCCGTCCCCATATCAATGTGAACCCTAAGTACGGAGAAAACCGTATACCGTGTACCTGTATAGGAGCACCTTGAACTACTGGGCTGCAACATCAAAAATAATAAAAAATTAAGGGGGGCCCCATACAAAAAACGTGATTTTTTTGTGTTAAATCTTGAACGGTGGTACGGAACCCTTCGTGTGGGAGTCCGACTCGCACTTGTTCAAAATGAGTCGGCCGCCATTTTGATGACGCCATATCTGGTGTACCGACGGTTTTCTAGGTGAAATTTAAAAAAGTTAAGTTAAAAAGTTGGTGCTGGTATCACAAAGTGAACTATTTTTATGGTAAGAGAAGAGACTATACTCCCTTCTCTTTTGCGATGAATTGTTTTAATAAATGAATACACGAAATGGATAAACTGGTCCAATGAGATAGTTTTACTTCCTGCCTGAGGGTTTTCAATGCCCATTCTGACAAACCTAAATTTCAAGGGTTTCGTCTACAACGGTTATGAGGACGTTGCCTGTCTTCAAACATTAACTCTAAAAATAAAAAACATTCTTCACGCATCAATATTTATCACAATATATTTTTAAGGTAACTACTTCTAATAATTGAGTGGCGCGTGGGTGTGATTGGTGGTAGCATGTGGTACGCCGGCGCTGGTGGGTCCTGCTGACTCCTCCACACGCACACTCCTTTGGTTGCCTTGACGACGAGAAGGTACATGGCGCTGCTTTTCAGTGTCTGGAAAATCAAGATGGAATCGAACGATGCACCTAATATTACCTTAATTTTAAAGTATATTGATTAGCTGTTCCTAACGCGTATTTGAAGATTAACCCGGACAACTAGAGATATCGATTTATTTTAATGATTCGATTGAATTCGTTACATGGCAATGAACGGCAATGAACGGGCATATCATGCACGAACTTTACTGTAACTATGTAAAATATAACATACTTGTAATATAAACATATCAGCGAAATAATTATAATAATGATACTAAGATATATTTATAGGTCCAGTAATAAAGATGTGCGCTTGATTTTTTTATTTAAATTTTATGAGTAAGGTACTCTATATTTTCCTACAAGATTGTTGGTGGTGTTAAAATGTCTTCTTTTGTTTGAATGTTCTTTGTGTTTTTAGTTTTAGTCTTTTGAATAAAATAGAAGCGAATAAGTCTCACCCGTATCCGTGCTTGCCGCCGCCGCCGCCTCCGCCGTAGCCGCCGGAGCTGCTGCTGGCGCTGGCCGACGCCGTCGCCTGCGCGCTGGCCGACGAGAAGCTGCCACCGTACCCTCCGCTTCCTCCGCTCGAGCCGCCGCCGACTCCCCCTCCCCCACTTCCTCCACCGAGGCCGCTCCCGCCCCCGAGGCCGCTCCCACCTCCGTATCCACCGGAGCCTCCAAATCCACCAGCGTTTCCACCAAATCCGCCGTCTCCTTTGCCGCCACCGTTTCCACCTCCGAAGCCACCGGAGCTACCGCCGCCGAGGCCCCCGCCTCCACCGTGGCCGCCGGCACTTCCACCTCCGAAGCCCCCGGAGATTCCACCGCCGAGACCACCGCCTCCTCCGTGGCCGCCGCCGATTCCACCTCCGAAGCCACCTGAGCCGCCGCCTCCGAGGCCTTCACCTCCACCTTGGCCGCCTGCGCTTCCACCTCCAAAGCCCCCGGAGCTTCCGCCGCCGAGGCCCCCGCCTCCACCGTGGCCCCCGCCGTTTCCCCCTCCGTATCCACCGGAACTGCCTCCGCCGCCAGCACTCCCACCGAACCCGCCACTGCCCCCACCGAGTCCAGCTCCGCCGCCGTGGCCGCCGCCGTTTCCGCCTCCATAGCCCCCGGAACTTCCACCGCCGAGGCCCCCACCTCCACCGTTGCCTCCTCCGAACCCTCCGCCTAGGCCGCCCCCGTATCCCCCGAGGCCGGTGCTGCTGCTGCTGGAGCCCCCGCTGCCGACGCCGAATCCTTTCCCCCCGCCGAAGCCGCCGCCGGGGCTGCCGCCGCTGCCGAAGCTTGAGCTTCCATAGCCATCGCTCCCGCCGTAGCCGCTGCCGCCGCCGAACCCGCCGCCGAAGCCGCCGCCCCCGCCCCCACCGCCGCCGCCGCTGAACCCGCCGTGGCTCTTGTGTCCCCCGTAGCCGCCGTGGGCTGCAAATAATAGTTTACTTTACATAAATGTGTAAGCATATTTGTTTTTACGAAGCTTTGATACGACATTTGTCAAGTCAACTCAAGCATGCTAGTTTTATTGGTGTAAGAAAGTTGACATGTTATTATTTATTATTTTCGTTGTTTATTAGTCCAGGTTCGGAATTTTCCTAACGCTCCTAGGTCAACATGGCAAGTCGCAGAACTTAGATACCTACATCGACCAGATTTATGGGACCACAGAAGATAAAAGGAAGGAGAGGTGTCATGTTGGCGTTATTCGCAATGGCGGCGCGGCTGCCCGTATCGACAAATTGTGCACATAAAATCGTAAGGGAAGCCGGCCGCGCGTCGTATGTCACCACAGCCGTATGTCACACGGCCCAAACATCGCCATCGCGCGCGAATGCGAGCACCGAGAAAGTAGTAACGATTTTGAGTGAAGTATCAACACTCAAACTGCGTGTTGACTGCTCAGAATGTAACAGATGATATTGCAGTTGCTATCGCAGCTTTAAGTTGCAATATTTTCATGCTCGCACTGCCGAAATACCTTCGCCAAGTCAGTTCCCACCCACACAAACCCTGCAATATGTCTGTGGCAATGTTAATGGTTAAGTTAGGTTGATAGGTTTAGAAAATTCAAGACAGGGGCCCCACAGTAGGCGCGTTAAATGGCATATATCCTTCCTTTTTCGGATTAAGGAATAAGGATGGTACGTATGATATTCACCAGCGACGGAGTGCACACAGAGCGCGGCAACAGCGAGGAGGGTGAGCGAGCGCGCGCCTGCGCCGTGGAGCCGCATCGTGCCGGGTGCTGCGCGCTGTCGGATCGTCTCGGTAGCTGGCGGTAGCCGATCACTGTTCCCGCTCCCACCGCCGTCCGTCATTATATACGGCCCGGGTTATGTCATAACCACTTCTCGGTACTCGTGCAGATGTTATGATCGGAGCCCTCTTCTGTTTTTATTGCCATTTTTTATAGCGCCCGAGTGCCTCGCTAGGTATACGTTTTTTGTGATGCTTACGAGGAAATCAAAATCATATTTGTGGTTTACATAGGTATCCTGTTCGTCCGTCGAAACATTAAAACTGTGATTTATATTGTTATTAAATTATGGGTCGAGATGAGAAACATAATTTCTAGGAAAAATGTTCATAGACCATTTCGTTCCAACTTTTCGAACGCTGAAGAAACAATTGGGTTACACCGACTTCCGGACACCGGTTACAAATCGACTAATACTGGTCCAACCACTTTTAACGCTCCTACTTTCAAAATTCAACAAATGATTGACTCCATTTGAATCTGACGTGACATTGACAACAAAGATAAGATTCGAAAACGGTGTAACAAATTAACAAAAGTGATGCTGTATCTCAAATTATAGTTGTTCAATGCGCAAATTTAACATTGTCGTGATCTACTATCACACCCCGGTAGTGACTTAAAGATGTTTGCAACGGAATCTTTGTACATTTATGTAGGCCTGCAGGCTTATTCCGTACTCAGGAATCAGGAATCCTGAGTTTAGAAAACCGCTTTTATATCGGTTTTCAAAGCGATTTTCTTGACGAAAATATTTCGTAGCAGTGTCAAAAAAATCGCTTTCAAAACCGCTACAAAAGCGGTTTTCTAAACTCAGGATTCCTGATTCCTGATTACGAAATAAGCCTGCAGGCCTAAATGTACATAGATTCCGTTGCACTCAGGATTCCTGATTCTTGATTACGGAATTCCGGGAATAGGCCTGCTGTAGGTATGCTAAATACTTTCCGTTTGGCAATTAAAGCTACAAAAAGAGTGTGGACTATTATTTTCGTGTCGATATACCTCCAAATAATCTGTCAAATTCACGGGATATGGAGATGTAGTGTTTTTTAATGTAAAATGTAAACCTAAATCTGCAAACCCAATATTTTTCTTGCAATCGAAATGAGCCAATAGGACTTTTTTAAGTATCAGCACATGGGTGGCGGATACCACCGTCATGATATTAGCCCACCAAGTTGCAAGTTTGCCTAATTTGATAAATCAAAGCACCATCTTATCAATCAACGAATTAACTTTTTTGGTTATCGATTTTCGTTGTAGTAAACAATTTAAATAAAATGTGTTTTATTACGCCCTTATCGAACTGCCCGCAATCAGCTTATAAGAGCAAAAAAATACCAGTTTGTTGTTATAGCGGCAAAATAAATACACACTCTGTCTAAATTTCAGCTGCTCATCTATTACGGTTCATGAGATACAGCCCCGTGACAGACGGACGGACAGCGGAGGCTTAGTAATAGGATTCCGTGTTCACCCTATGGGTACGGAACCCTAAAAAGATGTTTAATGAAAATGTTCACTTTACATCTTCACTTCCATCAGTTTTATTAATTTTCACGTATTTAAATACACATCAGCCTCGGTAGCTCAGCGTGCGACGCGAGCGCGGTCAGGTTCTGGATGGGTGACAATTTTCAACCGTAGAGGCTGGCCGTGGTTCGGATTCCAAGCAAAACTATAGGTCCCCTTCCTTACTTACTAGGTGGTACGGTCAATCCCGCCCGAGTTTGTGCCATCGCATTGAATGAACGATGGTCGAAGCGGCAATGAAAATTGTCCGTGTTTTCCATCCAGTTCAATTTAGCCGAGCAACATAAGGTCCTGGCATAGGACCTTGAGCAGCTCGTAGCCTAGTGGCGCGGGGACTGGCCTCGCGTACCAGAGGCCTGGGTTCAATACCGACATGCACCACTGTCTTTCTCTTTTCGAGTTCAATAAGTGCATTTCGTCACGAATGCGAGCTGCTCTATGTTTCGGAATCCATGTAAAACTGTAGGTCCCCTTCCCCTACTAGGTGGTAGGGTTTGAGCCCGCCCGGGTTGGTACCATCGCATTGGATGAAAAGATGGTCGAAGCGGCAGTGAAAAATTGTCCGTGTTTTCCATCCAGTTCAATGTAGTCGTGCTCATAAAGGGAAGGTCCTGGCATGGCACCAAATTCCTTCGGGAATGTGGTGTATTGGGCTAATATCATAACGGTAGTTGTGGGGTATTAGCCATCCATGCCAGGTCGCATAAAAAAAAAGCACCTAGTTTCATTGTGTAAGGCTAATATCTGACGGTCAGTTCGGTATCTAATTAGCCATCCATGTCCAGTTACATAAAAAAACATCAAAATACTGTAAGCGCAGCGTGAATCCCTGAAGAATCGCGTAAAAAACACAGTTACATTGAAATGGAATTTGAAATAGTTCTCTAAGTACTCAAAAGGAAAATCTCCTTTGAGACAATTATTATTGAATGGCGTCAAGTAATAAACGTATTGCATCATCGTTGAATATTTGATTTACCCAAGAGAATACAAGCTTTGCGTCAACAAACACTACACGGCAGACACGGTGGCCCTGAGGTACGAACCGTTACCGATACCTCAGTAAAGTTTTGAGTTTTATCATACACAAATGAGGTTATATAATGAACTGCATTCTCCCATTAAGGTCGGCCCGTAAGCACCTGAAAATTTCGCCTCCCATACAAACGTAGTTTACTAATAATTTGAAAACCACTGTTCCAACTTACTTGATATTTGGTATCTAATATTAGGCTACAAATATCTGTGTCTGCATGCCTTTTTTTTTTCGGTAAATGTATTCTGGGTCAAACCACAGAGAAAACAAAATTCGTATGAAGATTTTCTTTTTGCATTAATTTAATTCGATTTGGATTTTTCAAAAAAACAAAAGCATGCAGACACAGATATTTGTTACCTGATATTAGATATTAAATATCAATTTAATTGGAATAGCGGTTTCCAAATGATTAGTAAACTACGTTTGTATGGGGAGCATAGCTTACGGGCCGTTCTTAAGGTCGGCCATCCCGCTCAACTCCCCATACAAAAGAAGAAAGAAGATCACGCCCATTCTTTTCAAAGATCAATTCATTCAATTATTGTCAAAGATCCCAAATTTTGCTCAAAATAGCTTTATTTGATCGAACTAGATGTCTGATGACCGTTGGCAAGCTCAGTGATGAGGAAGATGCAACATGTCCACAAAGCAAACAATGTGCATAGTGTATGATTTGGTAAGATTTACGAAAATTTTTATTACAAAACGACTTATAGCTAAAAGTAAACCACGACCGCTGTAGTCAAAAATCTTATAAAAACCAAATTGATCCACCTCCAAAGTTATTGTATAAACTACTCCGACAACTACTACTAAGATACCGACTCAAAAAATAATAATAATCGTAACTACAAAAATTGCAATAATGTTTTCACATTTTATTGCTTTTTCTTTGATGACGGTTTTTTTTTTGTTAAATTTATTTTTTTATTTATGTATTTTTTTATTTGTGTATTTTTAGTGAATCTGAAGTAAATTAACTAATTTGTACACGTCCTTTCCAATAAAAAAAAGAATCATGGAAATAGGTTGGCTTTATATTAAGTTATTCGTCCATTTGTCGCTTACATACTTAATGCAAATTTAAGACTTATATTATTTGAAACCACATGGGGAGCACCAGCTTTTAAATAAAAATATAACCATTAAAATCGGTTCACCCAGGCGAAAGTTCTGAGGTAACAAACATAAAAAAAAGTCGCTGCACTGGAAGGATACGTACTTGAAATATTAAATATGACTTTTTTCACATTTTGGTGAAACAAGTTTGATTGTTAAAACTATCACAAACTTCTTTATAGGCTTTTCTGTACATCGTTGAAGCTGATCACAGAACATTTGTAAGGAGACGTAGAGGTAGGAACATGCGATAAAACAATAATTTTGCTAAATATTCATTTTTATTACAAAACATTTAAAAATTATCTAACATGATTCTGACGGTAACAGTTGCATAGTTCATTTACAATTTGATTACAATAACATAATTTTCCTACAAGTCACATTCGCTGGCGTGTGTGAACACAAGGTGTTCACACACTCCTACTTCATATTTAACTTAACTAAAGTAATTCCTATTATTATTGTGATGTATTAATTATGCTGTGATTTCGATGACTATTGCTGATCCGTCAATGTATCAACATTCCTATATGTACAGGTACATACCCACATATGTACAGACACTGGTACCGCACCCATCCTTCCTACCTAATAAAGTAAAATGTACTAGATAAATAGCAAGTACTTTAGACACATCCACATTGCCATATGCATGAATATCTTTCATATTTTTCTAATATCTCAACTAATAAAATTATTAAATATTCCAACATCGTAAAAAACTTTATTTAAAAACACAATCATATCTTTTATTTTTACGACATGCTCGCACAGAAGGCATGTAAAATTTAATTGCTGTTTCGGTCGGGTCTGTTTATTCGAATTTAGTGCTCAAAATGCAATAAAATCGTCACACTATTGAAGCGATCGCAGCTAATGCACGAACACCTTCACGCCGAGCTGCCACCTGGAAACTTACTCAATACAACTGTAAAGTCAAGCATATGTACATTACATGGATTATCATAGTGTTGACTTTTGCACTAAACTGGTATCACATTTGTCAGGACTAGCCGTACACTACACACGTGCGGTGGCACATTCGTACCTACTTCATTTCATTAGGTATCTAGCTACACAACATATATAAAACAATTAAGTAGACCAGCATTGCACTGGGCCGGGCCCGGGAGCTCACTCCGGTGCCGATGTTATTGTGTTATTGTGACTTTATCAAAGTTTTTTGATGGTATAACGCAAGCGCATCGGAAGTGAGGTCGGGGGGAGGCGGAGGTACGTGCGTGCCACCGACGGCAGGGTTCCACCAGCAAGTATCGTTACAACTCGACAACGGCACACCATCACTTCCAGAATACGAAAATGTGTCATACATTTTACAATTAACATTATAAAACTCAAAATTATTGCATATGTTTGTAAAAGCAATTTAATATAAATAGATTAGATAAATCAGTCTCAATGGAGTGGTATCTCACAGTGTCCTGTGCAACACAACAATTTTAAAAATAGGAGAGAATAATAGTTTATATTGTATTGTCTGCAGCAAGCGACTCCGAAGGGGGGGGGGAGGTCTGGGCAGGGGGGGGGGTAAAGATATGGGGGCTCCGAGTCATTCGCACCAAACATGTTTATAATTACGATTGAAATATAAAAGAACAATCTATTGAGTGTCCCCTTACATCTAATTGTTCTGTTCATTTTCCCTTATGTGTTGTTAAATTTATCTTAATATAGAATGTAAACATTGTTCTAACAACGATGAATGAAAAATACAAAAAAATATTGCACGCATGACGATCGATATACATAAATAACTATTTCCAAAGAGCGCAATTTACTCTCCATTCTGACAAATATCAATCACATAAAAGGAACACTTTGGGTCACATAATATAACATTGATTTCTTTATAAACAAACAAGTGCTAGACTTATATATTGTAAAAAATATTATAAGTATAATTTATTTGTAAACAATCATATACACAATGGACAACAAAGCTTACTTGATCTTTCATAATGACTTTAATAAATTGTTAGGAATTCTGAACATTTTTTCGCACACACAACAATGTCCATCCGTATGTCACAGTCTGATGTTTCTTGAAGGGGGGAACATACTTTGTCAGAATTGATCTCAGTATTATTAAACAGACTATACAGTAAACAGAGCCGGTAGTCTCAGTTCTCACCTAAATTGACGTTTACGTAACTTCGAAGTTCCGTAAAAACATCAAACTCCATACAAGTTTTTACTAGATATTCCGTGGTCTTACTTCTTCAAGCTGTCAAAGTCAAACTCGGACTTCCGATTTGTATGAAAATGCAGAGTCGACATAAACGGCAACGTCGACGTATTTACGGCAACGTTGAGTAAGCTGTCAAATCAAACTCGGACTCGCAAATGGTAGTTCGCTTAACGCCCGCTGCGCACGCTCTTCAATTTCTCCATACATTTGAAAACGCCAGTCGAACGGTTTGCCGTATTCGCCAATTTAGGTGAGAACTTAGAGTGACCACTCAGATTATAATATGATAAAGGTTGAGACAAATAATCGAAACTGAAACTAAGACTACTAGAGTAAGTAATTCTAACTAGTTTCAAAAGTGACATCTTGTCCATACAAAATGTGTCAAAGTGACAGGAATGTACTACTTTTCGTTAGTTTTAGTAATGACTATGTATCTCAGCCTTAGTTTACCAGAAGTTTAAATAAATGAAAATGGAAACAATTTAAAAGTATATATGATTTGAGTAGACCGTGGTTACCACTCATATTAGAGTTTGGAAGAAACTGCCGTTGACGGGCGCCGGCACGGGTGCTCGCCTGCTGCTGGACCAAACGATTGGTCCAAAACGTCTCGAAATATTATCAACACACCGTGAGTAAGCGCTTTCTTACAACCCCTAATGTAAAAAAGTAGGTATGTTTTTATGGCAAGTATTGATTCTTTGATTTCGACAGCTTGAAAAAAAACAGTGAAAGCACAGAATAAGTAGCAAAAACTTGTATGGCTTTGACGTTTTTACGTAACTTAGAAATTCCATAAACGCCAATTTAGATGACAACTCGGACTGACCGTATAGGTGAGTTCCGAACCTGTTCGAGCCATATATAGCTTCTTGCATGCAACGCACAAAACGTGTGTTTATTAATAATTTAAAGGAAATTATTAATAAATGTTATACATGATGATGTATCCAAATAGTTTTAAGGATTTCAGGTTTATTGACTTTTTTATAATAGCAATTAAAAGTTGTATACAGTTAGACATCGCTTTTATTTTATAGCGCCATCTAACGGTATTACACGAAACTTTGCATGGGATGGACTAATTCAGGACCTTCAAGTGGGTGGAAAAATATTATAAACCAAAATACCCCGAGTGGCTATTTTCCAATAAAATTCTCATAAGATATGAAGCAGCCTGAAAAAAGTAACTACAAAGGCATTAGTAATTTTTTTAGCACCGAACTCGAACTAGCTTAGCACTGTGATGGTCCCCCTATTTTTAAAATTCTATCTATATAGATGAAAACGAAAGAAATGATTACGGTCATACGGTCCCTTTCATCCCTTGAACTCGTCAGATACAGGGAATAATGTAACATGGCAAGTGTGATGTGACACAACACACACACCTCACTCATTCATGTCACTAACATATCAGTAAAAACAAACAACATTTTAAAAGGCGCCTTAAGTTACGCTAAATGTATAAACAATCAATAGTTAAATTGTGATTTTTGTATAAAAAACTGTGATGTAAAATGTAAAATTCGGTAAGTAGAATTCATTAAAAATAGATTTGTATAAAATAAAAGTTCATAATAATAATTATTATTAATGTTATCATAAATTCATCAATGGGTTTCACGTCGACGCAGCGCGGACGCATCGCATCGCCCACCGCCTACACTTACCGCTACCTTACTGTATCACTAGCCGTTGTGTGTTCCTGCCCGCGGCGCGCCGCAGCTACACGGAGGTGTCGGTGTGCGGGACGAGCGCGGGGGGGGCCGCGGGGACGGAGGGGACGCAGGTGGGGTCGGGAGCCTCCTCGGGGTTGATGTCGATGCGGCCCGCCTTGCTCCACACCAGCAGGTCCATTATGAACGCGAGGAACATGATGCCGGCCGTGAGACCTGCGCAAGCCACACGCAGCAATCAGCTAGCACCGACGCTATCGGAGAAACCCTCTCCGAGTCTCACTCACGTAGATTGTAGTTACCCAGCGGCCATAGAGCTGAGCTAGACTCAGACTACCATCTCGTATTCGGTTGGGGGGGGGGGACAAGTCGCACCTTCAGAAGGAAGGACCTAATCCAAAATTTCAAGATTTTGAGTTATCCTACTAAATCCAATATAAATTATTAATAATTATAATTAAAATACCAAAATAAATTTGTTTAATAATCCTATCATTGCAAAATAGCCGTATTTACGCTAGTAAAGGACGAATTCATCTTTGGGTCTCTTAAATAATCAATAACTATAAAAGTTTCGTACCCGCAAACTTATTTTGTGCATTGCTAAAATTCATGAATTTTTAATTAGGTCTCTTTCGTCCTGAGGTGCAAAGTGTTGATGACACATACCCTTTCGCCAAAAGTTATTAATGAGAACGCCAACGAAGGCAAGTGAAGGCCACCGAAGCCCAAATATAAGGAATAAAAAGAGCAAAACAAATCCTAAACCCTAAAAAAACCAAAACACGAACCTTTGTTTTGGTTTTTGGATTTACACATCACACACAACACCGTCACTACCTCCAAGCTACATGACATTAAGAACAACAACAACCAAAAAACAACGATGGAAATACATTTAATGCCAACCAAAAGAAAGAAAAGGAAAAATCAAGTCCTGTACAAAAAGATACAATTAGTTATCGACAAATGCATTAACTTTCACCATCCCAACACATACATCCAAATTTTAAAAAGGATAGAAGATAATAAATCAGAAGAACAAGGAAAAAAATGAATATGTACCAAAGCCAGAACCAATATTTGTGACAGAAGTTAGTCAAGGAGTAACCCAAGACTCTCTGAACTCAGAGTGGTCAGTCTGAGTTCTCACCTAAATTAGCCTTTACGTAAATTCGAAGTTCCGTAAAAACGTCAAACTCCATACAAGTTTTTACTAGATATTCTGTGGTTTTACTTCTTCAAGCTGTCAAAGTCAAACTCGGACTTCCGATTTGTATGAAAACGCGGAGTCGGAGTAAATGGCAACGTCGACGTATTTACGGCAACGTTGAGTAAGCTGTCAAATCAAACTCAGACTCGCAAATGTTAGTTCGATTAACGCCCACTATGTGCGCTCTTCAATTTCTCCATACATTTGAAAATGCCAGTCGATTGGTTTGCCATAAACGCCAATTTAGGTGCTGCGGGCTCTGAGCCCAAAGACAAACAAACATACAAGGCTTGTAGAAAAATCTTTAGTGCCAACAATACATCTCACTACACATATCAGCTAGAAACTTGAAGAAAATATACCTTACCTATCTTCTATGTGGAATTGGAACCAAAATAAAACGACAAACTTGTCGGCCCAGTACGCCATCGTGCACCAGAAAACGGTAAGTTTAACAATTCATATGTACAGCAATCGTGTAAACTTAGGAACAAAAACAAAGACATATTTAACGTGAAATACTTTAATCACATTAAGATCAAATTTGGAGCCCCATTCAAGTAAAAATAAAATAAAAGAAGCCAGATATTTGGTCACTCCAAGAACCAAGGCTACAGACTATTCCGATGTGTCAAATGTAGGAAATGATTGGACACTGAGGCTACTTGTGGAAACTGCCTAGATAAATACCCAGTCCCAAACAAAGTCTACTAAATATATATGTCGCCGCAAAATATCCGTGCTGGACCTTACCGCCAATTTTTGAATGCTAATGCGCCCCCTAGTGTTATAAATTACAACTGCAAAGAAACACTACTGTGGTTTCATAAAAACGTTCGCTTCGCCTCTACAAGAGAAGGCAGCATCTGCATTGGGAAATCTGCCTTTCGCTATGAGAACCATACTATTAAGCTAAAATGTTAATAATGAGTTGTAAAGATATTGAAATTGATGATGATAAGTGTTAAATTAATAACACTTATTTAAGCATGTCGATTCGCTTAGATTTTTGCTCTGAATAACAAAATAAGTAATCATTCCTTGACTCACTTCACGCGTTCAGAGTCTTACAATTACTTTTAAAAAATAGATTGCTTTCTTTGAATAGATCACGAAAGCTATAGTGATAGGAATTGATGATTCCAATTATCTTTTTTTATTTGTAATACTGTTATCTAAACTTGGTTAAACTGTAAATATGGCTATTGTGAACACCTTGATTTGACCACAGTTACACCGGGCCGCGTGGTGGCATTCGGGATTTGAGCCAATAAACGGACGGTTGTGTGCACTCGACCACTGAAACTTGCCAATGAAAGCCTTCCAGACAATGACCATGGTCCCCCAGCTGTTTCATATACATTAAAAGATGACGGACAAAATGCCAGACAGGCTTGTTAAAAAAATACTTCCAGTCTTCGCATAGCAATTTGGAACGCCGATGGCTTGAACGAAATAAGACAATCATTTAAAACCTTACTATAAATAGAGAAGGTGTGGAACTCGGCATTCAATGGCTTCACCGAACATATCCGGGCCCATTAGTAAAGCACCTCTCCTCATCGCTAGCTAACATCAAGCCTCGTCAGCGAGCCTGCGGGCGCCTGCTAGCACGCGGAGAATACCCAGTCCCGCTCTCGATCTCCCTCGTCCCTACCTATCCATATTCCGTAGGATGACTCCAATCACGTCTTCGCAGCTCTCCCCATGTATGAGATTAGCATTAATCCTGGCAGATTCCCAAAGAAACTGTAGACCGGACTCGTTGGTAGTCCGGTCTACTAAATTACAGTCCTCGTTTACTTTATAGTTTTAGTCCTTAGGTTTGTTAGTTTCCCATGGAACACACATACACAGCCATAGTAAAGTGAGCAAATTCCCTAAATTATCTTGCAAAGAAAAGCTTCCTCGAGTTAACACCTCCTGTAATGCAAAAAATTTACAAGACCTTACATCTGACTGGTTCGGGAATATGAATTCCACATAAGGCCACCATACTAAAAGACATCCAACAATTGTAGAATGTTCAAAGAACAACAATGTTCAAGAATGAAGAAAGACTGCGGATTCCTAAGCTGACTAACTTGGAAGAACACCAGCATAGAGAAGACCTAATCGAAATAACCAAAATACTTACTGCAAAATATAACTGCCTGATTGAGATCTGAGAGAGAGAACTTGCATGGTCACAGTAAAAAAACTCAACGACTCAGCTTCAAATACAAACATCCAAAGGCACTTCCTACCTAATCAGGTGGTTGAGGCACAAACTATAAGAAGATTTTATTGATTCACCAAACACGAACACATTTAAAAACCGAAACCGCTACAAATCTCTGTCTCATTGGTGCTGGAGTCCCCCAAGGGAGTGTACTAGGGTCGATTCTCTACCTGTTGTGTACCGCTGACCTGCCATTGTCCGATGATACCACGACTGGTACGTTTGCAGACGACACAGCTATATTAGCCTCCCACAGCGACCCAAATACTGCCTCGCTCATCCTTCAGAATAGTCTGGATAGAGTTTCAAATTGGCTAAAACTGTGGAGAAAAAAAGCAAATGAAACAAAGTCTGTGAACATTACATTCACCACGAGACGAGCCACTTGTCCTCCTGTCAAGCTGAAAAATGTCACAATTCCTCAGTCAGATCACGTCAAATATCTCGGCCTCCATCTCGAAAGACGACTCACTTGGACAAAACACATATTTACAAAGAGAAAACAACTTGGGATACTATTGCGGAAGCTGTACTGGTTGATTGGTCGTAAGTCTCAACTACACCTCGAAAGCAAGATTCTAATATACAAAGCCATATTAAAACCAGTCTGGACGTATGGCATTCAACTGTGGGGAACAGCCTCACACTCCAACATAGAAATCATCCAACGTTTCCAAAATAAAATGCTCCGCATGATAACAAATGCTCCTTGGTTTGTACCAAACGACTTGATACACCGTGACCTGGATATGCCAACTGTCAAACAAGAGATAGAGAGACAGATCAAATCATATAAAGCTAGAATTACAAAACACCCTAACATTTTGGCAAAAAAACTTATGGACATTACATCGGAGGCTTGCCGACTGAAGAGAAAGATTCCCCAGGATCTAATCAAGCCCTAGCAGAACTAAAGAAAAAACATATTTGGATGTGACATTGGTCACATACCAGGCAAGACATGTGAGAAAGAGAAACCAACATACTGTTGAATGTCCAAAAGGGAGGCATGCAGTAGAAAGGAGACAAAAAAAAACCGAATAGATAAATACTTTATGTGGAGAGTGGTAATGGCGACGAACTCTGTACTGACTGACCGAGGAAGTAATGGCGGAACTGTTGGTTGTCGTATCGCGCGCAGCCGCCGAGCGCACCGCATAGAGCCTCCTTGGCGTAGCACGCCGCGTCCACCGCCGCGCCGAACACTATCGGGCACGGCACGTTGCCAAACACGCCGATCGCGAACTGTATCACGCCCATCGCCATAGCCTTGTCTGTAAACACACACACACACTAGTAAAGTTTATTTTCAAAAAGGTAAAATACATTATCATTACATACATGACAATCAGTCAACGTGTTTGCGTCCACTGCTGGACATACGCCTCTCTAATTTTTCTCCAGTCCTCCCTACATAATATCTGTAGAAAATGTTATACCCGTGAAGCGAGTCATGGTCCAGCATCTGCCTGACCACATTCGCAAAGGTTGAGCCCGTAATTCTCTGCTAGGAGTCCAGTGTTGAAATCATGTGCATAGTAATAAAAAATACTTGGCTAAAAAAAGGTTAATAAATACTATTTAAAAAAAAAAACAAGTTGCAGCATAATATAAACTGTAATACAGCTAAAATTAAACTAAAGAATAATACAAAAACAGTCATATAAAAACAAGTCTTATTACAAACATTCATCCAAAATAAGGAACACGTAGAACTGCCAGCAGGAGGAGCGGCACGGTACGCGTGGGGGGCCGTGGAGGTAGCAGTACGTACCTCGCGGGTCGGTGCAGCGAATGATGAGCAGCACGGAGCCGACCTCGCCGCTCGCGTGCAGGAACATGACAAGAGCAAACAGCACGAGGAACACGTAGAACTGCCCGCACGAAGAGCGGCACGGTACGCGTAGGGGGCCGTGGAGGTAGCAGTACGTACCTCGCGGGTCGGTGCAGCGAATGATGAGCAGCACGGAGCCGACCTCGCCGCTCGCGTGCAGGAACATGACAAGAGCAAACAGCACGAGGAACACGTAGAACTGCCCGCACGAAGAGCGGCACGGTACGCGTGGGGGGCCGTGGAGGTAGCAGTACGTACCTCGCGGGTCGGTGCAGCGAATGATGAGCAGCACGGAGCCGACCTCGCCGCTCGCGTGCAGGAACATGACAAGAGCAAACAGCACGAGGAACACGTAGAACTGCCCGCACGAAGAGCGGCACGGTACGCGTGGGGGGCCGTGGAGGTAGCAGTACGTACCTCGCGGGTCGGTGCAGCGAATGATGAGCAGCACGGAGCCGACCTCGCCGCTCGCGTGCAGGAACATGACAAGAGGAAACAGCACGAGGAACATGTAGAACTGCCCGCACGAAGAGCGGCACGGTTCGCGTGGGGGGCCGTGGAGGTAGCAGTACGTACCTCGCGGGTCGGTGCAGCGAATGATGAGCAGCACGGAGCCGACCTCGCCGCTCGCGTGCAGGAACATGACAAGAGCAAACAGCACGAGGAACACGTAGAACTGCCCGCACGAAGAGCGGCACGGTACGCGTGGGGGGCCGTGGAGGTAGCAGTACGTACCTCGCAGGTCGGTGCAGCGAATGATGAGCAGCACGGAGCCGACCTCGCCGCTCGCGTCCAGGAACATGACGAGAGCAAACAGCACGAGGAACACGTAGAACTGCCCGCACGACGAGCGGCACGGTACGCGTGGGGGGCCGTGGAGGTAGCAGTACATACCTCGCGGGTCGGTGCAGCGAATGATGAGCAGCACGGAGCCGACCTCGCCGCTCGCGTGCAGGAACATGACGAGAGCAAACAGCACGAGGAACACGTAGAACTGCCCGCACGACGAGCGGCACGGTACGCGTGGGGGGCCATGGAGGTAGCAGTACGTACCTCGCGGGTCAGTGCAGCGAATGATGAGCAGCACGGAGCCGACTTCGCCGCTCGCGTGCAGGAACATGACGAGAGCAAACAGCACGAGAAACACGTAGAACTGCCAGCACGACGAGCGGCACTCGCCCGCCACCGCGTAGCCCCCATCACTCTTTGATAGTTCTTCGAGGTGATACTCGCTGCAAAAGCCGCACACAAACATACATATTTATGCACTATTCGACAGGAAACAGTTCAATTTAAATGTAAGAGGTGTGCGGTACTGACGTCTCCACCAGTCGCTCCAGCGGTGCAACGTAGGAGCTGTTGACGCAGGCGCAGTCGTAGAACTCGAGCCGCTCGCCGACGACGCGCTGACTGCGGCACCCCGCGTGGCATGCCGATAGGTACGTCAACCCATCCTACAAGAACGCATAATCATTATTTTAGTAGTAAACAAAAACCCCATAAGGTTGTGGATAAAATGAAAGGGAACACAACACACAGGTATTGTACCAGGTGCGAGTCGGTACCTGCCCGCAGATGGTGGTGAGGCGCTCGTTGGTGCAGTGGCAGGGCGCGCCGCACGCCGGGGTGGAGGCGGGCGCGGGGACGAGGCCGGCGTCCGGCGCGCGCCACAGCGGCGCCAGCTCCTCCGCCGGGCAGCTCACGAACATCAACGTCACCATGCCTGCACCGTACACATACACAGCCTATTTAATGAGCGCTCTGCTACAGTGGTAAAGCGTACAATGTTCGAAGCCAGCATACGCACGTCAGTTGACAATATTTGTGAACCACGTCATTAAGGCACTCGTAGAAAACACATAGCTTAGTTCGGGGGTCTCTTCTTTAAAAAAAATATGCGTAAACCAGTTTGGTCAAAACAATAACATGACTGAAGTACGTAATGTGTAATGCTTACATGTCATGTATTGTGACAACGCGATGATATTTAGTGTATGAGATGGGTGCGGTGGTAGTGTGTTGAGTGTAGGAGGAGTACGGACCGGCACTGTAGAGCAGCGCGGTGGCCGCGGTCCACGCCGCCACCTGCCGCGCCGTCGGCACCAGCTTCAAGATCACCACCCCCGACGTGATGATGCCTAGCCCGATCACCAGAATGCCACCCATTCCTGCAAATAAAACACTCCTAAATAATCTCCTACTAGTACCGACATATTTGCAGGTGTTCCCCAGGGTTCGGTTTTGGAACCTGCACTGTACTCACTCTATACGGCTGACTTGCCTGATACCAATGGTCTCCTAACTTCCTAACTGCAGCCTTTGCTGGCAACACAGCTGCACTCGCTATCGACAAAGATCTCTTAAAGGCATCGCAACTGCTACAATTTCAACGAAATATAAGAAATATTTAGCTAAAACGTTGCAGATTAAAAGTCAGCGTATCTAAGTCGAACCACATGACGTTGATGGGGTGAAGTGTAGCAGGGAGCAGATTACAGGAAGTGAAGAGGGCTAGTGACTCACCCGAAACGAGGTTGGCGAGGTGTGGCGCGAGACGGAACTGCGTCTCCAGGTACTTGGGCAGGAAGCTGTAGAGACCATTGATGGGGACGAGGTGCAGCACAGAGCTAGCAGTTCGACACATCAAGATGTCGTTCGTCAGCTGCCGCTTGATTGTGCTCAGGAAATCTGCAACCGGAGGTGTGATGCCAATTTATTCAAGAGTGTATGTAGACTACGATTTTCTTGAGCAAACAGTACAAGATCGACTCCTTCTTCATCTGTTTACCTAATTAAAAGTACTTTTTATCAAAGATAACATGAAAACAAACAAATAGCGGATAGGTTGACTATTAATATCAAGGCCAGGCCGAAAAAAAAATACCTTTTTTTTATTAAGGGTAGTATTTAATTGATAAAAAGTACCTTTCGTTAGGAAAACAGATGAAGGAAGGTCAATGTTAGGGCATGACCTTAGACCAATAATATGAGCAAACATTTACAATGCCAGCTTGATGAGAATTCTTTCACAAGCAATTAACTCCCCGCAGGAATGAATTGCGTAAACTGTAAAATCACCAGTAAAACTTCTGGTGCCCATCGCTAATAATTCAATGAATGACGCTCCCTTCGAAGCGAGGAGGTAATCGCTAGGCCAGGCTGGAGATGCGTACGGATGGGACGATTACCTTTGAATAGGGCTCGGGACTTGTGCTGGTGCTTGGGCGAGGGGACGAGGGGCGAGGCGGCGGCGGCGGCGGCGGCGAGGGCGGAGGGCGGCGGCGCGCGGATCTGGCGCGGGAAGCAGAACATGAGGAGCGACAGCAGCACGATGAGACTCGCCACCAGCACCATGCCTGCAACGGGGAACACCACTCAAGTGACGAGGAAGGAGAAGTGGCATATGGTCGTCATCGCAACTCCACCGTATTGAAAAGTGTGTGTGTAAGGAAAATGATATCTAGGTATGTATAATCTGTTGTAACCTCCACGTATAACGTGTGCGTGGAGAGTGTACACTGATAGACCCCATTAATTAAAGGGACCAAAAACACACCGTAAAATTATGTGACTTTATTTTTAGTACGTTATCGCCATGACAATAGCAAAACCCAAACCGGAAGTACAATAGTGTGGCCAGCTAATATAAAACAAGATAAGTGTTGCTACACTCTTCAGCCCTTTAACAAAAAATAATAAACAATATAGGAAAACTAATAAAACAATGTCGTCTCTTTCTTCGACTAAAATAAAAAAAAAACAAAAACTATAATTCTTGCGAACATGGAAGCATCTGGTTCACGTGTCTTTTCCACATTAATCCTTCCACTTGAACTAGATACGTTACCCCTTGCACAGATGGTTCCCTTATTTCTTTTTTTCTTTTCTTTTGTTTCTTCTTTTTATTTTTTCTATAGTCGCGAACCATCACTTTATTACCCACCATAAAATCAGTCAGATTTGCACCTTTACTGTTCTTTATCTGACGCAGGCTTTTCTTATCCAGGCTTTCCGTTACTCGAAGTGAACGTAATAAGGAGACCCGGGACCGCAGTTCGCGACCAAACATTATTTTTGATGGAGTAACTCCCGTGGCCCTATTAAGTCTATGAATCTCCTTGTTCGCTTTTTCTTTTAATGCGAAATGTACTGACCTTGGTCGCAGGAATTTTGTATTTACCTCTGGCTTCAGTTTTAAATGCATGGATGAACCTTTAAAGTCACCCTCACCTGATTTATATACTTCTGAAAACTCAGACTTTAACTTGTTCGTCAAATCGTCAGTGTTGGCCTTTAATTGGTTGACCGCAGCGTTTTGATCAAATTTGAGAGGCCATAATTTTAGTTCATTGAGCCAGTCTCTGCCGATTACCCGCGGAAATCCATCCTGCACAACAAATATTTCCATATTCTCAACATTTACACACCCATAGTATACTGTAGCAAATGAAATCTTTCCAAATGGTTTGGACACTGATTGGTCAAAATTCGTAAAAGATACATCTGCTGGTAACAGTTCCAAATTTGGAAAATACAATAATTTGTCTTTCATGCACAGAGTTGTAACGGCGGACCCAGTGTCGACTTGAAATTTTAAAAATATATCATTAATCTTAATTTCAATGTACAAAGGCTTCATTTGATTATCTGCGGGAAAACTGTTTTTTAATATTGTGTACTTCTTGATTTCACTCTCATATTCATCATCAGAGTTTTCTATCCTGGCCAAGTCCATAAAAGCCTTTTTAACACTGCCTTCACTGTCGCTTGAGGATTCGCAAACGATTTCCACGTTCTTTACTGACACACTCTTTTCCTGATACTTGCCACACATTTTAAAAATGTGGCTTTTTATTCCGCATTCGCTGCAATATTTGGAACGCAATAAACACTCTTTTCTAAAGTGACCCAATCTGCCGCAACAAAAACAAGGGCTTGCACTATTGTCGAACCTCGATCTCGTTGCTCCAGCCGCGTGACTACCGGTCGACGGCTGCAGCCGGCGTTCGTCACTCGTGCGTTCCCCGTAGCTCTGTACTCGCCCATTTCTCCAACCGGCCTTGCCGATGCCCCTTGAATACTCAATTTTTGAGTGAAAAAGTTGCGTTTCAATATTTTCGTTGCTGTCGTTTCCCCTTAGAATTTTTGAATGCAAATTCAATTGTACGAGCCACTGTCTTTAATTTACTTAGTGGTTCGTCTGCGTTTTTTATTAATTCATATTTCATTAGCTCTCTGCACACTCCATTGAGAAGGCATTCTTTTATTTCTTCATCTATATTTGTAAACTCACATTTGGATGCCAGTTTAAGGAGTGCCAGAATATATTGATCGATTGATTCCTCTGGCTGCTGTACCCGTCGACGAAATATAGCACGATTAACGACCTTGTTGTCCCTGGGGTGATAATGATTCTGTAATTTTTCACACAGTTGCTCGTAGCTAAATAGCGTCGGTTTTGTTGGTAAACAAATATTGGACAACACTTCATAAACCGTTGACGATAGTTTGGTAATGAGCAGTGGAAGATTTTTCTCCTGTGGTAGATCATGAAGGAGCACGAAGCAATCGAACTGTTCCACGTACTTTTCCCAGTCGCCTCCCGTAAACGGATCGATGTTTGACGTTGACATTTTCGTTTTGTTTTAATTATTTTCCATTAGTTTGCTCTTTGGATTTTTGGGTGCAAGCTGCCAATTTTACGATGTCGATTGATATGTTGGAAATTAAACCTAAAAACTTCCACACGGCAAAATTACCAATAAAATGGCGGCCTTTACCTATTGTGTAATTTGTTGTTGTGTTGACGCGTAACTTCGTTCCTCGTCGCCAGTTGTTGTAACCTCCACGTATAACGTGTGCGTGGAGAGTGTACACTGATAGACCCCATTAATTAAAGGGACCAAAAACACACCGTAAAATTATGTGACTTTATTTTTAGTACGTTATCGCCATGACAATAGCAAAACCCAAACCGGAAGTACAATAGTGTGGCCAGCTAATATAACACAAGATAAGTGTTACTACATAATCGACCGTGAAGTGAAAGACACATTCTTTAAAGAAAAGATTCCTGAGAAAAGAAATACTTTATGAATATAATGCAAGGCTGGACCCAAACGAGGAAAACTTGGACGCTTAAAGTACTCGGAAAAATAGCTTTCTTTTTTGGAATGAAAACAAAATTTACCTTAGAGGAGAGCTACATAAACCAAAATCATAAGGTGTACGCCCACAACAGAGACGAAGCAAGCAGCCGCATGCCGTGTGTCCAGCGAGGCCATTTTCCATCGTCACTATGGTTTGGCTGGGAATCTCATATTCGGGCTATACTCATAAGTTTGGTATGTTTTAGTGAAAAGGCGTAAAAACGAATGCTGTTGTGTATCACAATACTCCACACAAACCTTATGGCACCTGTCTCCCATACCATGTACAACAACTGACATCGGGTACACGGGCAAGATTCTGGACCAGCTTATAGAACAAAACCCTAAAAAGCAGGCATAACTGTCTGGCGGCGCGTGAAATTGACCGGCAAGAAGACTGGCTCTACTCCATTCCAGACTTAAATCCGTCGGTTATGGCAACACTTGGAGACATAGGCCTGCTCAAAGGCTCATCCTGATTTGGAGTCACTCAAGACATCCTTGATCAAGGCAGCCGTAGATATTGATAGGGACTTCGTTCGTGCTGCTATAGACGACTAGCCACACAGGTTGAAGGATTGTATTTAAAATCGCCGGGGGTCGTTTTCAATAATCTTAATTAGCATAAGAATCTATGTATTTGTAAGTTCCTTTTGGGTATATATCTAATAAATATTATAAAGGGGAAAGTTTGTAATAATGGATGGATGGATGGATGGATGGATGGATGGATGGATGGATGGATGTTTGTTACTCTTTCACATAAAAACCACTGAATGGATTTTAATTAAACTTTACTATATTATAGCTTATACATCAGAATAACACATAGGCTACAATTTATAAAGATATTGTGCCCATGGGCTTTAGAACTTTCACGGGGCTGCGAAAACGATGCCGGTAGCGCTACTTCACACCAGGGGGAGTGGGGCCGGGGGAGGGGCGGGCGGTCCGCCGGGGGCGGGTGCGGGGAGGGGGGGGGAGTACGGCTTGGGATTTCCCGCAACTTTAGGACTACTTGGCAAAATCCTTGAGAACCAGTTACTCGAATTTAGATGCGGATTGTATCTACATCTAGCCTGATTCTACTCAAAACTTATAGGCTACATAATAATAGGTCGGGGAAAAAGTCTTTTCGCATTATAGTATGTATGAACTTGTAATAAAATCTCTTTGGCTATACTATTTGTATCTGGCTGGTTTTGGTATCATTGAAAGTTTAAATTTTAAAGAACATAATTCCAAATTCAAATTAGGAAAATGTGTGATTCTCATTTGTTTTTCGTACTGTCAAAATGCGTGAATCTAATGAAGAAATTCGATACATTTTAAAATTTTACTACAAAAACGGTAAAAATGCAACGCAAGCCGCGAAAAAAATTTGCGATGTTTATGGACCTAGTGCAGTGTCTGTGAGAGTAGCACAAATTTGGTTTAAGCGTTTTCAATCCGGAAATTTTGATGTCAAAGATGCACGTTGCTCTGGTCGCCCTATTACGGATAAAATGGATGCCATTTTTGAAAAAGTGGAGCAAGATCGGCATATCAGTAGTTACGACGTAGCTGAAGAACTAGGAATTGACCACAAAACAGTTTTGGCGCATTTGAAAAAAACTGGGTACACAAAAAAGCTCGATATTTGGGTACCTCACGAGCTCACTGAAAGAAACCTAATGAACCGTGTACTCATTTGTGATTCTTTATTACGACGTAATGAAACCGAACCATTTTTGAAGAAGCTGATAACTGGTGATGAAAAGTGGATCACGTACGACAAGAACGTGCGAAAAAGGTCGTGGTCAAAGGCCGGTCAAGCTTCACAGACTGTGGCGAAACCCGGGTTAACTCGCAACAAGGTGATGCTGTGTGTGTGGTGGGATTGGAAGGGCATTATTCATTATGAGCTGTTACCACCAGGCAGGACCATCGATTCTGAACTCTACTGCGAACAACTGATGAGATTAAAGCAAGAAGTTGAGAGAAAGCGGCCGGAATTAATCAACAGAAGGGGTGTGGTTTTTCATCATGATAACGCTAGACCTCACACATCTTTAGCCACTCAGCAAAAACTAAGAGAGTTTGGCTGGGAGGTGTTAATGCATCCGCCGTATAGTCCTGACCTTGCACCTTCAGATTTCCACCTGTTTAGGTCTCTTCAGAATTCTTTAGGCAGTGTCAGGTTAACATCACGAGAGGACTGCCAAAACCACTTGTCGCGGTATATTGATCAGAAGTCCCAATATTTCTATAGCAATGGGATCATGTCCCTACCTACAAGATGGCAAAAAGTTATCGAACAAAATGGTACCTACATACTTTAGTTAAATGTAAATAAACCATATTAAAAAATGTTTTGAATTTTCTTAAAAATTGCGAAGAAACTTTTTCCCCAACCAATATAACGCTTCATTACCAGAAGGGTGAGTGTTAAATTCTTATAACTTGCGAACCACTAACCCGATTTATGTGCGTATTTTATCAATGTATAGGATCTCTGGGAGCAGTCAGGTTCGAGATGGGTTACTGTTTTGACCCTGTTTTGGATCAGCCATTTGGGCTAATTTTTATCCATGAAATAATTTAGCCGACACTAACCCGAGCGGAGTCGGGTACCGCAGCTAGTGGTTACTATAAAAACAAACATCTCTCAATTATTTTACAATAAACATGTAACAGAACTTATGACCGGAGTAGGTATATCGAATGATTCGTATCGATTGCTCATATCTATGGGTCCAATCTTGCAACTCAATTTTGAACCAGTTATTCTCAACTGATTGACGTGAAATTTTTCATACCAATTTTTTGGATGAAATGCATGGCTAGTGCCTGTTTCCTTAGTCAAAATCTCAAATATTGCACATTAAATGAATTAACTGATAGCTCTCAATCCCTGTTGGGTATCAATTGATCATTTCACGGAATCCCATCCAACTTGCCACCGATTTCCCATAACTATCCTTGGGACCACCGCGTAAGGTGCAATATGCTATTGCATTGCACCATACCATGTCATCCCGAGCGCATTCGCGAGACACAGTTATAGAAGAGTATTTCACGCGGCGGTCGCTTAGAATTCGAGTCCGTGACTTCGAAGTTTTTTGTGAATATTTTGGCGGTCCAGGTTGGTGCCCACTTGTATGTTTACATTTCTTCATAACTTATCTTACATCCATTATATAAGCCTCGCCTATAAGATTTGTATCAAAATGTGGAAATTGAGGAAATAACCCATTTTGTGGAACTAGATCACCTCATTATCCTCTTTGAAGTAATCCTATTCCTATAAGTAACCTTATTCTAAATCCAATACAGCGGACTCGCAAAGATGAAAACAAAAGGGTTCGAAAAATAAAATGACATCCCCCAGATGAGTCAGTCCAAAGTACAAAATTCTGGATAAATGTTAAAGCTAAGGTAAACATAACCTTCCGTAAAATTTCCTAGATATTTACTCCTAGTCGCCTTGTCGCTCAGGGCAATGTATTTTAACAGCTTATCTTTTCCTTCAACCAGAAGAGTAGACTTTGATCTGACATCTCTTCATAACATGTGCCACTAACAAATTATGTAATAACTTTGTAACTCAACAAAAGATGAGTGAGCAAAGGTCGCAGGTCGAGCGCAGAAGGTCGATCGCTGTGGCACTTCTGCAGATAACCTAACTTTCACAAGCAACAGCATTGTATTCATTGTCATTTCTACTCTATTTCTAATTATAGTATGACAGCTTGACAAAAAAAAATGAAATAAAGGACACATTCTACTAATTTATGAAAAGAAACGCAATAAGCAAGGACAACAGTTCTGTCTATGTATTTACCAAGTGTATTTACAAAGCCTGGTATTTACCAAGTGCTGATTTGTGTTTGATGAAACACCTAAAGGTCTTTTATTACTAAAGTAATGATTATCCTGTACTGGTATTGATTGCAATATGGTAAGAAACCGGCCAAGTGCGAGTCGGACTCGCACACGAAGGGTTCCGTACCATCATACAAGATTTAACACAAAAAAATAACGTTTTTTGTATAGGGGCCCCTTTCATTTTTATTATTTTCTAATTTGACCTATTTGTTGTTATAACGGCAAAATAACTACACACTCTGTGAAAATTTCAGCTGCTCACCTATTACGGTTCATGAGATACAGCCCCGTGACAGACGGACGGACGGACGGACAGCGGAGGCTTAGTAATAGGGTTCCGTTGGAACCCTTTGGGTACGGAACCCTAAAAAGGCCCTTGTTATGTGCCGATTAGGTTAATCAACACATAGAGAAAAAGGCTATGTCTTTGCTAAGTGCGCAACTCCAAATACGCGAAAATAGCAAGAAATAACAGCGGTTAAACTCTTTGTTAGCGCGAATTCCGCGCGAAATATCTCTGCCTTGAACCCACATGTTTGCTCACTCCTCCAGAATTTGAACATGTGACGGAAATCATCCATAGTTATGGAAAACGTGAATCATTAAAAATGTCATGGCAAATGATTAAGTGAATCAGGTATTTGCCCACAAACAATCTTGACCTATACAACATCCACCATGCTCATGGGCTTGATTTGCTAGTACAATAAACGAGACTTTGCGATTGTTTCAATATGATGAATGGTTTATAAAGTAGATGTGTCAAGACCGTGGCGGCGGGGAAGGGGGGGGGGGGGGGAGCGGCGAGCTGGAAGCAAGCGCGCCAAATTAACACGAGTTGTCAGATAATTCGCTGGCGACCTTTTGTAGAGCGACCTTGGCCGTGACTTGCGGCGCGTGGCGCGGCGCACGCGGTCAGCGGCACGGCACGGAGTCAACGTAGAGTCGCGTCCACAGAGCACACGCGCTACTGCGTAGAAGTGAAGGTACCCACCGAGCCACCAGGCGCCGAGCCAGCGAGGGTCATCGGGCCCGAAGTCCGGCTGCAGCAGCGGGTCCACGTAGACTCGCGTGCACAGAGCACCCAGCAGGAACCCGAGGGCCGGCCCGATGACACGAATGCCAATCGTGATTGCTGCAACATTTCACATATGCTACACTATACGGATACGGAGCAAATAGATATCAACCTGTGTTGCAGGTATGCAAACGAATTAGTGAATTTCACGAATTCCATTTGCCAAGAGGTACGCGGGCGACGCTGATGCGGGGCGGGCAAGCGGATCCCACCATGGACGCGACGCTCGCACACTCAGCGTCCGGGGTGGGTCAAGTCGTCACAGCAAGATGCGGCCAATACTTGCTGCAGCGTGTCGCAACCTCGTTGAAAATTTAACTATATGAACATTTGGATGGCGAAGAATGGCAGTTAGTGCTGTTACAATCTGTATACCTTCTGTATATTGTGAAACCGGTGATAAGACTAAGATCATTGAATTAATTTACATACATTCCACATTACTTCAACATATATGTAATATGTCTGAGTTAATGATTAGAACGTAATGTCATGACACTGTTCAAAGTCTAGGAGAGCGAGGCTCCGTTGGGATAAGCCAGGCCATATCGGCTCCAACGTCTTTGATTAAATTTGGTGGATGGTTACATTGTCCTGGACCAGCTGTTTGAGCGAATTTTTATCCAGGAAATAATTCCCCTGCTAGGTGTTCACGCCCGCCTCGGTTGGTATCAAAGATGATGGTATCAAAATTAAAATTGCCCGTCTTTACCCTATTCAATGTTGTGGTGCAATATGTGCTCGAGACAGTTTTATATGTAATACGCGATATATATCAGAGAGTTATATGAGAGGCTGCGAGGCTTCCTTCAGCATCTGTTGGCTCTAATTCGAGGAATGTCGAAAGTGAATGAGTGCATTGGCTGCTTGCTCCGTGTTGAGCGATGGTTGAAAGGGAACGGAGGGATGGCGCCTTGCAGCTCCGGTAAACATTCTCCATGCTAAAGAACGCAGCGAGATACGCTACATTCCTTCCGAGTTGGAGGGTCTCTAAATTCTGGAAGACCTCGGAGCCGTCGACGAAAGACACGGTTCGGCGCTGTATGAGTCCAAGGAGCCAAGCAGGTACTTAGCTGAACCGTACCTCAGTTACGGACAATACTCCACGCAGGACCTTATCTGCGCCTATTCTTTGTCCGGCGTGGAATACTAAAAATATCAAAATGGTTAAAGTGACCTATGTCACTCTCCGGCTCACAAATGATCTCACATGATCACAACGCGCGAAAAATTCGAACATTCAGACCTTATAACTTAGAAACCAAACACAATTGTACAATGCCAACAGGCGAGCGGCTCGTAGCCTAGTGGCGCGGGGACTGGCCTAGCATACCAGAGTCCTGGTTTCAATTCCGACATGCACCACTGTCTTTCTCTTTCCGAGTTCGATAAGTGCATTTCGTCACGAATGCGAGCTGCTCCATGGTACGGAATCCATGTAAAACTGTAGGTCCCCTTACCCTACTAGGTGGTAGGGTTTAAGCCCGCCCGGGTTAGTACCATCGCATTGGATGAAAAGATGGTCGAAGCGGCAATGAAAAATTGGCTGTGTTTTCCATCCAGTTCAATGTAGTCGTGCTCATAAAGGGAAGGTCCTGGCATGGCACCTAATTAGGGAATGTGGTGTATTGGGCTAATATCATAATGGTAGTTGTGTGGTATTAGTCATCCATGTCAGGTCGCATAAAAAAAGTCATCAGACATCTATTTCGATCAAAAAAAAAATATTTTGAGCAAAATTTTGGATCTCTGACAAGAAATATAGTCATTACATTCTTTCCACGTTTGTATGGGGAATTGAGCGGGAAGGCCCACCTTAAAAGGATAATAAGTGCGGCCGGCCGCGGCCGCGCACGCCCCGTTATGTAAGCGTTTCGGCCAGCTATAGGCCAGCTAGTATGGAATGGCATGGACAGCACTCGAGCGTATTCCCGTGCGTCTCGTCTGCGGCGTGCGTGACGGAGGCGACCTTGACCGCCACCGCTAGGAGGGCGTGTAGACAGACTGCAGCTGCAGCTACGGTCGCACCCTCCCGCCCGCCTCGCCCCGCCTCGCCCTCTCCCGCACCGCGACCTTCCCCAACCTCTAGCGGCCGCTATCTGCCCCGACCGCGGCGCACACGTCACAACACAAGCGCATTCCGTGCTTAGGTATGTATTGTGCATGAGATACGGCAGACGACGGTCGCTTTCACTCTCGCTCGTATGTTGTACATTATAAATCGGAGAATATCAGGCGAAACTGCCAAAATTTACCAATAATCATAATCTTTCCGATATCCTGTACCTGTTTGGTTTAACACTAAAAGTCGTATTCAGAGAGCCTGTCAAAACTTAGTACGGTCGTTTTGTCTGAAATCTATACACCGGAAATAGAGACAAATATGCGATCTCTTTCGGTCATGCCGACGTCAACCATAAAGTAAAAGGGACTTTTAGGAATTCCTTCTCTTTCCAGTGTATACAATTGAGAAGAAACGACCGTACCTACGAGATTAGGCCCGGACTAACCATACAAAAACCGGTTTAGTCCGACGGATTAAAGTTAGTCTGCCCACTCTGAATACAGGTGTATTCAAAGTGAACTGTCAAAATGTATTACGCTGGTTAAACTGTTGCCTAAGGCAAATGCTATTCAGATAGCGGGTTAGACCTCGTAATGGCGCTTGCAACTCGAATGTTTAATCGCACTGCATGGAGTTGACCGAGTTGACTCGGCTCCCTGGTTAGAAATCATTAACAGATTATCCACATACCAACTTTTGAGTGAAAAGTGTTTATTGTTTACTAGCTGAGGTATCCGACTCCGCTCGGGTCAATGTCGTTTTCGACTGATGTTGGGCCGAATTATTTACTGGATATTATATAAGTTCCCCATACAAACTTTCATCCCATATTTCATCCCCTTCGAGTTTAATTTTCGCCACAACATGTAGCCTATGTCCTTCTCCAAGGTCCACACTATCTCTATACCGAAATTCATCACAATCGGTACAGCGTTTCAAGCATATCAAGCGCAAAACGCAACAGACACACAGAGTTACTTTCGCATTTATAATATAAGAATGGAGTATGGATAGTATGAATTCATCATCCATAGACAGTAGGTACACTCATGACAAATATTGATCTGAAGTTATGTTTCAAGTTTTCTTTTGAAATAATGACGACATGTTAAGAAATTTGATCGGACGTTTAGGTGAATTTCGTACCATGCTAAATGTCAAACGACGCGGTAATAGGTCAAAGTGAAATGAAACTTATCAGTTAGCGTGGTACGAAATAGCGATGGGTCATTCCGACTCAAAAAAGGAATGCATTATCATTCCTACTCCACACGTCCGGAATGAAAGTCCAATGTTACTTCGAGAAACCGTCAAGAACCCACAAAAATCTGAAATGGTTAAAAATTTCACTACGGAAAGGTTATATTTCCACCCCGGAGTGGTCATTATTTCGCTCCGGAATGGCTATACCGGAATGGTGGGTACTCCGATAATCCGCAAGTCTTAAATCGGATCCAAGTTTCCATTGAAAATTTCGAGTGAGCAAAAAAAAAGGTTGTGCGACCAATTTGGGTAAGGTTCAGGAATTACTATTATGCGCTGTGGAATGACTTTTCAGCCGCCTAGAATGTCGATAATAAGACGGAATGGATATAGCTTAATGAGGAGTGGATATGCGAAAAGCAGAGGAAGCGGGTTCTCGGAATCGGTTGCACCCGGAATGACCCATTGCTAGTACGAAATGCAGCTTATCGTCAGATTACACCCAGCGAGTTATATTAACATAGTAGCCCCTCAGGTCTCACACCTACCAGTAGAAACTCGCTATCTCTGAACTCCTTCAGATCACGAAAGGGGTTTTTTTAGTATTCCAATCGTTTCACCTTTATTTGATTTTCCATTCTGTGATTTTCAACTAAATCTTTGAAGCCGAATTAAAATTCTAGATTTACTCTAGCCCCAAGTGTCCCCAACACGCCATAAAATATCTGCACCTGGTTAATACACGATCTCGTCAGACGACAATAATCCGATGATAGGTTCGCAAGTGTGCTGAGGAAAGCGAGTCTGATGCATGTGTAATTCGCGTAGACTAGACGAGCTGTCGAGTAGCGCTAGGTCGGTGGCGGCGGGGAGATGCGGGGGGGAGGAGGGCGGAGCGGCAGACCGGTCCGGCCACTCCGCCATAACGAGCCGCAAATAGCCCAAGAGGCGTCAGCAATTGAGCTGACCCCAATGCGCCTCCACCACTTGCGCACCGCTGCTGCCGCCTCCGCTCTGTCGGCGCCCGCAGCGCCCGCGCCAGCGCAGCCGGTCTCGCTGCATCGCGATTTCACTTTCGACCAACGAAACGGAAACTGTCCGCCTCCGCCGTCGGCCCCGACCGTGAGCGCGTCCACTCATACGAACTTATTTCCCCGATCCGGGACATGTCACGAGTCAGTGTTGTTTACGAACGAGCATAACTGAAATACATTGATCCAATAATACATATATTTGAAGGAATAGAGCCGGCGACAATGTTGTAGCACTTAACTCACCCATGTAGAGCGGGGACTGGCGGCTGCCGACGTTGTCGTCGATGTAGGGTATGCCGAGAGTGGCGATGCCGGTCTGTCCGACGCCGACCACGAGCAGGCACGCGAACAGCCACGGCATCACCACAGACGTCATGTCCGAGTGCTCCCGCTGGCGCGAGCAGCCGGCGGCCGGGACGGGGAAGGTCGAGGTGGAGGCGGCGGGGTCGGCGCACGCGGCCGGCGCGCTCGCGTTGTGCGCGCCGAGGTGCGCGTCGAGCAGGCGCGTGCCGTAGAGCACGTGCGGCGCGACGCAGCCGAGCACGCCGGCCGCCAGCACGAGCATCATGGCGGCGATCCAGCGCGGCCGGTGCCCGCGGCCCGCGAAGTACGTGAGGAACAGCGCCGTGCAGATCTGGCCGATCTCGGTCGCCGCGAGCAGCGTGCCGCTCGTCTTCGACTCGATGCGGAACAGCCTCTCGATGGTCGTGATGACACTCACGAAGTAGGTGAAGAACATGCCCTGCATCACCCACGCCGACAGGAACACGAGCATGAAGAGGCGCGTCGAGCGGAAGACGCTCCGCGCGGGCTGTGCAGCGGAGGGTTCGGCGGCCGGGGGAGCCTTGCCATTGTTGTTGGAGAGCGGCGCGACATCCGCCGCCGCCGGAGACGCCGCCAGCCGCTCCTCCTCCTCGGGTGTGCCGCGCTCGCGACCCATGGCCGCCTCCGCCTCGCCTGCCGCCTGCGCCCGGCGCGCTCTGCAACACAACACGAATAACCTTAACACAACTAGTATCACAACGCACCGCCTAACTAGTCGTCACGGGGAGGACAGCAATTGCGGAGCTGATTTATTAGTGGTTACATACATGATGCACGGCATGACTGCGTGGTTGGCCGACGGTGGCGGGTGGCAATCCATATGGTGATGTCGCTAGAAGCGAAGTTCGGAGATTTGGCGGGGCCCGATGAGGGAAGGAGGGAGTGCGCGCGACCACCGCATGGATTGCGATACACGACACTGCCCTTCGACTTGCTGCACCGGCCCCCTCCCCCACCGCACCGCGCCGCACCCCTCCGCGCGCCGGGGCCGGTTCACTCGACGCTACCTCGATACCTATGCATGCATGTCGCGACGCGGACCGGATGCGCTGCGAGTGATAGCGAGACGCAACTGCTACGGGCGGTGTGGAGACTGAGAAAGTGCAGCAGGGCAATGCAGCCGGGATGGGGAGGGGAGGCGGGGCGGAACTCGATTTCCCTTTCGTTGGAGGCACGCGAGAGCAGTCCACTGCCAGCGAGACTGACGTAACGCGCGTGCAGCGTGCGGCGTGCAGCGGCGGCGGCACCGCGTGCACGCGTGCACGCAACACACGCGGCGGCGGCACCGCGTGCACGCAACACACGCGGCAACACCGACAAGCCGCGACGGCGGCGGGAGAATATAAAGACATGACGATGGTGGAAGCAAAGCTTTTGACGTGAATGTATATGCATATTGGCCTAATTTCAGAAATCGATCGGAGCAATTTAGTTTTGGACAATCACCAGAGGGAGTCCGGTAAAATGTGCCCTAGACCCCCGACCACCTCGTTGCGCCGCCCGCCCACGTTATCGCTTACCGACTTAAAAAAAAGGATGAGGTTTTTAATTCGTCGGAATCTTTTTTTTAATATGTTCCTTATCGTGTGTTTGGAGTATAAGGAGCTAGACGGGAAAATTTGTCCGACACTTTTCCTGTCAAAGATACAGCGATACCGATAATTTTGCTGTCAAAAAGAAATCTTCAGTCCTTTAGTCTATGTTCGCTGGGCTGCAGTTTGGAATTTTAGTAGCTCCGCTCGGCCGTGCTATTTTTGAAATTCTTTGCAATCGTTTGCAGCCAGCGATTAGCAATGCAATGGTAAACGCTCGACAACAGCCAAAGGCCGCCGGGCGCTGCTATCCAAACGTCATTAAAAATACGATACTGCGTTTTTAGCGATCAGAATCGCTAATTGCTGCAGCAATTTGGTAGCGTTCGTTTCAAAAATAGGGCAGCGGGTGAATGTTTGGAAGTTTAGAAGCTCCGGTCAGGTGAATGTCCAAAATGATAAAACGGCGTCGTGACCGCTACTTTGATGTAATTTTCAGGCAACCCTCCAGATAAGCCCAGCGGGTGATCCTGTTTTCTTCTTGCTTGGCTCCCCGCGTGTAACGTGATGTTAAATAAACTTCGTCCTCAAGAACTACGCTATCGAATTTAAAAAGAATCCACGATCGTAGGTATGTACGCAAATTTGAGCCTATTCCCGCGCGGCTAGAGTTTTTATTATTACTTTGTTCACTGCGGGCGCCGGCGGCGCCGGCTAAGCTCACCGCGGGGCGGGGAAGAGGAGGTGAATAAGGAGTGTCAAAAGGAATAACTAAAGCAGAGGAAGCGAGTTCTCGGAATGGGGTTCACCTGGAATGACCCATCGCTAGTACAAACTGAGTCGCCGCTCGAGTCCCGCACCATACACCGCTGCTGTTGCTCGAATTCGGCTCGCAATTGCGCTAGGATTCAACAAAATGTATGGGGACCGCAAAAAAAACCATCGTCATTTAGACTTGAGTGATTAGCATTTTATTTCTTTTTATTTTATTATACATTTTTTTAATATTTTATATATTTATTTTATTTTATATTTTTCATTTTAGTTTGGCGTTAGCCAATTCTTATTCAATTTGCAAGGTACATGGGTGTGTGTGTGTTTTTAGTGGGAAATCCGCCGCTTCACCTGATTGCGCGTTGCGTCATGCATCATATCATAGTGAACCGTAGGTGAACATAGTGAGTAGGCTTCGGCAACATCGCCTCATTCCAGATTCATTCTTCATTTCAAGATTAGTGTAATTTACACGTTGGGTGCGATCACAACCACGTCAAAGAATATATAATACATTCTGCGTATACCACGTCTATGCGGCTATAATGCTGCGGGCTGATCGACGTAAGTAGTTTGACTACCAAAAAGTTGAAATAAATGACATTCAAATTGAAATATGCATCCAATCTTTTTGGTCGTTCGCTAAGGTCCGTATTCTTTCGATATGCACTACAACTAGGAGGGCATAATTTGGGCTCTACAGTTAGTAATCGGTTCGCGATGAGTAGGAGCTTGGTGAGAGTGTAGGTAGAGCCTGTTAGACTAGGAGGTCGCGACAAAAATGGTAACGATAACGTAAATGGCTGAAACTGGGTTCACATCATAAAGACCATCCCTCTGAATCTAAATGTGTCGGTCTGCCTGTTCCGAGTGGTTGCCTTACGTAGATAAGGCGACTGAAAAAATAGTTATGGTGACATAAAATATATATGATAAGCTAAATGGATGCAAATGATGAAGCATGAAAGTACCAGTACATACTTGCTTGGCAATATGAAAACTGAACAAATATTTGATTGCATTTCTTAGTTATCGGTGATTTAGGTTACAGATATAACTTTAGGTATATTTAAGTATTTAGTAATAAAACCGACTGGTTATTGTTCTATAATTAATAGGTATCGATGTTTCCAGACAATCAGTATATTCATCAGCAGGTACATACCAGAATCTATTTTATATAGTCAATCTAGATAACGCAACCACTTGGCACGGACAGACCGACATATTTAGCATCAGAGGGTTGGTCTCTAACCTGTGAACCCACATTCAGCCATTTACCTTATCGTGACCAAAAATGTCGTGACCTCCCGGAATATGTCAAATCAAACGTGATTCCCCAAATATGAAGGAGTAAAAAATCATAGTATGGTAACACTGGAAACATTGGGGAAATTAAACTACAATTATCTTGATACTTGAACATAAAAAAATACGTCTGATTTACTTTTGTAAAACAATTTAACTTAACATATTTTATATTGTTCAGGAGTCATGTTAATTGTATTAGGAGTCATAATCAAAATCTGGGACGAGACATACTCTAGACCACACATTTATTTATATTTATTGAGCATAAATAACCCTTGCGGGCCGTGCACATGTTATAATACATTATCGTCGATGATGTGAGATTTTCGATTAAATACAGATATTTGTATACGTACATTTGTGACATCTAACGTATTAAAAAACGAATTAAAAAAAAGTGTGAGCAAAAATCCTGTTGCTACGGAAACATTTACGAGTTATTTTTTTCAGTAGATTCTACAATAGAGATCTGCTAAAAGTGTACAAGGTGATTCGAATGCATTATTTTATGCCATATCTTATTTGATCTACAAAGATAGAGGTATAAATTTACTGGCATGCACAAACCAGTAAATGCACTGTATAAAAATACTGTGTAATAATACCATTGATTTTTCAACCCAAACTCAATGCACATTAATAAGAAATTCATAAATAATAACACGTACATTAAATAGTAGAAGATCTACACGGGTGTGAAATAAACAATATGCCTGCTGCGATCGCGATGATGTTCATGCTCACATTAATTGCTTTACGATGCTCCTTCACTTTACTTATTTCGTTTGAATATCCGGATATTAGGCTATACTGCAATTTTCGGGCAGAACTTACGGTTGGTAAGGGCATTTTAATTCGAAACCAATACGGTCATAACCTAGAACCAATCTTCAACACTTTTTAAATTGACCGTTTTTGACAGCGGGTTTTGTTGCCATCAAGATAAAATTCCCCTCTTCAATATTCACGACTGGCTCGACAGACTCTAGCTTCATTTCGCGTGGTCCCATCGAGTGAGTGGTGCGGTCGGGGCGGGGCGGGGCGGGGCGGGGCGGTCAAGGTGAGCGGCAAGCTGCTCGGCGGCGGCGGCGGCGGCGGTGGCCCGCGAGCGTCTGCTTCTACTCAGCTCGGGGATCGAGCGGCGCGAAGGAATAACAACAGTGAACATCTAAACACGTATACAAATTGTGTTACGTGGTACACATTGTATTATTAATTTCATTAGAACTGCCCTTACATTTACCCATCGATATAAAAACAACATTTAGAACCGTTCTGAGCTTTCCCCTGTGTGTCAAGTCAGGTACTCTAATTCGAAGAACTGAGCTGTCAGTTTCGAAACACCCGTCACGGCGTTCGCGCGTGTTTGCCGATTGTATAGGTGCTGCTCTAGGGTAGATGAAAGGAAGTATTATGCCGTCGTTTGTAGTGTAAAATTCTAAAAACGATTACGGGAAAGCTAAGAAGGAAGATGGAATGGAAGTTTAACAGTGGCGAACACGAGAACTTCTTGCTTTCGCTTTCATGAGAAGACCCCCAGTTCATATAAAACTATTCCTACAAATTACCGACTCAAGCAGCCTCGATTAGGAACACTACTACAACACGACTTCGAGTAGATTTTCAAAGCGGTCGTTAGCCCCGTTCGTGCGAATCTAGTAATCAGCTAACAATGAATTTAAAATTGAAACAATTAGCAGTGATTAAGTCACGCGCGTCCTTGGAAATTTGACGGGCAAACCGCGGCTCTATAAATATACGTTGACATTAGCGATGGGTAATTCTGGGTGCACCCCATTCCGAGAACCCCCTTCCGCGCTTTAGTTACTCCTTTCGACACACCTCATTAGTCTTACTGACTCCTATTCCTATTCTCAATCTTCATTAAGTAATATTCATTCCGTCGTATTATTGCAGGCGGCTGATTAGTTATTCCACACCGCCTCATGGTAATTTCAGAAGGTTAGATTCTCCTTGACCAAGTCTTCCACACAACCTTTTTTTTTTTTGCTCATTCGAAATTTTCAGTGAAAACTTGGATTAGAATGAAGATTTTAGCGGTTTCTCGAAGTACTCACCATTCCGGTCCAGTATAGCCTATAGCCATTTTGGAGAGAAATTGTAGCCACTTCGAGGTGGAAATATAACGACTCCCAAAGACCTGACGTACTACTCAATAACCTCTAAGAAGACAAATGTGTCGAACTTTTCAAGTCTCCAGCTGCCGCGGAACGGTCGATCACATTACGGGCATGCAACGCTCATGGTGATCTACACCGTCTTTTTCCTCTGGCAGTGATGCTCTCACGTTTGTCAACTTATTCTTTTTGTCTCAATGCACAGGAGCAGTGATTCACCGGTAATTATAAATTCAAATTTCCTTTTCTACCAGCTAGGCTAATCAAACAACACTTTGCACCAATATTCGCTACTACCTCCAATTCCTTGCTGAAGCATATGTACTTTCGTTACGACTCTTACTAGGCTAATCATTGCTTGTATAGGTTTGGCCTAATGCACAGGTACAGCTCTATCTCTTGGAGGAGTACCTTGCTGGTTCCAATGTTTGGTTCAAAACGTCGTCATCGCCCGGAACATCGACACATCCGTCCTGAAGGAATATATCACCGAAGAGCCCCAGAGCAGAGTCGACATCTGACGTCGTTCCCTGCTCGCCGCATGCCGCATCGGACCGCAGCCACCTCCGCGCGGGGCAGCCAATTGATCACCGAAGAAAGTTCCGTTAGTGTATTTAAAATACATTGTACTTTCATTCGGGGTTACAGAGAGTAGATCGAGGCCGCGCTGGCTCTCGCCCGCCGCCACCGCACCGCCATCGCACCGCCCCCGCAGCGAAAGTAACGCCGCCCCTCCCCCCGTCCCGTGCCTTTGACTCTGGTCGGGTTTCGGAAGCATTTCGAGCGCCATGATTCGGAGCGATCGGCGACCCAAATCCGCCAATTCGATTCTCGTTTCTCTTCGGTGAGCAGGCGCGGACGGATGACGTAGGGCTACCTCTCCCCGGACCCCACACCAAGCACGCTGCCGCCCCCCTCTCCGCACTTCTCGCGGCAAAACCAATTGAGCAAATAATCGTGATAGGATGGGACAAAGCGAGCCCACTTGCGTTGCGTGCCATCTGCCTCCTCGTGTAGAAACTTGCCTTATTATGCTTGTCTTCTATGATTTTTCTCTACGGGTCAACGCTTCAAGAGGAACATAACATGAAAAAAATAATCCTACCTATTATTCATAGCTCCCAAAAACAGCATATTTGGTCTCGGCACCACAGTGACCTAACGTCAACCTCGTGGCAAAAAATCATAAAATAGTGCTCGGTATCCAATCAACGTCCAACGCGTCCTTAAAGTCAAATACGCGTTATTTGACTTAGGACGCGTTGGACGTTCGTCCGGGGTTCCACATTTAAGGCGGCCCAACCCGGCGGGCCTAACTCATTCGCCGGCATGGTACAAAACCGTGCTGTTGCGCTCTGGGACCTTCTCAGTTTCAAAGAATAAGACAGGCTCCGTGATGAGGAAGATGCAACATGTCCACAAAAAAGACAATGTGCATAGTGTATGATTTGGTAAGATTTACGAAAATTTTAATTTTAAAATGACTTATAGCTAAAAGTAAACCACGACCGCTGTAGTAAAAAATCTAACAAAAACCTAATAGATCATAAATCTTGATTAAATAAGCTATGTCTGATGACTAATCTTTTTACGATGTTCTTACTTTATCATTGCGTAATCCACCTCCAAAGTTATTGTATAAAACGCGCGAAAAATTCGAACTTTCGGACCTTATAACTTAGAAACCAAACACAATTTTACAATGCCAACGGTCATCAGACATCTAGTTCGATCAAATACAGCTATTTTGAGCAAAATTTTGGATCTCTGACAAGAAATATGGGCGTGATCTTCTTTCCCCTTTTGTATGGGGAGATGAGCGGGTTGGGCCACCTTAATTCTGAACCCTCTGCTAGTATTGGTCAGCACACGGTGCCACTGCGGAGCGCGGGGGAGGCGGGACGCAAGCCGCTGCCGCTAGCCCCGAGTCGTCGACCGATAGTGTGCGGGGCGGCGGCGGCAGCGGCGGGCGGCGAGGACGGCTGAGGTAGAGGTAGAGAGAGACGATGCAACGCGGTCCATCCCTCAACAAGACACGAACTATCACAACTGACATGGACTGTTTCGCAAATATTTTGTGACTCACCGAATAGTTATTACGGCCATCGGCTACCCACGCGGCGGGTGGCGCAGGCACAGAGGTAGTGACGGCGCAACGCGGTGCATCCCTCCATAAGAAACGAATTATTACTATTCAAATGGAATTTTATGGCAGATATTTTGTGCCGTACCGAATACCTTCTCCGGCCCTCGTCTACCTAGGCAGCAGGCCCTCTACTACGAACTCTATCGAGCAAGGGCTATCGAGAAGGCGATATCGCCTGTCAAAAATATTGTATGCGTTTTACAGATGCATACGATCACGTCGGTTCCCCGGGGGGTAAGCAAATTCTCTCTTTCTACTCTTTCCATTTTGAGCCCGAGTTTTTGTTTGAACTCGGTGATTTTACCGAAAATAAACTACTGTTATGCAAATAAATATTATGCTGAAGTCATATATATTTTTTAAGTTAAGCGCGGTATATAGCGCACGCCCGGACCTCACAAAAAAACGAGGCCCATGGGCATTCGGACTTTCACATGAGCTGCGAAAACCATGCCGGCCGGCTAGGTGCTTCTTCACACCAACTTTGAAGGACCCCAGGTTGTACCTTGGGGGAAAAACCTGGGCAGGGAGTCGGTTCCATAGTTTAACGATAAATTATCTAGAGGATTTTGGGAATGTCGAAAGTGAATGGATGCATTACCTGTGCAGGTAGAAAGAGGACGTAGGGACAGCGTTATGCAGCTCCGATGAGCATTCTCCATGGTAAAGACGATAGAATACAGCCGGCGACCCTACATCCCTTCGGATTTGAAGGGTCTCTAATTTCAGGGACACCTTGGGGTCGTCGAAGAGACGCAGGGCACGACGCTGTATCGAGTCCAGGGAGCCAAGCAGATACTTAGTTGAGCTGTCCCACAAATGCGAACAATTCCACGCAAGACCTTATCTGCGCCTTTTTGGCCAGAGCAATTTTTTGGTAAGGCGTGAAATACTGACGCACCCTGTCTATGACCCCCATCTTTTATGTGCGCATCGACCCAGCTTGCGGTCCGGTGACTGGTGTATCTGGCTAGCACTGTGCTGTCGTCTGCGTAGCAATCAATGCCGCCCACATTGAGCAGATCATTAATTTTCCGCAGATTAAGAAAGTGGGGCAGCACAAAGCCCTGCGGTACGCCCGCGTTCACTGACATGGCTTTGGAGCAAACAACCGTCAACCACGACTTTTATGTTGCGGCCATGCTGAAAGTCGGCGATCACATCACACATCGATCGAGTCACACAGGTCGGGTGAGTGGTTCGGAGCCGGTGAGCTCTAGGGGGAGGATCTGGACGGTGGAGATCCTTCTCGTCGGGGTCTGGAACGCAACTGCTATGCACGCATTGGTGTAACCGCGTGGAAACGCGTGGGCCCATTGAAAGCAGCCTCTGTGCCGGCCGAACTCGAAGGATTACTAAATGACGAGTGTCGAGACGCGGAAGCGGGTGCTATAGCCGCGAAGCTGGTGCGCTCGAGATGGTTTGGTGGGTAAGGGCAGCTTGGAAAATAGTAACTTGCGATATCCAGGCGCATATCCATACCTTCGTCATGTATTTCGAGCGCATCGCCCATCTCATGTGAGAGGTAAACTAGGGTATCCCCTGCCGATGGGATGTCCTGCTCGATTAGGACGAAAGTCGAATACCTAAGGGGTTTTTTTCTTTTTTGTCTGAGCACAATCTTCCGTTTTACTGAGGTACTCCAGAAGTCGAGTAGACTCCCTGTCCCATTATGCGGTCCATACAGGCACGCATACAACCGCGTTTCCGTTCCCTATCTACGTGAACCCAAAGTACAGAGTGTTCGCTACTTTCTATGCTTTGCTGGCCCTGACAGGACCCTCCGAAGTGGTATTTCTCGAAAAGTACTAAAATAAATAAATTATTACTATTCACACTTTCTACATATTGCAAAAGCGAAGGCAATTTACTAAACAAAACTATTATTACAGACCAAATTACATGACATTATTTTGTTAAAGAAAGTAAGTGCAATTTTGGGATGCCAGCATGAACCAAGTCGACATGCGCCGGTTTGTTTCACTAGTGGCGCTTCATAGAGGATCACGCGAAGAATTTGTGTTCGTAACACTACGTTTTAATTATGATAGAAAATACAAATAATGTATAAATACTAAAAGGTGGTATTAACATACATTATTAGAATTAGCCAGAATTCGATTTTTTTACTACGTCACTTCTATTTTTGCAACTCATTGTAGCACAAATCGGCATTTTAATGGGTGAAAAATGTTAATAATTCGCCGCGGTGTGTGGCCGCGCAGGCGGCGACACGCGTCGCGCCGCGCCGGAGTGTGCACTATTCGGTGCTATTGGGCCGCGACCGCGCCGAGACGAAATTTCACAACGTACCTAATTACTACCATCTCCACACTCTGCAGTCGAACCCCGCGCTGAGTCAGTCGGTTCTTCGTTTTGTACGTCTTCTCCATCATAGTCGTCATAGTATGCAGATCTTGAACGTTCATATCTGAGCCCTTAGCCCCACTTCTCACCTAAATTGCCGTTTACGTCAAACCGATCAACTAGCGTTTTCAAATGTATGGAGAATTCAACAGCGCGCGTAGTGGGCGTTAGGCGAACTAACATTTGCAAGTCCGTGTTTAATTTGACAGCTTACGCATCGTCCCCGTAAACACGTTGACGTTGCCGTTTACGCCAACTCCGCGTTATGATACAAATCGATAGTCCGAATTTGATTTTGACAGGTTCAAGGAGTACAACTACAGAATAAGTTGTGAACCTTGTAGTTATTATGGGTGTGACGTTTTTACGTATCTTCGAAGTTCCGTAAACGTAAATTTAGGAGAGAACTGCATGAATTGTTGCGCCAGGTCTCAAGAAGCTGTAGTAACGAAAGAGATTAGTAGTAACTAACTAAGACAGGGTTGCCAACTTTTCCAGCCGCCACAACCGGACACCACATTTATTTTCGTCACTGTACTAAAATCAATATGAATTTTCAGGAATTCTACGTATTTGGAATCCAATTTGGAAAAAAATATTTTGCAATGAGAACATTCGTGTGTGAACATTCATACAGTCATGCTCAATTATGGGAATCTTCCGGACAAGATAGCTTGCTCTTTAGTAAATGTGTTGTTAGCCCTTTGTTCTTCTAGTCTTGTCTTCTTCAATCAAATCTGACCGGAAAACCACCGGTCGGAGGTTGGCGATCTGACCACAACAATTCATTCCAAAACCAAATAGAATCGAAAACCGGACAGCTGGGAACCCTAAACTATACCCGACATGACCGGACCACCATAGAACCATAGGTATTAAGAGTCGTTATCCTATAAATTTCCTATCTACGGGAGATAACTGTTTACGAGCTCTTAATCTTTTACTAGGTTTTTGAAATTTTGGATTCTAAAACATATTGTCGAAATCTGTATTTTTTTAATATACGTTCATTTTAGAATTATTTTACTGAAAAATACAGATGTTTCGAAAAAATCAATACATACAGACATGGTACAAAGCTTTCTCGAGTGTTAAAACATTTTTGGGGTAGGAAAACGTTAGGGCCTAGAAGACGAATTCGCTAGTTTTATTGGCAGTCGGCGTGCAAAATTTTTTTTAACGTTTAATGGGTCGGGAAAAAGTCATCATTTAGTATATATAGTATAAACATCCGCCATATAGCCCTGAACTTGCACCTTCCGATTTCCACCTGTTTCGGTGTCTTCAGAATTCTTTAGACATTGTCAACTTAACATCAAGACAGGACTGCCAAAAATACTTGTCGCGTTTTTTTATCACAAATCCCAACATTTCTACAGGAACAGGATCATGTCACTACCTACAAGATCAAAAAAAGTCAACGAACAACAAAGTAACTAAACTTTGAAAAAAAAAGTTTTAATGTAAAATGCTAAAAAACTTTTTCCCTGACCTTATATGTATCTGAATTTTCCAGTACAAACAAATATAAACTGGCAGTAAAAAAGACAACTTTTTCTAGTGTTTATTAGCCTATGTTCACGGCAGCAGATGTTAGCCATCTTAGGCAAATGTAGGACCTCCAGAAGTGACGAGTTCAATGCTGTGACGTGACAACTATCTTTGGCTTGAACTTTATTTGGTTTCGTAGCTAAAATAACACCAGCCCCGCACTATTCATGGAGATACGTCTCACAGAGGCTTCGCCCTTCTCCATCACAGAACATATCAATATTCTTTCGACGGCCGCTCGCCGACGCATGACCAATGAGATAAGAGTTGGGACGGTAGCGACATGAGGAGGTAGGTACCTACCTGGGGACGTGTGAGGCGCGGCGTGGACGCGGCGGCACGGTCGGTGGTCGCGGGCGACGGGAAGCGCGGTGCTGGAGCGAGGCGCGCGCGCGTGGTGGCAGCGCGAGGCGCGGGCGAGGAGTGCTGCTGGCTCGCCGGCGGCCGCGGCCGGCGCGGCGGCAACGCGTCGAGGTAAACACGGCGCGTCGCGCACCTCGCCCCGCACCCCCGCACCGCCCTCCGCACCGCCGCCGCCGCCCTCGCCGCGACCGCAACCAGATACATTGTGACATTGCCTATCGCCTACTCCGCCGCGCCGCCGCGCCGCGCCGGCACCACCGTCTCATCGTCCCGGGACCGTTATCACTTTAGAGCCATTGAGAGAACTGCAGTTGCCCTCTTGGAGGACCAGGTTTGTCGGCGTTAGTAGTTCGGTACCCTGGGCGCGGTCGGGTTCTGGATGGGCGACCATCCGACCGTTCAGGCTAGCCGTGGTTCAGATTCCACGATAAACTGCAGGTCTGTTACTAGTCAGTAGGGGTTAATCCCCCCTAATTCGGTAACATCGCATTTAACAGTTCTTCATGATACTTCATGAAACTGACACCGCTAGGTCGGCTAACCTAGCGGTATTGCAAATGTGCAACCTACTAAGTAGTCCAAATGTGCAACCTACCCAATACTGGGCCGAACCATCCCACAGGTGGCAGTCATAATCCACACTGTCTCCGTCTTATACCAAAGCACTTTCTCAACTGGAGTCATATGTTTCCTTATCTTCTTGAGTTTGTTTCGTTTTCAGCTTGGCTTTATCTTTTATGTTTCGGCTTGCATTAACACCAATGCCGCAAAAAGTATACTATTTATGCGTTATGGCTCTCTTTCTGAGAAAGCAGCACAATAGATAGTATTTATAAACGGCATCCCCTAGACGGCACACATTGCACTTTGACCCACATACGTTTTCCTTGCAAATGCCAGGGCCTACTCTGGCGTTGAAGATGATCCGTACGTAGATGCCTCCAAATTTCTAAAAGTATCGCATCTAAAAACACACCGTGATTAGGCTCGGTCGCTCAGTGTGCGACGCCTTGCGAATCGATAAGTTGGGGAAGTCTGAACGCGGTTAGGTTCTGTATGGGTAACCATTTTCAACCGATGAGGCTGGCCGTGGTTCGAATCCACGTAAAACTGTAGGTCCCCTTTCTTACTAACTAGGTGGTAGGGTTTATCCCGCCCGGGTTGGTACCATCGCATTGAATGAACGATGTTCGAAGCGGCAATGGAAATCGTCCGTGTTTTCCATCCAGTTTAATGTATCCGAGCAATATAAGGAAGGTCCTGGCATGGCACCTAGTTCCCATGTGGTGTGTCAGGTTAATATCTGACGGTCAGTTCGGTATTAGCCATCCATGTCCAGTTACATAAAAAAAACTACTGAATCCGTCACTTCGAACAGAAACATTCGTTGAGATAAATAATGGCAGAGGTCTCCAGAATCACTAACGTATTCCGTTTCGATCACATCTAAAAGTGATTGAGAATTTGATTATCCTTCATTCGTGTCAGCAGGAAAATGATATTCAGAATAAATCTAACTTGTTTGTCACATCGCACGAAGATTATGCACGTGGATTTAATTTCTCTAACTCACAGTCCGTTCGTAATGTTTGCAACGAGAATTTCATCTTGCGTGATTCTATCTGCATTGGCAGTCCGTAGACCACATCGACGAGCAACTAGGTACACATTGGGCGATGCCATTGCGAGATCCCGACCAGCTGCAGGTGGGAGAGTGCGTCCGACGCTGCGCGCTGCCCACTCGCGATTATATCTGCATTGGCAGTCCGTAGACCACATCGACGAGCAACTAGGTACACATTGGGCGATGCCATTGCGAGATCCCGACCAGCTGCAGGTGGGAGAGTGCGTCCGAAGCTGCGCGCTGCCCACTCGGGATTATATCTGCATTGGCAGTCCCTAGACCACATCGACGAGCAACTAGGTACACATTGGGCGATGCCATTGCGAGATCCCGACCAGCTGCAGGTGGGAGTGTACGTCCGACGCTGCGCGCTGCCCACTCGGGAATCCGGTCAAGATCCCGAATCACTCGGTGGGCAAAAGCAAGTCATAGGCGCTGCACGCCGCAACAAGCGACCGGAGTGGAGTAGTAGCGATGCCGACTCGGGAGTCCAGTCCAAGATCCCGACTAGTTATGTGGGCAACTGTTTCCAACTAAGTTGGAGACCGCAATAAGCGATCAGATGCACGTTGGGCGATGCTAACTCGGGAATACGGTAGAAATCCTGACTCGCTCGGTGGGCAAACGTTACCAATCAACCAGCGACCCAGATGCACATTAGGTGAAGTCAAATCGTGGGCCCACGAAAACGCGCAATATGTCTAGAATTTAAGTTTTTTTTGCTTTTTAGAGTGGTATTGACTTCTGTATTAAAGAAGGCGGCGCGGGGACGACGTCGGGCGTGGGGGCGGGGGGGGGGGAGTGTTGCGCGAGCGGGAGCGGGCTGCGCACGCGGCGCGCATACTAAGCGAGGACGCGAAGGCGCGAATCGTTGCGAAAACGGAGTCGATGGGCGCTCCTGCGACATTAGCACGCAGCCGAGAGGCGACGGTAGCTAACGGTATTGATGACTGCAGACATTTCCTGTTGCTAAGAATAATTGTTCGTCGAATCAGAATAAAAGTATAACCTAGCCAGACTACAAAGTGGCCAGCCTTTTTCTGAAAGCACAAGCTGTTCTGACAATTTAGCTAAAATCGTTTGGCTATAATAGCACTGAAAGGGACATACGATTCCCTGTAAATAAAAAAAATGGCGAAACCCTCACAATGGTATTGGTATTGGTTTCCAAGGAATGGTAAACAAATGAAAGGGTGGCAATTCGAAATATGGGAGGATGAATTAAATTTAGCTGCTGGACTGGCGGCCCGAGGGCGGGTCGTGTTTTTTTGGCAAGAAAAGGACACGTTTTGCGCGGCTTTTAGTTTTCGGATAGTCTACGTGTCCTTGAGGGTTGTTTTGTGAGTGCTGCAGGGGCCGTGAAGTCCGTCCCAAGATACAAAGCGTACCACAGGGACCGCCCTCTTCAGCCAGGCAACACCATCGCTACGGGAGGTCTCGTGTCCTCTCCCTGTCATATGACTTCGAACTACAGCGCAAAAAAATCGGCAGGGTGAATGCGCTGCCTAAACTATATTAATATTTTTTAAAAATAAAATACAACTTCAAATTTCAGATCATTTTTGCTCCCACTGCAGTGTCCCACGACACCACTCGTATTTTTTTTTATCATCCTATTTTTATTTTTTCAAATATATTCATTATAATTGGCCTTGGATTCAATACCTCTTTGAAGATGTTGGAACCTTTGTTGGTAAGTCCGGATGCCCTGATATATTATTGAGAAATTACAATTTGCATACTGGCTAAGTTTGCGTCGAAAACATTAATTTCAAATTTTTTTTTTTTTATGGTCTTATCTGCGATCAGTCCTTGGACTATAAGCGGATTTGTTGATGGCTCGGATCTTGTGTGGAGTGTGCCCCCCACTAGGGACATCACCTCCTTAGGCTAATGCAGCTGCTAACGATTTTGCAGCATCAGGATGTCATGTCTTTTGAGACGCTTTGGGTAATTTTGTCGAATTAGTTGGGCAGCCAATATGTTGGGGTGGTTTTTCAGTCGCTCCTGATATTTGTTTGCAGTGGACCGGACTTCGTCTTTAACATTCTTCATCTGTAGATGATCATGGATTTCAGCGTTTGTGGTGTACCATGGGACATTTGATATGGTTCTTAGAATCATGTTTTGTTGCCGTTGCAACATGGCGATGTTTGAGTTGCTGGCACTACCCCACAGCTGTATGCCATACATCCATACGGGTTTGAGGATGCTTTTGTAGATCAGGAGCTTATTATCCGTCGACAGTCTGCTGTTGCGGCCAAGCAGCCAGTGAAGGTTGTTATATCTGACTTTTAACTCTTCCCTTTTGGTTTTTATGTGTTGCCTCCATGTTAGGCGACGGTCCAGGTGTAAGCCGAGGTACTTTACACTGTCTTTGTGTGGCAGGATGGAGTTTTCTAGGGTAACTGGTGGACAATTGCCTTTTTTCAATGTGAAAGTCACCTGTACCGATTTGGAGGCAGATGCTTTTATTTTCCATGCCTGCAACCATTCAGTAACGGCATTAAGTCCCTTTTGTAATGATTGTGATGCCACTTCAGGATCTTTATCGCTAGCCAGGAGGGCAGTATCATCAGCGAAAGTGGCAGTGACTACTCCAGGAACTTCAGGGAGATCTGCAGTGTAAATTGTGTATAGCACAGGTCCCAGCACTGATCCTTGTGGTACACCTGCCCTGATTTCATGGAAAGAAGAGGTAGCGTCACCACTTTTTATTTGGAATAGTCTTTCTGTTAGGTATGAATTCAATATGGAGAAGTAGTTATGTGGAAGGGATTTTTTTAATTTACAGATTTTTGCCCTTATGCCAAACTCTATCAAATGCCTGTTGGATGTCAAGGAACGCAGATGAGCAGTATTCCTTCTGCTCTAGTGTTTTTCTTATTTTGTTGCAGACTCGGTGAACCTGTTCCACTGTTGAGTGTTGTTGCCGGAATCCAAATTGATGGTTGGGTATTACTTGGTTCTCTGTAAGTAGAGGCGACATTCTCCAGAGTAGAATTTTTTCGAGCACCTTTGACAGTACTGGCAATAGGCTTATTGGTCTGTAGGAAGCGACATCGTTTGCCGGTTTGCCAATTTTCCGTATCATTATAATTTGCGATACCTTCCATAGACCTGGCCAGTGTTGAACCCTCAAAATTCCATTAAAGAGGGTGGTCAGGAAAACTATTGCCTTTTTGGGCAATTCTTTCAGTATTTCCTTGGTGATTAGGTCAAAACCTGGTGCTTTCTTGTCCTTTAGTTCCCTGATCGTCCTTTTGACCTCTTGTGTTGTGACTGGCTTAGGAGGTGGGTGTAACTGGAAGTCTTGGTCAATAATGGCATCTACCATTCTCTCTGTTTCACTGTCACTGGTTTCGTGTGGTGCAAACACTTCGGCCAGGTGCTCAGCAAATGTATTAGCCTTTTCCTGTGCTGTTCTGGCCCACTTGTTGTTGCTATTTCTTATAGGAGGAGTTGCTTCCTGGGGTCTATCGTAGGACTTGGTGAATTTCCACAACGAGTAGTTAGTAGGTGCAGTAGCAGTAAGAGATTCCAGTTTCGTACTGAGTGTGGTGTCGTGCCATTCACGTAGTAATGCTTTTAGTTTTGTAGTAGCACTATTAGGCACAGTTTTGTCTGCTTTGTTTCTACTCTGGTGCCACAAACGGCGGAGCCTGCGTTTTTCTAGGATTTGTTGTCTTATCTCTAGTGGATGAATTGTAGGATGTGCACTGTGCTCTATGGTAGGAGTATTTTTCCAGCATGCTTCTTGTACAAGTGACGTGAAATACTTGGTAGCATTTTCAATATCTTCAAGGGACTTAAGTGGTACTTTTAGGTTTATGTGGTCATTCATATAGTGTCGAAATGAGGCCCAGTCAGTGTATTTATTGTAGAGGATATCTTGAGTGTCGCAACTAATGAGCATTGTGCTTACCGTAAGAATTACCGGGGTATGATCTGAGGACCCATCGAAACAGCTTTCAGGCTTAAAATAGTGTCTAGACATTCCTTTAACAACAAAGAAGTCCAAGAGATCAGGAATTTTTTTTTCATCTGTTGGCCAGTATGTTGGCTCTGTAGTGGATATTGCACTCAAATGGTTTTCTTCAATACTCTTTTTTAAGCATCTGCCTCTTGTGGTAGTCAACCTGGACCCCCAGTGTGTGTGTTTGGCGTTCCAGTCACCTCCGGCTATAAACCGTCCTCCGAGTGTTTTGAAGAAGGCATTAAACAATGGTTCCTTAATTTTGTGTTTTGGAGGGCAGTATATAGCCGAGACATTGAAGTGTGCGCAGTTATCTTCTACTGCAATTGTTGTTGCTTGCAAGCAGTCTGTTTTGAAATCAAGTAGTAGATGATGTTTAATATTTTTTCGGATAATTATGGCTGTTCCTCCATGTCCAGTTCCATCAGGGTGGTTTGTTACATACGTATTATATCCTTGGAATGTGATTTTGGTTTGGCTGGTACAGTGCGCTTCAGAGATAAGAATGAGATCAAGTTTATGCATGCTCATTAACAGTTCGATTTCGTGTTTGTTCGGTGCTAGTCCATTTGTGTTCCAGGTTGCCATTCTAAGCGCCATTATTTGGATAGTTTTTCAACAAGTTTTGTTATGAGGCCTAACAGGGTACTCATTTGTTGTAAGATCAAATCAAATTTATCTGATTGTTTTTGGAGCAATTTCTCTATGGTAAAGTTTTTTATTTGTGGTTCAGCATCATTTTTATCTGTAGGGATATTTCTGGGGTGGGATTTTAGGGATTCTGAATAGGTTTTAGTGCGTGGTTCTTCTGCTTTCAATTGCGTATTTTGCAGGGTAGGAAATTCATTCTTATTATATTGTGCTGACGGTTTTTGGGCTACAGTAACTCTGTTGTTTTGTTGTTTGGTTATCCTTCTGTTTAGGATTTCCCTATAGACCTCGCATCCCTTGTAATTTGCTGGGTGAGCTCCGTGACACAAGGCACACTGTGCTGGGGTATTGCGTTCTTGTTTAGGGCATTCAGATGTTTTATGTGACTGAGCGCACTTAACACAGGGATATGGTCTCATGCAGTAATTTTTGGAGTGCCCATATTGTTGGCATCTTTGACATTGGATTACAGTTTTCATTTTTCTTGGATCTTCTATAGTTACAGATTGATGGTAGATGTACTTTAGTTCTTTTGCAGCCTTGTTTTTTGGTCCCGGAATGAGGTTGATGAAAAAGGTGGAGGTAGGTTTCTTATCTGGTCCATATCTTGCGTTGGTTATTTTACCTGTGACAGTGTTCCCAGTGTTTTCAATCTCTTCCTTGATTGCTGCAATAGGGGTTGAATGGTGTAGGTTTCTTATTACGATCCTGAAGGGTCTTTCTTCCTTTCTGTTGAATGTATGGCCAATTAGGCCTTTGTCCCGTACTAGAGCGACAAGTTTTTTATATACGTCTACGTTTGCGCTGCTAATTCTTAGTTGATCTCTGTTAACTATCTTGTAGGTGAATTGATCTCTATCGGTGGCTGTTTCCAGGAGTTCAGTTAGTTTATTGACATCATCTACGCCATAGAGGATAATTGGTGGGGGTTTGCTCTGCCTTTTGGCCTGTGGTTCGTCTGTTTTCTCGTTTGCGTCTATGGTCAGAACACTGTATCTATTTGATGTGGCGACGCTCTCTGGAGAGGCACTATCTGATTTTCTCATCCTTTTGGGGTTTCTCGCAATAGGTACTCTTTGCCATGGTGGTGGGCAATTCTCTAGTTTTTCCGGAGAAGCCAGTTGCATTTCCTGTTGCTCTGTGGGCTTGTTTACGGGTTCCGTGACTGCAGTGTTTCCTTTTGTTAGGTTTTCCAGAGAAGAGCTTCTTTGCCGTCTTACAAACAAGCTGGGGTGGAATGATTGTTGCACAAGTTTTTTATTACCAGTAGTATTTACTATCTGGGGAGTCTGGTTGGCAGCTCCTTTGGGTGGTGTTCTTCTGAGGGAGTTCCTCTTGGCAAATGGGTTAAGGTTGTCGTCGTCTTTTTTAGCTATGTTAGGCGAAGTATTGCCCCCCCCAGAATACGAGGGGCAGCCCGAGCTAGGCTCGGGGAGGGATTCTCCAGATAGTAATAATCTGGTACCCTCCTGGGGTACGTTCTCTTTTACGTTCGCTTCCATAATTACATGTTGGTGCCACACTTATTGGGTGCGGTGACCTAGCCTTAGGTGATCCAACACCATCCTACAAGGCAGCAGGTTGGTTTTTTTTTCGGAGTGCCTTCTCCTAGACTGACTGCCACCCAAGGCTTCGAGGTCAAGTCTCCCCGGGTCCGAGCTTTGTTTAAAGTGGCGGCTCATACTCGCCACTGTCATCCTCTGTCTTTGGGTTTAGTGCCATTTTTTAGAGACATCTCAGCCATGAGAGCCCCAGCACCCCTCGAGAAGGACCGCCAAATTATCCGCGACTGCTTTAGCAGCTAGCCCTCATATCTGGGGGCCGTTCCACTATCCGCAACCTGTGGACGCGTTCGGTGGCAGATGGCAATGCCCCTGGTAATTTTTCACCCAGAACCGAATCAAATGCGCATAATCCTGGTGCTTTCACGAGTGATAAACAAATATAAAGAAAGCATGTGTGATGCTGTGAGACAAGTTATACTATATGATAGTCTGTCTTTGCATAGGTTAAAACTGAATATGAATTTTCTGTATTTTCTCACTGTATTAAGTACCTAACGCTTTGGGCATAGATTAGTATTGCATAGGGGGTATTAATAGGCAACTTCGCTAATTTACTGGGCATCGCTAGTGCTGCTAGCATGGTAAACTAAAACGAAAAAAAATATTTACTATTCAGTGTGAACATAGCAAAGGACAATGCCGAAATCAAAATCGCATTAAAGAGTAAATTCACAAAGACCTATTCCAATAGGCAAACATGTGATTGAAAATTTAAATTAAAAATAATATTTTTCAATTACTAATTAATTAAAGTCCCAGCGGACAAGGATTATTATTTTTAAAAAAGTTCACAACATGTTGTTCTCAGTGTTCTCAGATGTTGATTATTTTCACTGTAATATGTAACGACATTTTAATCCTATCTTGCGAATTCAGCTACATGATTAATGTCACAGTCGTTAATCTGCAATAAAAATCTAAACTAAATACACAGTAAAATGAATTATGTTACTGATAAAATATTTTATCATTATCCTTCCGGTTTAGTTTTGGTCTATTTTCTATACCAATATCTGACAGCTCCGACCGCGACATGGCGTCATCATGACAGATTGTGTGTATGTATCAAGGTAAAGATCGGTCAGTACGTCTTCAATAGTTTACGGAGAACCGACTGGCGCTGCTATAGCTTTAATATTTTCCTTTAGATCGGAAGGAAAAGGCTATCAGCCGGATCAATTTCTTTCGGTCCTCTTCCAATGTATATATTTTCAAAAAACGTCTGAAGTCCTATTATTTAAATTATATTTAAACTTTATCATTTATATAAGTTCTTGCTCGCTCTCTGTTACAAAAAAAAGGTTCATATAAGAATAAATGTATATACACAAATATTGGTATATATTTAAATTAAATATATATTATAAGCTATGTACTATATGTATCTGTATGTATTAGTATTAGAATGTAAGTATATTTATTCTTGTTAAGTATATATATATATATCTCTTTATTGATAAAAAATCTTACTTCTTTTATCCTTTTTTGTCTGCCGCCTTGCACCATTCCTACATCCCAAGGGTAGGTAGGAAGAGAATGCCTTTTGGCATTAGGCCCGCCTTTTGTAAACTGTTTATAATGGTGTACAATAAAGAATTTTATTATTATTATTATTATTTATTTTAGGTTTACAACCATACTGTTCGATCATAGCATACTGATTTCGCTTCCTCTACAAACATACACGTTTGTAATAATTGGTCAACTACTATTTTAATTATAATTTAACTTAAATGCCTTTTTCGTAATTAATTCATCGAACCTGATCACACAAAATTACATGAGAATTAGTTGAGAAAGGTAGAGGAGAACAGCCGGACATACGAAATAATTTTTGCCCAAGCTGAAACGGAGACGCCTCGCTCGGTCAATAATTTAAAATTCAAGATGTCAAAAATATTAACCATCACGTAAAACATCGTACTGATTATAGCTGTCTGCTTCTATGAGTGATCTTATACCAATAAACCACTTCCTTTCCACATGGCAGAAAGGTATGGCATTATTACATTTGTATATTAAAGAAAGGTAGATCTCGATAAGACCTTTAATTTCAACTTACCAACATGTGGGGTCTAGGATTACAAATTCCAGAGCGATGACACAAAGCTGACTATTGCAGCACGCACTGCAAGCGATGCAAAAAATCCAAATCTGCTAAAAATACTTTTTTGGTGTGTAAAATGTAGAGCCTCCACAAAAGTACTGGGTGTATCATTTTGTCGGTAGCTACAAGTCAATGACTAAGTAAATGACCCGTTGAAGTGTTTGACATTCCAGTAGTCCACGAGTCATTTCAATAATGTCCGTCCTGACAGCAGCCCAAGCAAGCCCCGAGCGCTACAGGCACCGTTCGATCGGAAGGATCATTTTAAAGTTGTTCAATATGACCCATCAATTAAACTTTAAATTATTTGTTAATGGCCAATTGGTACACTATCAGATAATGTTATGTTTCCGTCCAGAATATCATGAGATTGGACACTCCAAGCAATTGCCACTAACACAAAAACCCCTTCTTTCCAATAATGAGAAAATCTCATTTGAATACCAAACAGTGGCCATCAATATGTGATTCGATTTGTGCATGAATGACAAACAGGAGCGTACATTATTCAGTTTTCAGTTTATTTAGATTTACAGTTATCAAATGTACGTAAGTACCTATGCATGTGGTGGTCCAGCGCTGCCGCAATGCCAATGAGATCAACTAACTAAAAAACAGACCGCGAAAACTTCCTAAAGTTTGTAAAAACTTACCGGAATGTGCGAGTTCCGTTAAAAACAGGTAAGGATGGCGAAAAGGCCAAAAAAGAAATCATAAAAACAATAAAAGTCACTGGCCGGAAATCAACTCCTCTGCTAAGATACCATGCCTGGTCGAAATTACGCTTTTGAAGTATGCAATAACTTCTTGAAAATATAAAAATTGCAACGTGTCTGGCATGAACGTCGTCATCTACAAAGTTGTTCTACATAATTAAAGCTGCTGAGGACCTGAATACTTGAATCTGAGAGATGGACGCTGCAGCACTCCCAACAGAAACTTGAGTATTTCAACTCAAACAACTGATCGACACTCACTATGAAAGGCCACGAAACATTTGACTCCATGTAGTCAACCACACCATTACGAATATTGACGGGAGGGGCGGCACAAAGCAGGGTTACAATCAGACCCTCGGAAAATTATTGTTTTCGGAGATTAAAAATATACTACCTTGTCTAAAATTATAGGTGTTCAACACTCACTATGAAAGGCCACGAAACACCTTGACTATCCCATATAGTCAACCACATCATTATGTATATTGACGGGAGGGGTGGCACGAAGGAGGGTTGCAATCAGACCCTCGGAAAATTATTGTTTTTAGAGATTAAAACATCCTACCTTGTCTAAAATTATAGGTCCTACTCAGCGTCAAAACGTTGTGCGAATTTTTTTATAGGGTTTAATCATAGATTACTAATTACTTATTGGCATAAGTAGATGCCTCACAGCCATAGTGATGGAAGTTTCATAAGCGGACCCTCTATTGTAATAATTTGCTTTGTAATATTATTATTGACAACGGATCTGTCTTTTTACCTTCCAAACTATTCATAGGACAAACCAGATTTTTACCGAACTAAAATTACGTTAAAGAAGTGCGGAAACATTAACTATTTATAAAAGTGAGTCAATATTTAGCACCGAACCCGAACTCACTTTTACCTGAATGGGCCCCTGGACGCCCGTCAGTAAAGGGTTAATGCTATCCCCTTCCCTTAACCTTCCTACCTATTCACTGAAGACTTTGTGGGATCTAGGTAATGGTGACCCAGGATATGAAGAAGGTTGGATGTTGAGAAGGTAAAAAGCCTTGGAGCCCTCAACAACCTTAGCAAGATGTGAATAGGATTGGAAGGTGAGATGGCCAGAAACCTTGGTGGGGACCACTTATGAGCCCTCGTCCTAAAATACCGGAGGGACAGAATAGGGTTGGCAGGTAATAAGCCTCGTCGGGACAGAATGGTCCACGAATAAAAGGTTCTAGGCTTAATGGAGTAATTAAATGACCTATATGTAGAGGAGAATAGGTTCAGTGTCGGGAGTACCACTGAACTGTTTGTGATATGTGGCAAGATGCCTTTTTATAGTGGCGGCTGGTTGACCCATTAATTCATTAATAGGCATTAAGGCGGCCCAACCCGGCGGGCCCAACTCATTCGCGGGCAGGGTACAAAACCGTGCTGTTGCGCTCTGGGACCTTCTCTGTTTCAAAGAATAAGACAGGCTCCGTGATGAGGAAGATGCAACATGTCCACAAAAAAGACAATGTGCTTAGTGTATGATTTGGTAAGATTTACGAAAATTTTAATTTCAAAACAACTTATAGCTAAAAGTAAACCACGACCGTTGTAGTCAAAAATCTAACAAAAACCAAATAGATCATAAATCTTGATTAAATAAGCTATGTCTGATGACTAATCTTTTTACGATGTTCTTACTTTATCATTGCGTAATCCACCTCCAAAGTTATTGTATAAAACGCGAGAAAAATTCGAACTTTCGGACCTTATAACTTAGAAACCAAACACAATGGTACAATGCCAATGGTCATCAGACATCTAGTTCGAATAAATAAAGCTATTTTGAGCAAAATTTTGGATCTCTGACAAGAAATATGGGCGTGATCTTCTTTCCCCTTTTGTATGGGGAGATGAGCGGGTTGGGCCGCCTTAACTATTGACCATTACAAAATAATGTTCTGAAGCAGACAGTAGTGTGTTTTTTTGTGTTTTTTGTGTATTGCATACACAAAAAAACACCAATAACCCTTGGTTTTTAACATTTTAATAATGAGGGACCATTTGACTGAATTTATGTCTTGCCATGGGCCACCCTGTTTGGAGGTAATATGCAGTAAATGTAAATGATGGCTAAATGGGCACTTCCAGGGACCACCAGTGGTAGCAATAATATCGCTGCCCTCAGTTAATTGCGTCACTACGACGACGATACAAAAATCGGAAAAAATGTGAGCCGGCGATATGTGTTAGAGGCTATCTAACCACAATAACCCTCGAGAGTGGTCGCTCCAGACCAATATAATTTGTGTAACTGGACTAATACACATCGAAACATCACACATGTATCTGACCAAGGAACCACAAAGCAACCACGCTTGATGACAGTTTGGTGATCGTCAGTACGGCAGTGTGTTTGTGAGGTCGCTCTGTCTGGTCTACAGGTACTACCATAGACGTTGCTCTGTGGAACTTGCATCCCTTATTCCTTTCCATCCTTCCTATATCCAGAGCACCCCCTTGTGGTTGACATTAGTTAGGCTTTTGAGAACAAAACGTTTCTCAAACTCATTTCTCTGCCGCACCGCCAGGATATGAAACTGTAGGCAGGCGAGTGCCTTTCCTGATACCTAAAACATGGGAGTCTTCAAGCATAATTCGAACAAGCTAGATAGTTTTTCATAAAAAGTGACATACGCAATGCGGTAAGCAGGAATAAAAGCATTAGACGCCAATATCCACTCATCGTTATACCAAGGCAGTGCAAACAAAGGGTCAGCTTACCTATTGACGGTCTACAGCGTTCCCTTGCAGTACTCGCTTCGTCTGCGCCTTAACACGAGACTGCCCCCGAGCACTGCCACTGCCAACGCCACTGCCACTGCCGCCGCAGCTTCCGGTGCGCTCACCCAAAGCCACACCGCGCCTCGCCACCAACCCTCGAGCGCCGCCCGCCAGGCGGACCCCGTAATCTCTTCACCGCAACAACTCATTGCATCCCGCCATCGTACGTAACACCGCCCACTTATTAGAGCTTCAATGTATACTGAAAAGTTTACATTTACTGCGAGGTTTTACATTTACGCTCTGAGCGGACCCATGTAACTCTTACTTTTGTTTGTTTTTCTGATCTGAGCGATGCTCGGTGTGCATTGCATATTTTAATTTTACCTCAAAAAACAGCTGAGATGAAAACTATTTAAATTTTTTTAAACACATTTGTGGCTGGAACAAGTTCCTTTTTGCCAGTGCATTTTCACCACAGACTATAGAGAGATACTACGTATTTTCACTGTATATTTACCAAAGAGTTCAGAGAAGTCATTCGCTCCTACATAAGCACATAAAGCGAACATAAAATAAACGTACTATCTGACAGAACATTACAACTGTTTACTCATATGAAGCTTTAGGAGTTCTGATGTATCGAAAGACTTGTTGTATATTGAATGCTTTATTAACGCGTGCTCGCATACTTATAGCCTATGGAGCGACGGCAGCGCCACGGTTTACATAAATACGGAGCGCGTCGTGAAACAACTCTCATTTCATTGGCCGACGTCATGGCGGTGTCGCGCGAGCTGCGTGCTCGCTACAAAGCTATGGCAAGAGTGAAAGAGTTGACAAGCTAAGGTATATTGCGTTCAGCAGATCGACCCCGTTTCAGCTAATTGCAATGTTTGAGTCCCTAGTAAGTCAAACAAAGTTTTGAAGTCCCGCTAAAAAGTTCCTAAACAGCAACCAATCCACGAAAAATTGTCAAGTGATTTTAGGTGCCACATGGCGTGCGTTGCAGTGTTCTGTGATAGTCATAGTGGATTTTTAGAAGAGCTTCGTGGAGATATATCGTTTTATGTGTCAGTAGAATATCGAATGAGATCGCTGATTCGCCTGTTATTCACCTTTGGTTACATCTTGCATAGGAACATAGTCGTTTCATTATTCCAATATATCGCAGTTAACCGTCGTATCTTCTCGCAATATCCATTTCAACGCGGATAAAATTGAGTCCATAATTTGAGGTTATGTTTCGACTTACCAGGCTGTGCCCTAGTCGATTTGAAACTTATATCGATAATATCATGAAGTCTTGATAATTTTGTATTTGTATGTATACTAAGCTAGGTTTCACGAAGTGCTGATTTATTTTAATCGACACTTAAAGGGCCTTTATTGCTAAAGCGTTGATTATCTTGTACTGGTATCGATTTCGAGATGGTAAGAACGGCCCTTTAATTTGAGGATTAAGCTAATCAGTACTTGGTGGAAGAGACCCTTAATAAATTACTTTTTACGAATTTCTAGAGTCCTAAAACCACATTAAAATTAGGAAACAATATGTTATTTTGAATAATTTCATTGAACTAGACCATTTGTTTAATTTATGTGTGCGATGCTATTTGAGATGAATCATTCATTATTTTCAGATTCCCAAAAACATTTTAAATTCGGAAAAAAAAATTTATAGATGTTGTAAAAAGGAAAAATGTTATTTCTTATCATGTTCTATGATAGTGATAAAGCATTCATCGTAATGCATCGATACCATCTTCCTCGGATATTTGTTGAAGGCATGAAAATCTAATATTTAAATAATACAATCTCCGTCATCGGCACGTTGCCAATTGCGCCGATGATGGAGGAATATTTTAATCTTTAGTTGTGTTTCATTCCTTTTTCTGTATTAATAAATAAAAATCAAAATGAAAAAAATAATAATAATACAATATCGTATTCTTTCTCATTTCAGGAAAAACAGGACCAGAAAACTTAATGCGACAGAGAGAACATCGAACTAAAAGTGGTCGATCAAGAAAATAAGAGTAACGTAAAAAACACGGGGTCTACTGTTTTTGATTCACTTTTAAAGAAGAAGCTGGTTAAGATTTCAAATCTTTATCGAAATATTATGGAGGAAATTGGGTAATTTCAAATACATGGATACAATTTTCAAATCTATTGTTTTATTTTGTAATGTCACAGACTTTGACACTTCTTTTAGAGTAAGTAACCTAGACGTCATCAAACAGTTTTCGTCCCCATTGTAAAGGGGAACGAAAAACCAACGTTTACCAGCGATAACTAATGAAACTCTGAGAGCCGTATTTAGAGAGAACCTGACAAAATTTGGAACGGGATTAGCACTGGACTAGCCATACAATAACCGGTTTAGTCCTGCAATAATCCGGGAAATAAAGTTAGTCCGATCACTTCCAAATACGACAGTAACATTTTTATAATGCCTAGTTATTTTTGCAAGGAAAATTTAGCGCAAACATTCACTGGAGAAGCATTATGAACAATCTATAAAAGATTTATCTGTGCCAATACGTAATAAAAACAATGTTAATTCTGCCACAGCTTTGACAGATATTTTAGGTGAGCTCGCTTAAACGCCACCTGTCGTGATAAATAAAGAGTTTTCTTTCCCATTGGCAGTTCAAAGGTTACTTTCAATACATACTTTTACTAATCTGTGCCGCATTTGATATCGATAGCTTCTTTTGAACGTCACTAAAACACAACATACATCTATACGTATGTAATATAGGTCTGTATAGCCAAAGTGACACATGTTTATTCTAGAGATTCTCTTTCTACGCGTGAACGTCATTTTGACATAAAGGACGTGACTGTTGACCGCACACAGATCCACGGGGTTGAATGTGCCCATAACAAAGAATTCGGAGAAGTCGCTGCGCTCCTACAGCCCATAATCACGTTTGCGAATATTCCACGTGAAGTGAGCTAGAGCCGATCCGGACGAACTTCAGTCCTGTCCTAAATGAACTGTTGGCTTGGATGAAATAGAAATCAACCGATGGCCGCTACGTCCAATCAATAGCACTATTTCTCGTAAGATGTTTGTTTTTAATATTTACTTTTATTTGATTAAGCAGTATTTAAACTACATACACAACCGCGTAGTGGCCCTCTGGTTAAATATGGTGATATATCCCTTGCGTTTCCCATAACTATCGAGCAGAGAAAAAAAATATAAAATGTCCTCTTTACTCCAGCCCAATGAGTTCGGAGTCGCTGCTCTCTTTCTACACTCCAGCCAGGGGATCGGCCATTATTCCAAGACGGCTGCTACATTAACGGTCATTTCCGCTAACGTCCTCGCAGCTGCCACTAGAGTTGCCCTTCTGGTACGAAGTACCAGTATTATATTCTGTGCACAGATCGTACAAAGCGCGCACGGTTGAGTTTTCTTTCTACACAGGCGCGATTCCTCTGGCGAAATGCACATGTAAATCTTTGTTGGAAAAATAAATTCGTGTATCCAGGTTTTAAAACCACAATCTCTCGCTTGGAAAGGCGGTGATTTGCCTCTAAGCGAGCCTCCATGGCATCAACATACCAAAACAATAGACCGACAATCACTCGACTAGGATATTATATGTTCTGTGCACTCGACTAGACAGACTCTCGCTGAACACCTGCTTTTGTGTTCATACGCTCTATCTCGCTCGCTCATACTCGCAAGCTCGCACTCGCACACAAACAAATGAGGCCCATTCGCCATCTTATCCTTCCTAATGAACGTTTTCGGCTTTCAGTCGCGCATTAGCCCGGTACTCACACGAATGCATGGTTACAAGCATGGCGGTCGCTACCGTATTATTATTTTGGACGAAATGTTTTCTTGATTTCTATCCAATGATATGTATGTTTGCCTATGATAAGTTATTATACGGATCTTTGTATTCCTTTCACTCCGAGTCTTAAGGTGGGTACTCATTAGCGAGCTGTGGCTGTAACCGAGCAGATACAGTACGAGGTTCTAGTGTGTACGCGTGTTACGATCTTCAGTCACGACATCTACCCGAGCCGCATCACCGAGCGTACACACTAGTGAGCTGTAGCTGTAACCGAACAGATACAGTTACCAGGTTCTAGTGTGTACGAGATGTCCACATCACTGTGATCGTAAAGACAAGCCGGAATGTTCGCAGTGTTGGTTTGTAACTCCACGATGTCGGACGAAGTGTCTCTCGCTTGTGCAGCATACATATTTATAGATGCTTTACTTGATAATTCTAAACGGCCACGAACATGGTGGATTCATCCAATGTATCGCGAAAGAAGTGATCTAATTCATATTTTAAAAAAATCAACAAATCAGTGGTCATTATAAAAATTTCACGAGAATAACTCCAACTGATTTTGAATATCTACTGAATTTAATCGGGCCCAAAATAACACGAAGAAACACTAAGTTTCGGCAAAAATCGCACGAAAATAGTTGTTGGCTCGCAGCGCACAACGACCTCCACTCTCGACGTCCACGAGCGCACTGCGAGCGCCCTTTGATCCATGGCAAAAACCGACAATCGTCGGCTCGCTCCAGCCGACGATGTTCCGCTCGCGGCAGGCTCGCAAACTACGTACACACTTTGTCTTTTGGTAACAGTAACGTGCAACGGTTACAGTAACAGAATGAGTACGGTTCTTACATCGGCTCGCTGCGAGCCGACGATGTTCCGCTCGCGGCAGACTCGCGAACCACGTACACACCATGATTTTTAGTTACAGTACGTGCAACGGTTACAGCCACAGCTCGCTAATGAGTACCCGCCTTTATACCTTTTGACTCCGTATTTCGGCATTTTGTCGCATTGCAAAGCCTGTAGATGGCACGTACGCTCGGATGTCAAGTCGACCACAGACTGACCTGACACGCGGTAGGGCATCAACCAGCGGATAGGGCGCATATTGCGTGGTACGCGGGGAATGATGGTACATCTTTAGTTTTAATTTATATCGATGCTCCATGGCTAACGCAAAATTTAAACGTTTTTCGCGAAATTTTACCTACACCTATATTTGATATAGTAGCTTGAATTTGCATAAGAATAAAAAAATATCAAGTTATGTAACGTTTGTTTAGAAGTTATTTACTTATAACAATGATTTCAAAGGTAAGGATACGCCCTTATTTAGAATAGAAACAAATCTTCTCCATACAAGCAAAAAGTAGCGCCATCTATCCAAACTCGGAAGTACTACGTGAGCGCCGTGTCAAAGTCGTGTTGACAACTCGCCGCCATGTTACATTAGGTCTAACGATGTAACCTTATACCTGCGTCCTTAAATGTTTTTTTTTTTAATTTAAACTTTTAAGTTCTTTTAACTTTCATGAATGAAAAATGTTTTTTGTAATTTCAAGGTATTCAAGTTAAATACAATTTGAATTTTCTCTTGTACCTGCTTGTTCTGGATCTACCTGCCTGTCATGTCAAAATTAGTTTTCGTTGTATCTTGGGAAACACTGATCGTAGACCCATCATGCGACCACTCAAAGTAAACACCCAGACCTGATCTAACTATCTGGAATGTCAAAATTTGTTTTCGTTATATCTTGGGAAACACTGGTCGTAGACCCATCATGCGACCACTCAAAGTAAACGTCCCGACCTGATCTACCTGCCTGTCATGTCAAAATTTGTTCTCGTTGTATCTTGGGAAACACTGATCGTAGACCCATCATGCGACCACTCAAAGTAAACGCCCAGACCTGATCTAACTATCTAGAATGTCAAAATTTGTTTTCGTTATATCTTGGGAAACACATGACAGGCAGGTGGATCAGGTCGGGGCGTTTAATTTGAGTGGTCGCATGATGGGTCTACGACCAGTGTTTCCCAAGATATAACGAACACAAATTTTGACATGACAGGCAGGTAGATCAGGTCGGGACGTTTACTTTGAGTGGTCGCATGATGGGTCTACGACCAGTGTTTCCCAAGATATAACGAAAACAAATTTTGACATGACAGGCAGGTAGATCAGGTCGGGACGTTTACTTTGAGTGGTCACATGATGGGTCTACGACCAGTGTTTCCCAAGATATAACGAAAACAAATTTTGACATGACAGGCAGGTTGATCAGGTCGGGACGTTTACTTTGAGTGGTCGCATGATGGGTCTACGACCAGTGTTTCCCAAGATATAATGAACACAAATTTTGACATGACAGGCAGGTAGATCAGGTCGGGAAGATTACATTGAGTGGTCACATGATAGATCACATTAAAAAAATTCTTTGATTACCCACTCATACTCATATCCACTCCAAAATAAACCAGAATGAAAAAGGACGCCCGTACAAGGTTAATTCACTTACACGTGCGACGCGCGGCATGGCGTCAATTGCCCGCTTATGAATATTTGGTAGTTAATGAAAATATCGATTGAAAATGCAATTATTCAATTGTTAAACAGAAAAAAATATTATCTGAGTTTACTTATCGATGTGTTACTTAACATGTGTCTTTGTAACTTTCGTATCGTATTTTATGCATCCTTTTACTACGCAACAAGGGCATTTTCACGACTCAACATCACTCTGCAGTGGTCCGCAGACGACTGAGTCGCGTTGGCCCTAAAACGAATATTTTAGGGCCAACGTACTGGTGCAATTAGTCGTGCGTCAATGACTTATAAATACTGCTCTGAGGTTATAAAATATTCATGTCTGTTAATGGCGAATGCCAAAAATTACTCCGTTTTACGACTTGTATTTTGTGTTTCAGGATCGGTTCCTGATTCCCGATCCTGTGCTCCCTGTACCATTGCAGCTCCAGGTGCGCGGCTCGCGTCACCCAATTCTTATAGACAGCGGCGCGGGACACAAGAGACCCCCTCTTGCTACAAACAACCAGATTAGCTGTTTCCCTTATTAATTTAACATATTCATTCTGTAGGCAGAAATAATATAAAATATTCAAACCTAGTTAAAAATAAGAAACTTTTTGCTATTTTATTTACTCAAAAATAAATAAGTATGTCTTCCCAAAGGTAATAAAATCTGTTTTTTTTTTTCTATTTTACAATCAAGCACATCACAAACAGTAAAAACTTGACACAATACACATACTTAATATCATCAATATAAAAAAAAAACATTTAGATGCGTCCTGAGCTTTCCCCTGCGTGTCAGGTCAAGTACTCTAATTCGAACAATTTAGAGTACCTGAGAAAACAGTTTCGATACACTCGTTAGGCGTTCGTGCGTGTTTGTGGAATATATAATAGGTGCTTCTCTCAGGGAAGTAGGAAAGAATCCGCCGCCGTGTGTGGTGAAAAAATGTAAAATCTTTTTTTTTTATCAAATGGCGTAATTTTACGTTGATATGTGTAGTGAGCATGGCGTACGGCGGGTTGTCGTGATATCCAACATTGAACGACACAACTATTGGAAAAGCCGGTATCTCTTTCTAGCACACGTATATGCTATGAAGTACTTCACTATAGGTCTCTGTCAGTCATGCATTTGTGGTATGAATGTGTGTGTCGGCTCTTCTTTGCCAGAAGTAATCGAACCGACAGGAAAAAAAAAGACGAATCCGAGTGTGTAAGATACATCTAATGGAGGAAATAAAGAAACTGAAACTGAGTATCGTGTTCACCGGAGGATGGTGTTCCCTCAGCAAGTGCGCACCCTTTCTCGCATACATGAATTTCCTATTTAGGTACCTCTCACTCTCGTGCAACAGAACGGGACGGATAACTAAGTAATACCAGTTTAAAAAGATCTCTGAGATGAGGATAGTTACGAAAGTTGCAATTTTAAAATACCTGATTTGCATAATGTTTTGTGTGTTAATTTAATATTCAAATTATAAATTTGGTTATAAATAGTAAATCGAGTATGTTATGAATAATTTAGATGGCAAAACGTTTGCTGATTAAAAATTGTAACTGAGAGCGGGAAAAAACAAATTTAATGAAGGCAACACCATAAACTAGGAGGAAAAATGAGTAGAATGATTGCTTGCATGAAGTTTGACTCTGATGGCGCTTCCGTCTGTCACAGAGCTGTTTCTCATCAACCATAATAGGTAGGCAGCTGAATTTATCACGGAGTGTTTTTTTATTTTGCCGCTATAACAAATAGGTAAAATAAAAAATAAAAATTAAAGGGGTCCAAAAAACTTTTCTTTTTGTGTTAAATCTTGTACGATGGTACGGAACCCTTCGTGTGCGAGTCCGACTCATACTTGGGTGGTTTGTTTTTAGTTCAATGCATAACATGAATTAAGATCATATCTAATGTCTGCCGCTGCTAGTATGACATCTATGGCATGACACTTTTTTATGCAACCTGACATATCCAGTTAATACCATGCAACTACGGTTATAATATTAGCCTAGTTAGTACACCACATTTCCACTCCTGGTGCCATGCCAGGACCTTCCCTTTACGACCACTGCTACACCGAACTGGTATAGCTGTGACGTTATATTATTCAAAAAAGTAGTTGCAAAATAGTTAGTCTGTCGACTGCTTGTGGACAATAGGAAAAAAATATTTAAAAAAGTAATTTTGACACGAAATAAATGCAGACCTGTCCATATATTCTTTAATTGTATGTTTACAGGGCATTGCATAAATATGACGCCCTTGCCTGCTTATTCAATTGTTTACTACAGATGCGGAGCCTAAAGGTTTGGCGTCTGGAGGGCCAGGCCGCCCCTGCCTGTGCTTGCTGTTCATACAACCACACTACATAGCTTGCTTATTAGTCAGTAGTTAATTGGGTGAAACACTGGATTAAAATTAACTTTACCTAAGGTGGAATGCATAGAGCATTCCTGTCAAGTCATTTGGGACACTAGTCCCTGCTCAGAACAGAAAACTAGATTGATAATCCTTATTAACGCAGATAACTAACTACACCTTGACATTCCACGTGATGATGTGAGTTCTATATTTGCAGTTCTAAATTTGGCTTGCGCTGATTCAGGAGATTTGCAGCTACATGTTTTGCAAGCCCTTCAAAATACTATTTTATATTTACTATAAGATTATTATCAGCTCACTAGTAAATGTAAAAAAAGTTTTATAAATAAATAAAAATTACAAACTAAAGTGTGTCAAAATGCATCGCACAGTCAGAATTATCTAAATATTACTACATAATTACTTACACTAGGTACAATTAATTGGTTGATGATCTGGGTTAAAGCGTGAGGTGTGGGCGGATGGGGATGGGGGCGGTGGTGATGGGCTTGTGCGGGCTGAGCTTGTTGGGCGAGTTGATGACGACGTCGACGGCGCGGCGCAGGATCTGGTGCTCGGAGCGCTTGTACTCCTCGCTGATGTGCGCCAGGTCCAGGTCCGCGTCCAGCACCAGCACCTGTGCACACACATTCACTACCTTCACCTTACACTAGGCATAAAGCTAGAATTACAAAACACTCGTAACATTTTGGCAAAAAAACTTATGGACGTTACATCGGAGGCTCGCCGACTGAAGAGAAAGATTCCCCAGGATCTAATCAAGCCCTAACAGAACTAAAGGAAAAAAAAAAATTTGGATGTGACATTGGTCACATACCAGGCAAGACATGTGAGAAAGAGAAACCAACATACTGTTGAATGTCCAAAAGGGAGACAGATTGCAGTAGAAAGGAGACAAAAAAAAAAGGTACAGTTTGTTGGGGTACGAACAAATTGGTTGGTCAGGCCGAACACCAAAACAGCAAGCATCTGATGCATTTAACTAATTTGGTCACGCATAGGCACACCGATGCAGCATTTATGGTGAGGCGCAGTTTGCGGCGAGATAGCACCGCCGCCGCTTTATGACCACCACCTTCAAGAGTACAACAGCAAATGGGAAAATATGCCGCATTTGCAATGCAGTAAAGTGTGATGTTATGATGCGGTGATGCAAATGATGTCTGTTAAACTTTTTTACTGTTCTGGTGTGCGGCCTGCATTATAGTGCGAGGTGCGGCGGTGATGATGGGCTTGTGGTGACTGCTTGTTGGGCATTACACGGTGGAGTGTAGTTACCGGTGCAGGGCAGCTGGAGTGTGTGCGGTGCACGAGCGAGTCCTCGTGCAGGCGGTGCAGCTGCTACACGTAGTGCAGCGGGACGCAATGCTCCTCCGAGCGCGCGCGATGTACTAACCGCTCGTAGACGTTACACGGTGGGGTGTAGTTACCGGTGCAGGGCAGCTGGAGTGTGTGCGGTGCACGAGCGAGTCCTCGCATCCGGTGCAGCTGCTACACGTAGTTCAGCGGGACGCAATGCTCCTCCGAGCGCGCGCGATGTACTAACCGCTCGTAGACGTTACACGGTGGGGTGTAGTTACCGGTGCAGGGCAGCTGGAGTGTGTGCGGTCCACGAGCGAGTCATCGTGCAAGCGGTGTAGCTGCTCCACATAGTGCAGCGGCACGCAATACTCCTCCGAGCGCGCGCGACATACTATCCGCTCGTAGATGTTACACGGTGGGGTTTATTTACCGGTGCAGGGCAGCTGGAGTGTGTGCGGTGCATGTGCGAGTCCTCGTGCAGCCGGTGCAGCTGCTCCACGTAGTGCAGCGACACGCACTGCTCCTCCGAGCGCGCGCGACGTACGATCCGCTTGTGGATGTTACACGGTGGGGTTTATTTACCGGTGCAGGGCAGCTGGAGTGTGTGCGGTGCATGTGCGAGTCCTCGTGCAGCCGGTGCAGCTGCTCCACGTAGTGCAGCGACACGCACTGCTCCTCCGAGCGCGCGCGACGTACGATCCGCTTGTGGATGTTACACGGTGGGGCAGGGCAGCTGGAGTGTGTGCGGTGCACGAGCCAGTCCTCGTGCAGGCGGTGCAGCTGCTCCACGTAGTGCAGCGGCACGCACTGTTCCTCTGAGCGCGCGCGACGTACGATCCGCTTGTAGATGTTACACGGTGGGGTTAATTTACCGGTGCAGGGCAGCTGGAGTGTGTGCGGTGCACGAGCCAGTCCTCGTGCAGGCGGTGCAGCTGCTCCACGTAGTGCAGCGGCACGCACTGTTCCTCTGAGCGCGCGCGACGCACGATGCGCTCGTGGGCGACACGCGGTGTCGTCTTCAGGTAAACTGCGGACGGCAACACCCTTCAACTTATTACTTCTTCAACTTGTCAATTTTATCATCAGACTTGGAAGCCTTTTATATCATATACCTAACTTTTATAAAGTAAAAAATCATCTAGTTTTAAAATATGTTTTTTTACTATTGTTACGCGGGTAAGGTTGACTAAAAACGGCCAAGTGCGAGTCGGACTCGCGCACGAAGGGTTCCGTACCATCGTAAAGGATAAAACACAAAAAAAACAGGTTTTTTGTATGGAGGGCCCCCATACAAAAAAAAAAAAATATTTTTATAATTTTTTTATGTTACATATTTGTTGTTGTAGCGGCAAAATAAATACACACTCTGTGAAAATGTCAGCTGCCTACCTATTATGGTTCATGACATACAGCCCTGTGACAGACGGACGGACGGACGGACGGACGGACGGACAGACGGACAGACGGACGGACGGACGGACAGACGGACGGACGGAGGGACGGACAGACGGACAGACGGACGGACGGACAGACGGACGGACGGAGGGACGGACAGCGGAGTCTTAGTAATAAGGTTCCGTTTTCACCCTTCGGGTACGGAACCCTAAAAAACACCAAACTCAACAATCATCCTTTATATTTTTAAATAATTCACAAGCGAACTCACAAATACAATTTTATACCACTTCACTAAGAACACTAAATTGCAAATATAGCTGAACTGTATTACCGAAGAGTCAGTTCACTGCACTTCACTATCGCTTATTGTCGCTCTCTTCGCTCCCAAGAATAGACTGCCAGCCTCGACGCCTCGGGCGTCGCTTATACCGGTGGAGTGTCTTTCCAGACAGAACAGATACAGAACAGTATGCGCCCCCGCATGCGCAGCAGTCGAGAACAATCTTCTTCGAGACATTGCACGAATATTCGAGAGTTGATTCTGAAGTCAGCAGGACGAGGCGTTACTTTACATGGGACAACAGTGATGTATTCGCCTTCGCAATAGAAGAAGACAAGTAGCGCCATGTATTGGGACTATCTGGAAGGAACTATTTGGCGCGATTTGATTTTGTAGCAGCGCTATGTCTTCGCAGATGGCGCGCTCGTTAGTTAGTTGGGCAAAATGTTTTCCGCGCTAAGCCTACTTCACAGAGAGGCCATTGTGCGTAACAAAGGTGACTATGTAAGCCATCCCAGCTCGTCCCAGAAGTCCAGCATACCCTTTACATTACCACAGGCCTCTGCAAGGGATCCCGGTGCTCCCAGGGTCTGCGCCCGATGGTCGGCCACACTCTTGCACTCCAACAGTACATGGGCGGTTGTTTCTGTTGTCTCCATGCAGCCACGACATAGAGGGCTGTCCGTCACCCCCAGGTTATGGAGGTGCTTGTTGAGTGAACAATGTCCTGTCATTGTTATTATATTATATTATATTATATTATTATTGATAGGCTAGCAGCTTTAAGCTGATGCGCCTATATCACAACACTTATTTATTTATTTATTATTATTTTTTTATTTTTTATTTTATATGATTGTCCAATTTATTTTTGAAGGAATTTACGGAGACAGCGTTTACAACTTCACTGGGAAGACTGTTCCAAGATTCTACCACTCTGTTGGCAAGAAAGTGTCGTCGAGGGTTCTGCTTCGACCGATTGTGATACAGCTTTTTTGAGTGTCCTCTCAGGTTTTTAGTATTAGCAAGGGTGAACATATCTTGTAGATTGGTAGAGTTGTAAGAAGAGTTGAGAATTTTAAATGTTTCAATAAGATCTCCCCGTTCTCTTCGTTCTTGTAGAGTGGTGAGGCCAAGCTTGTCCAGCCGGGTTTCGTAACTTTGATTTTTCAGTGCAGTTGGCATTTTTGTAGCTCTATGTTGTACTCGTTCCAGCAGGTCAATATCTTTCTTGAAGTAGGGACTCCAGATCTGGTATGCATACTCCAACATAGGTCGCACATATGTTTTATAAAGCTTTAGGAAAAGCTCAGGGGTTATATGGGAGAAAGCTTTGTTTATGGTATACAGCAATGAGTTTGCTCTCTTCACTACAGTTATAACGTGTGCCTCCCATTTTAGATCTTCTGTGATTATGACACCCAAATCTCTTTGTGTATTCACACTTTTTAGAGTGTTACCCTGAATTGTGTATGTTTCCTTGGGTTTTGCTTTCCTATATGAAGGACTGTACATTTGTCCACGTTGAGTGACATTAACCAGTCTTGCGTCCATGCTGTAATGCGGTTTAGATCATCCGTATGTCAGTGTGCTGCGTGAGTGGGTTCCCGATGATTTTAGCGTCGTCAGCAAACAGGGAGTACATCATCTGTAGGATAGCTTGAAAGTCCGTTAGGTAAATACCGAAGGCAATCGGCCCGATTACTGAGCCTTGGGGGACGCCGCTATGAACTGGTCTATCCTCGGAAAGCTTATCACCCACTCTCACTCTAAGTTTTCTGTTAGTCAGAAAATCAGAAAGCCAGGTTCCTCGTATTCCAAAATGTTCCAGTTTTAACAAAAGTCTTCTTATAGGCACTCGGTCGAACGCTTTTTCATAGTCTAGGTAGACAATATCGGTAGGTTGCCGTTGATCCCATTCTGCGGTCCAATGATTATTACATGTAAGTAAGTTGGTAACGACAGACCTACCGGGCACAAATCCGTGTTGTTCGTCTAAGATTATTTTTTCATTTTTGAGAAAGTCCTTTAGAGAGTTGGCAATAATTTTCTCCATAGTCTTGCAAATAATGCTAGTTAAGCTTATCGGTCGGTAGTTAATAGCTGAGAACTTGCTACCTTTTTTGTATACGGGCGTAACTATGGCTTGTTTCCAGTCGCTCGGCAACTCTCCATCTTCGAAAGATTTGTTCATTATTTGTGCTAAGAGGTTGCTGATAGACGGAGAGCATTTCTTTAAAAGAACAGCTGGGATTTCATCAAAGCCCATGCAGTTTCATCTTTAAATGTACATAAAGTTTTTGCCACAGATGCCGATGTGAATAATATATCAGTCAGAGAATTTTCAACTCTAGGAATATTGAGAGTTGGAAGAGGTCCAACGGGTTCTCGGATATAGGTATTTTCAAATTGGTCTGCAAAGATATCAGCCACTGCTCTGCTGCCGGTTACAAGATTTCCATTGTGTTTTAGTGCTAGTGGAACTCCAACTTTTGTAGATATTTGTTTGCGTATGTAGCTATAGAAGGATTTGGGTCCCGAATCTATTGTACCAGACTCGTAGCTACGTCTTGTCTGTCTTGTAATTTCTACAATTGTATTGTTAATCTTTCTATATGTTGCATAATTTCTTTCATTTTTATTCAATTGATACAATTTCCACAGTTTTTTCTTTTCATTAATTAAAGCCAGAATAGCCACCCACCATTGTGCGTAGATCATTTCTTTTCAGATGCAACAGCTTGTGCGTGAGGCGCTTATTGAGGGATGGGATGACCTCTCTGGCCTGCCTGCAATCTACCAGGTGTTTCCATCCGGTATTGTGAAGCATCTTGGTTCTATCTTGTAGCCAGTTTTTGAGTTGACTAAATGGTATAGGCACTATCGGTTCTGGACCCATTAGTACTGTACTGGATCCTCGTTTGGCCAGTTCATCTGCAGCGTCATTACCCACAGAGCCACTGTGTCCTCTTATCCACTGCAAAGTTACGTGATTGTTTCTCGCTACTTCTTCTAGGGCGCAATGACATTCTAGAATTAAGCCCGAGTTAACTTTGTTATTTTTCAGTGCGTTTAGTACAGATGCGCTATCTGAGATAATTCTTATCTTATAGTCGTGCATCTTCCTGGTTTTGATTGCCTCTGCGGCTCGAATTATTCCCACACATTCTGCCTGAAATATGGTGTTAAAGGCGCCTAGGGTTGTTGATATGTTGATGTTCGCATCTCGGGAGAAGACACCCGCTCCAGTTCCCGAATTTGTTTTTGATCCATCTGTGTAGATTCGGATGTCTCTCACCCCTGATTGGTCTGCGAGTTCTTCCTTCAGTTGGATGTGATAGTTTTTTTTTAAGATATGGTTGGTAGAAGTCTTGTCACAGATTGCCGAGAGCATGGGTACATGGTTCATGAATTCTGTCATAATCCGTGCGTGAGGGACTCCATGATTTTGTTTCCAGGTTCCTGCGGCTCTTAGCCGGAGAGCTGCTGTAGCGGCTTCCTGCTGAACATGCAGGTGTAGAGGTCTTAGATCAAGTATTACCTCTAGTGCCTGTGTAGGAGTTGTTCTCATGCAGCCTGTCGTTGCAACGCATGCAAGGCGTTGCAGACTTTGGAGTTTTGCTTTTACGGTGCTCAGTTCCGTCCTAGGCCACCATACTACTGCGCCGTAGGTTATAGTTGGTCGAATTACAGCAGTGTATAGCCAGAGTGTTATGGAGGGTTTTAAGCCCCATTTTTTCCCGAGCATTCTCTTGCACTGCCAGAAGGAGATGCACGCCTTCTTTGTTTTGTCTTCGAGATGTTTATTCCAGTTCATCTTGCTATCAAGGATTACACCCAGATATTTGACTTCTGTTGATAGGGATAATTCTATGCCAAAAAGTTTTGGCAGTTTCATGTCTTCTAACTTCCTCTTGTTCGTGAAGAGAATAAGTCCTGTTTTGTTTGGATTTACTGAGAGTGCATTCCCTTCACACCAGTTCTCTACGATTCTTAGAGCCGATCTCATTACGTTGAAACGTTACGTTGCGCGCTCGTAACACTATTATATTTTTATTTCATATGTTTGTAATTCAGTTATAGGTTTACAAGGTCTACACTCGTTTTTCCGGGTTTGCTATTAAAGTAAGTTCATGGTTGTTTTAATGGTTAGTTGAAATACCAATTTCAAATTTATTGTCGTTCCTATTGCAATTGTTTAGTAATTCGATTCTTTTTAGTAGCTTAGTATTTAACAAGTACAGTTGTCCATCCATACTATCCATACGTATACTTGTAATATTCGAAATATTATAAATGCAAAAGTAAGTAACTGTGAGTAAAAAAAAAGCAGACCGCTTTGAATTTCGAGCTTTTGCGTGCAAAGGCATCTGGTCGCCCGATGCCAAACACATGTATTGTATTGTGTTGTATATAATTCAGTCTTTGGGACACATAGGAAACACTTGGAGTCGTCAAAATCTATTCAATGACAAAAGGCTAAATTTGGAGTTAAAAACTATTATTAGGTATACACACTTAATATGGGATTACCGATGAGGTCAGCGCCAATGCCCATCTGATCCTGCAGGAAGTGGAACCAGCGGTCGAGGACGGCGTGCTGTGCAGGGTGAAGCGTTCCTGCTCGGAGCATGTTTTCGGCAAAGCATGCGCGCGCTGAGAAAACGGAGCGCTCCATGAGCTTGATAGGCGTGCACGTGGGCCGCGCGTGCGCCTCCGCCATTGTCACGCACACGTACGCTTGGAACGCCATCGCCCACCGGCTTGGGTCCCGGTACATCAGCTCCTGCGTCATTTATACGATAAATTAGCAGCAGTCTACTATTGTATTATAAAACTGGTTTTAGAATGTTTTCAATCAAAATGTCAGATGTAAGAAACTGTATCCACCGCCCAATATACGTACCTATGTTTTAGCACACTTCCAAAGCAAATATTATTGTAGATTTTATAATATTATTGTATTTTTTAATGTCACCTATTTGATGTAAAAATAAAATAAAAAAGATTGTGTATTGGTACTCCGTCTCCTTTTTAGGGTTCCGTAGCCAAAGGGTGAAAACGGAACCCTATTACTAAGCCTTCGCTGTCCGTCCGTCCGTCTGTCACAGGGCTGTATCTCAGTAACCGTAACAGATAGACAGCTGTAATTTTCACAGATTGTGTATTTATTTTGCCGCTATAACAACAAATAGGTAAGAGTGCCAGTGCTCCGGAACAAAATCAGTGCACTCGAGAATGAGTTAGCTGACCTCAAGACACAGTGCACTTTAGGGCTTAATATGGATGCAGTGCTGCAAGAAATGGATGACAGGCAATATCGCAGTAAGAATGTAATTATATTTGGTATTAGTGAGTCCGCATCGAACAGCACTGAGGATCGCAAAAAACATGACAAATCACTAGTCCAAAAAGCGCTCGAGAAGATCCCAGATGTCAACATGGAGAAATCTATTGTTGTGCGCCTTGGAAAGCCAGTCGACAACAGTCCTAAACCGCGCCCTGTCAAGGTTATTTTGCAAAATAAGTACCAGGCGATAAATGTGCTGAAAAATAAAAAAAGTTTACCTCAGAACATCTCAGCTTCCTCCGACAAGACTCCTTACCAGCGCGACCAGTTGAGGAAGCTGCGAGATGAGCTAACTGAACGAACGGACAGCGGCGAAAAGGACCTCACCATAAAGTATATAAAAAGTGTCCCCCGCATAGTTAAAGCTCAAAAAAACTAGCGGCCGATACGATCACAGAATTAACTTTCATGTACACGAACCTGGCTTCCCTAACGGCTAAATTTGATTTGCTTTTGATTGAGGTCAATAAATTGAAACCATTATGCATATTAATTTCTGAAAGTCATTTAAAACCGGAAATTTCCGATAGTATTATAAACATTCCACATTATTCGTTGTTCAGAAAAGACCGATCCGGCAGAAATGGAGGAGGTATAGCCATGTACATCGCACACTCTCACAATGGATCATCACTACTAGCGCAAGTAAACACTACCTATACTATTGATACAATTGAAGCTTTATGGTTGGATATCCAAATATACAATTTAAAATTCTTACTTGCCTGCGTGTACCGTCCGACCACCTATACCTTTGAGGAGACGGATAAGATACTTTTTGATACAAAACCATAATAATAATGTTGAAGATTTATGGCAAGATTTCAAATCTAGAATAGAATATGCTGTGAACCTTCACATACCATACAAACACCGCAGAACTGGCTCCAAAAATAAACCCTGGATAAACAAGGATATTCTGGCTTTAATTAATGAAAAGAAAAAACTGTGGAAATTGTATCAATTGAATAAAAATGAAAGAAATTATGCAACATATAGAAAGATTAACAATACAATTGTAGAAATTACAAGACAGACAAGACGTAGCTACGAGTCTGGTATAATAGATTCGGGACCCAAATCCTTCTATAGCTACATACGCAAACAAATATCTACAAAAGTTGGAGTTCCACTAGCACTAAAACACAATGGAAATCTTGTAACCGGCAGCAGAGCAGTGGCTGATATCTTTGCAGACCAATTTGAAAATACCTATATCCGAGAACCCGTTGGACCTCTTCCAACTCTCAATATTCCTAGAGTTGAAAATTCTCTGACTGATATATTATTCACATCGGCATCTGTGGCAAAAACTTTATGTACATTTAAAGATGAAACTGCATGGGCTTTGATGAAATCCCAGCTGTTCTTTTAAAGAAATGCTCTCCGTCTATCAGCAACCTCTTAGCACAAATAATGAACAAATCCTTCGAAGATGGAGAGTTGCCGAGCGACTGGAAACAAGCCATAGTTACGCCCGTATACAAAAAAGGTAGCAAGTTCTCAGCTATTAACTACCGACCGATAAGCTTAACTAGCATTATTTGCAAGACTATGGAGAAAATTATTGCCAACTCTCTAAAGGACTTTCTCAAAAATGAAAAAATAATCTTAGACGAACAACACGGATTTGTGCCCGGTAGGTCTGTCGTTACCAACTTACATACATGTGTTAATCATTGGACCGCAGAATGGGATCAACGGCAACCTACCGATATTGTCTACCTAGACTATGAAAAAGCGTTCGACCGAGTGCCTATAAGAAGACTTTTGTTAAAACTGGAACATTTTGGAATACGAGGAAAACTTCACACCTGGCTTTCTGATTTTCTGACTAACAGAAAACTTAGAGTGAGAGTGGGTGATGAGCTTTCCGAGGATAGACCAGTTCATAGCGGCGTCCCCCAAGGCTCAGTTATCGGGCCGATTGCCTTCGGTATTTACCTAACGGACTTTCAAGCTATCCTACAGATGATGTACTCCCTGTTTGCTGACGACGCTAAAATCATCGGGAACCCACTCACGCAGCACACTGACATACAGGATGATCTAAACCGCATTACTGCATGGACGCAAGACTGGTTAATGTCACTCAACGTGGACAAATGTACAGTCCTTCATATAGGAAAGCAAAACCCAAGGAAAACATACACAATTCAGGGTAACACTCTAAAAAGTGTGAATACACAAAGAGATTTGGGTGTCATAATCACAGAAGATCTAAAATGGGAGGCACACGTTATAACTGTAGTGAAGAGAGCAAACTCATTGCTGTATACCATAAACAAAGCTTTCTCCCATATAACCCCTGAGCTTTTCCTAAAGCTTTATAAAACATATGTGCGACCTATGTTGGAGTATGCATACCAGATCTGGAGTCCCTACTTCAAGAAAGATATTGACCTGCTGGAACGAGTACAACGTAGAGCTACAAAAATGCCAACTGCACTGAAAAATCTAAGTTACGAAACCCGGCTGGACAAGCTTGGCCTCACCACTCTACAAGAACGAAGAGAACGGGGAGATCTTATTGAAACATTTAAAATTCTCAACTCTTCTTACAACTCTACCAATCTACAAGATATGTTCACCCTTGCTAATACTAAAAACCTGAGAGGACACTCAAAAAAGCTGTATCACAATCGGTCGAAGCAGAACCCTCGATGACACTTTCTTGCCAACAGAGTGGTAGAATCTTGGAACAGTCTTCCCAGTGAAGTTGTAAACGCTGTCTCCGTAAATTCCTTCAAAAATAAATTGGACAATCATATAAAATCTAAAAAAAAAAAAAAATATAATAAATAAATAAATAAGTGTTGTGATATAGGCGCATCAGCTTAAAGCTGCTAGCCTATCAATAATAATATAATAATATAATATAATATAATTATAAAATAATTTAAATTAAAGGGGGCCCCCCATACAAAAATGTTTTTTGTATTCTTTTTTTGTTTGATGGTACGGAACCCTTCGTGTGCGAGTCTCGCACTTGGTCGGTTTTTTTTTGTTTTTAGACGCTTGCTGGATGAACACGATGAATCAAAGACCAGGGTTTGTGGGATGAAACATTGACCTTTTAGGAGCTCACATATTTTTTGCGGAAACAATTCCTTATGAATTTTTGGCGCATTTTTCCACTACAATTGCTTAACTGTTGCCAGAAAGCATACTACACCTGCATTGTAATCACTTCGAATAGCTTTTAAATATCATGAAAATTTTTACTGAAAATCAGGTATTATTTTTGTTAATGGCTGCGAAACTTACATCTCAGACGTGGACCATTTAGGTTAAGGTTCAGATGTTAAAGATGTAGGCTGAGATAAATAGTCGTGACAGGAACTAAGACTAACGAAAAGTAGTACTTTGTGACGTCAATTTGCATCACTTTGAGATTCCGTCCATACAAAATGTGTCAAAATGACGTCACAAAGTACTACTTTCTGTTAGTCTTAGTTTCTGTTACGACTATTTATCTCAGCCGTAGAGCGTAGCGACCAATAAACCCTGTTTATTTATTTTTGTTGACTTTTTTGGAACGTTAAATAATAACGAATAAAAGTACTTAGTTGTTAAATAATAAATAATAATGTATTCATTAAATTTTGAAGGGAATTTTATTTTAATAGTAGCAACCTTTCGCTAGTTGCCCAGTTCGCAACGGCGGCGTCGCCACGAGAGTCAGTCGCACATGTTCTCCCTCCATTTATTTCAGTTCAACCTTGTGTTTGTGCTGATCGCTTCCCTTTGTTAGCCATGCATATTTTATTTTTATTAGTTTTTAGGGTTCCGTACCCAAAGGGTGAAAACGGAACCCCAATTTATTCAACTTTTTAGTTTTGTTTCCAATACATTGGAAAATTGAAATAACAACTAACAATATTTCATGCCACTCTGTTGCTGCGAACACGCCCACAGCCGATATTGTCAGAATGGAAGGCAAGGCAAATTAGCTCCCTGCCTCTATCGGCAGAATGGAAGTCAGCCGGGTAAATCATTTCTGTATGTAATTACTAAATAATATGAAATTCTGATCAAACAAGCTTTTTTTTTTATGTGACTGGACATGGATGGCTAATACCACACTTTCTGTCATGGTATTAGCCCAACACACCACATGGGAACTAGGTGCCATGCCAGGACCTTCCTTATATTGCACGGCTACGGAAAACACGGACAATTTTCATTGCCGCTTCGACCATCGTTCATCCAATGCGATGGTACCAACCCGGGCGGGATTTACCCTACCACCTAGTAAGTAAGGAAGGGGACCTACAGTTTAACGTGGAATCCGAACCACGGCCAGCCTCTCTCAACGGTCGAATGGTCACCCATCCAAGACCAGACCGGACCCAGCGTTGCTTAACTTCGGGGAGCGATCGCTGAAGTGTCGCGCCACTGGGCCATTGAGGCTGACGAGCTAAATGCATCTACGTAAAACTCTCGCTACCTACTCAGGATATGTGACTGTTGATGTTTTTAAGGAAGCAATTAGTTACGCAAATGTATATTTCACAAAAAAATGCAAGCTACTGTTCATATTCATATATTATAGTGGTATATACGCACTAGAAGATTATGACCGTCCAGGTTACGCCACGCTTCGACAGGCTCTGTGATCAAAGTAACATCCTCAAAGCGCCGGAAGTGCTCGAGAAAAGTTGTCTTGCCGCTGCCGATGTTCCCCTCCACCAAGACCGTGAATGGTCTATTCACCTCCTGAGCCATATTTCGCCCCGCGATTCCTGACGAAACAGAAATTTATTGAACTATGAGGGCTACCGAGTCCTCGAGATCTACCTTGAGGATAGATTAGCTGCACCAAGATGGCACGCTACGCGTACCTAATCCAATGCCAAATTAGATACAAATGTAAATAGGGACACCACTTTCCCGCCTAAGTTGACCGACAATTTCGCACTATGACAGCTGTCACTGTCGCCTGCGTTCGAAGGGATGAATATCTGTTAGAGAGCAAAGAAAAAAGTAAAATGTAATCTGTCACTTGTCAAAAATAGCCTAGCGATACGGTTGTTGTGTGCTACTAATAAAAACTGCATCGGACGCAATCTTTCATTTAATTGTTCCTCGCCCCTAACTTGCTACAGGTTATGGGCCCAGTAGGCATGAACCACTGCTAAATGCACGAAGTTCGTGTCGGGCGAGTGAGCAAGGGCAAATTGGTTCCGACCCGTTCGAAAGGCGCGGTGGGGACCGGCGGCTGCGGTGCAGTAAGTAAAACGGAACGGGTCGTTCAAACGGCGTCCTCGGACCGGTTGAAGAGCCGAAGACATCATGGAGCAATTCGGTGTGGCTCAAGCGGTGATGACCCCGATCAGGCTGGTGGGTGTCAGGAATTGGAATTCGTGGAAGTTTCAACTGAAGGTATTGCTTAAGGCAGCAGATCTGATGGGTATAGTGGATGGGACCACGGCGGTACCGACAGAGGCGGAATCTACTAGCGCATGGTTGAAACAGGACGCAAGAGCGCAGAGTATGTTGGTTACGAGATTAACCGAAGAAGTGATGACACATATACTAACGTGTGAAACATCAGCGGACATGTGGAGAAAATTATTGTCTGTATTTGAACAGAAATCAGCAACAAGCGTGCACCTAATTCATCAAAAGTACTTCAGTTTTAAGTACGACGGCGGCGGGATGGCACTGTTCTTATCCAAGATTCAGGACTTGGTGAACCAGTTGAAACAGCTTGGAGAGGAAATCTCGGACAAAATGACGATGACAAAAATTCTTATGTCGCTTCCAGAACAGTACAAGCACTTTATATCTGCCTGGGAGTCCGTCAGTGAACCTCGGCTGGAAGATTTAATAGCGCGCTTGATGACTGAGGAAGAGCGGATGAAGAATGACGATGGCGGCAGTGAAGCGGTCGCGTTGGCTGCAACATGTTATGGTTGTGGTAAGAAAGGACACATCAAGAGGTATTGCAAAAATCAAACGCAGCGAGAAGGCAACACGAGTAAGAAAGAAGAACGAAAGTGCTATTTTTGCAAAAAGCCTGGCCACCTAATGGCAGATTGTTATTTGAGGAAGAAAGCTACTCCCAAGGCTTTCGTGTGCTCAGGAATGAGTGCTGATGAGAATTTATGGGTGCTCGATACAGGAGCAAGTGATCATATGACTCCAAGAAAATCGTGGCTCGGGGATTTTAAAGAGTTTGATGAACCAAAACTCGTTGTAATTGGCGATGGAAGTGAGCTACAGGCGAAAGGCTATGGTACAGTTCGAATCAAAGCCTACGATGGTTTTAAATGGAATCAGATGGTAATACAGAGAGTACTATATGTTCCGGGTTTAAAAGCAAACCTGTTCTCAGGAGGAGTGGCTCTTGACAAGGGATATAAAATGATGCTGGACAACAAAGTATGCAAATTCTTGGAAGGTGGCATAACGGTGGCGGTGGGGGAAAGATCTGAGAAACTATACGTAATGAGCTTCCAAACGTACATCGAAGCGTCGTCAGCCAATATCGGAACAGTCAAAGATAGTCTTACAATTTGGCACGAGAAAATGGTTCACCAGAACATGGACCAGATAAAGAAAGTACTTGTGAGTAACAATGTAAAGTATGAGATTCCAGAAGATGATAAATGTGTGGCGTGTATACAAGGTAAGCATGCACGAAAACCATTTCCTAAGAGCGAGTCGAAGAGTTCACGTCCGGGAGAACTGATACATGCTGATCTATGTGGACCGATGGAGGTGGAGTCTGTTGGCGGTTCTCGATACTTTTTAGTAATGAAAGACGATTATTCTCATTTTAGAACTGTTTATTTCCTGAAGAAAAAGTCTGAAGCACCAGATAATTTGAGATTTTTTATAACGTCGACAAGGAAAAATAATACCGAAATAAGGACTCTTCGAACTGACAATGGAACAGAAATAGTAAATGACAAAGTAAAGAAACTCCTACAAGAAGAAGGTATTAGACACGAAACTACCGTAGCGTATACAGCACAGCAGAATGGTAGAGCAGAGAGAGAAATGAGAACAATAGTAGAGGCCGCGCGCACATTATTACTGGCCAAAAACCTAGGAAAGGAACTGTGGGCAGAGGCAGTCAACACGGTTGTATTTGTCATAAATCGTACGGGGACGAGCACTGAAAAAGGTAGAACTCCTTTTGAAATGTATACGAATAAATATTTCAATATTCAGACATTGAAAGTTTTTGGATCAGAAGTATTTGTTCATGTGCCGAAGCAGAAACGAAAAAAATGGGACCCTAAAAGTAAACCAGCACTATTTGTTGGCTACGGAGACCTCACCAAGGGTTATAGAGTATATTATCCAGAAAGGAAGCAAGTCGATTATGCTGGAGACGTAATTTTTGCAACTTCAAAGAAACAGAAAACGGAAATACCAATAACAGAGGAAATAGTGGTGAAAATATTTGATACTAAACCTGACGAAGAAACTGAAACGGAGGAAACCCAAGGTCATACGGAAATTATCCAGGAGAACCAGCAGCAAAATAATTACGAGTCTCAATGTTCAGACGGCGATGAGGAGCACGAAATTTCTGAGAAAGAAAGGGAAAAAAAGAGACCGAAACGTAATTCGAAACTACCACGGCGGTTCGATGACTATGAGATGTGTATGGTGTCAAACTCCAACGAACCTGTGACCTACAATGAAGCCAAGGAGAGTGAAAGTTCGTCTAAGTGGGAAAATGCTATGAAGAAAGAATTAGCGGCTCTACATGAAAACAATACTTGGACTTTAATCGAAAATTCGAGTCTACCTAAGGACTGTTGTGTGGTGCAAAGTAAATGGGTATTTAAGGAGAAACAAGAGGACTGCGGACAGAAAGTTTTTAAAGCAAGGCTTGTAGCCAAAGGTTTTCAACAAAAAGGCATTGATGATGTATATTCTCCGGTAGCTAAGCTTACTACTATTCGCACCATGTTAGCAGTGAGTACATGTAAGAAAATGAAAGTTCATCAGATGGATGTTTGTAGTGCATTTTTATACGGTAACATAAAAGGTGATGTATACATGGAACTACCTGATGTCTGTTCTTTCGAGTCAAATAAAATATGTAAATTAAATAAATCCATTTACGGATTGAAAGGCTCACACATGTGTTGGAATGAAAAGTTTGATGAGACATGGATTAAGGAAAATTATGTTAAATCTTATAACGATTATGGTCTCTATATAAAACAAACGGACAAAGGCATACTGTACTTTATTTTGTACGTGGACGACCTGTAAATTTCAGGATCTGATGAAAGTGACGTTCTCACAATAAAAAATGTTTTGTGTAACGCTTTTAAAATGAAAGACGTTGGGTTAGTCAAGTGTTACCTAGGAATAGACATATAGCAGAATGTAGAGAAATGCGTGACTGAATTAAGTCAAGCGTCATATTTGAAATATGTTTTACAAAAATTGAATACGACAGATTGTAAGGAGGTAGGTACTACGTTGGATCCAAATCTCTAACATGACAGTTTAATGAGAGATGAGTGTGAAAGTAAAGAAAAGATATAGAATGTTGTGTGATAAAATTGGATTAAAGTAAAACTTCACATAATAAGGTATCATTGTAGTAACCAGCGATATGTCGTAACGTATTTTTTAAGTTGAAAGAGTTGTGATTTATTTTTTGTTTGAGTGGGGGTGTTAGAGAGCAAAGAAAAAAGTAAAATGTAATCTGTCACTTGTCAAAAATAGCCTAGCGATACGGTTGTTGTGTGCTACTAATAAAAACTGCATCGGACGCAATCTTTCATTTAATTGTTCCTCGCCCCTAACTTGCTACAATATCTGAGCCTAGTCAAAATGCTCTAAGATGAAAATGAATGCCGTGTGCAATGAGATCACCCGTGCGGGCCTAAACGTTTTCTTTTAACTTAGATAAATAGTGCGATATAGCTAGTAAGTGTGCCAATTAATTCCATCCTAACTGAACATTGCCTTAATAATATTACTCGAACAGTTAGTTCAAGATGTTTTCTGCTTAAACAATTATTACTATTAAATTGAACATGGCGAAATTTTGAAAATTTGTTGAGTCTACCCATACTGTGCTACCACAACATTAATGCCTGCCTGCTAGTCCGCCTGATATTAGCAGCATTTAGCTACAATACATCATCGTGGAGAACAAATTATAGTATTTACCTCTTGCCACCGATGTTAAAACCTTAGCTAGCAACATTTACCTTTCCTCACTTAACGAATCGCATCGTTTAAATTCATACTATGATTCAATAAAACTTATTTATTATTTCACAAGTTTAACAAATAAAGCCACCAGCACAGAATGAATAGAGATTTCTACCCTACGTTCCAAAATGCGTATAATGCAGACATTGCAGGAATAATCGCGTACACGACATGAACACCATTTACCAAATTATTTCAAATTATTCACAAAGAGTGTGTAAACCTCTTTAAAAAAATGTATGTATAATAGAGACGGCCAACCCTTATAACGTTTTGGAACACAAGCTCACAGAATATAATACTGATACGTCTATAGTGCCATCTTAGTTCATTATATGTTCTGTGGTGCCACCAGTTCTGAAAAAAATGTCGCAATTTTTTAAAAAGTGGAGCAAGATCGGCATTTCTATCAGTAGTTACGACGTAGCTGTAGAACTGAAAATTGACTACAAAACACTTATGACCCATTTTAAAAAAGCTGACTACACAAAAATGTTTGATATTTGCGTGCCGTACGAGCTTACTGAAAGAAACCTAATCAACTGTGTACTCATTTGCGATAATTAATTGAGACGTAAGAAAACCGATCCGTTTTTTAAAAGATTGATAACTGGTGATGACAAGTGGATCAAATACGACAAGAATGTGCAAAAAAGGTCGTAGTGAAAGGTCGGTCAGGCTTAACAGACTGTGACAAAGCCCCGTTTAACTCTCAATAAGGTGATTGTTTAGTATTCGTGATGTCCAGATTTTCATTATTTCAAACTTTGCGATGCACACACCTAATCATACTGGCCACATAATTTATTTGTCATGTATATATTCCTTTTCCCCTGCTCAAAAGAGAAAATTGTCTTGACTCGGTGCTGTCATGCGGTTATGAAAGAAAATACTGAGAATTGAAAATTACAATCTGTGAAGTGCGCGGTGGCACACATTGCACCATGCGGAAGCCATAATCTCGACCAGGGGCGCCCCAATAACCTGTGAACCGAAGAGTTTCATAGAAGGATTCACAAGAGTGGTGCACCGCGCGGGCGTATTACTTCACGGTTGCTGTGAGCCTTTCCCATCTTTATTTAATTTTATTTTAGTTTCATTCCATATCTACATATTTAGTTCCTTCGAGTTTATACATTTATAAGATCACCCAATCACCCGAGCCATCCTGGCCGCGCCGGCGAGTCAGAGGCGAATGGCGAACATCTTGGTCATTCTTCGAGCCGGATTTACTGTATTCACAAAAATCGTATTCCTTGTCGAAATTGCATAGTTTGAATGCGGTGTGACCGTGCATTTCGGCTTGGAATCGTTTGCGGTTTCAGTCATCTCACAAATATCAGCGGTTAAGTTAATAAACACATACGTTTATGATATTCCCTTCCCTTCCCCATAAATATATCTTCATTTATAGTATATTAGCACATGCATAACACTTCATCTTTACACTTTCTTATTTTGAGCACAGAAACTCTGGATAAAACTGAATACTATGCTAGTAAGGCCTCAGTCTGTTTTAGTTTTATTGTAAAGCTTCCCTGAACCTTAACGGCTTGAGCGGCAAGTGATTGTGATTTCACTTATTATATCTGTCTTTCCCTTTTATTAATTTATTTTGGAATAATTTCTGGCCATGGCCGCTCCAAAGAAAATATATAAGCTAAAACTGAAGTATGATATAGCGGTGCGTACATTAAAATATACATACAATCAAGCGGTTGCTTTCCAAGCGGGGGAAGTTGATTTGAACACACTTAGGCCTAGGTACGCGGACCTACCTAAGGTGTTCGAAGAACTAACTGATTTGTTCGTGGAGATATGCGGAACTCTCAATGGGGAGGCTGGGTTCAACGAGAATAGTGAGCGGGAACAGTTTGAGTCGTACCAGTCCAAGTATTATGAAATACAAACCATTTATTCTAACAGGACTATTGACGAAGATAATGTTAGGTTGGACGGAGGGGTCCCAGAAAGATGCGAGTCCAGAAAGAAGATGTCATTCCCTCGCATCGAAATTGAAAAATTCTCTGGGGAGATTGAAAAATACATTTCGTTTCGAGACCTTTTTCAATCGTTAATAGAGAACGATGGTAATTTTTCAACTACGGAGAAAATGTATTATTTGGTAGCAAGCTTGTCAGGAGAGGCCAGAACTTTAGTCCAACATCTCACTATTTCCGGAGATAGTTATACGATCGCCTGGGCCCTTCTAAAGGCCAGGTATGATAACAAGAGAGTATTGGCTGACAAGCTACTCGGTCGTATGCTAGGGTTGCCCTCTGTTCAGCGATCTTCAAATGATTTGCGGCCTTTTTTGAACACGCTGCTGGAGACTACAGAAATGTTAAAGAAACTGGAGTTTCCAGTTGACCATTGGTCATATTTGATTGTATATCTAAGTTTACAGAAACTCGATACAGTTCTTCGGATTAAATATGAGACGCAGATTCAGGGGAAACTACCCACCTTCGTGAGCTTGGTAGAGTTTTTGGAGACAGTTTTCCCCCAAGGAGACTGTGGGACTGTACCCTACAACGAGATTTCTACACAAAATGAGGCTGCCTCAAGGGAGCATGCGCGCCAGTTTAAGGCTAAAGTGCATAATTGTTCAGTCAATAAAGCAATTTGCAGATATTGTCAGGGTAGCCATTATCTGACAAAATACGGGATGTTTTTGGGGTTAGATCCTTGCGAAAGAAAGGAGTTTGTGATACAAAATGAACTATGCTTCCGTTGCTTGCAATCGCAAGTGATTGCAGACTGCAAATCGTCGTTCAAGTGCCTTGTGTGCCGATCTACGAAGCACGGGACCTTGTTACATTTTAATTTCCAGAAAAGCGGGGGTCGACCAACAAGTGGACCACCATCACCAGTATATGACGAAATTTGTTCACATAGTGGAGCAGGATTTGGTGAACAGAACCCCTCAAGTGATTCAAATACACACAACTGCAGCTCAGTTTTACTGGGAACTGCTTTGGTGCAAGTGAAGGATAAATATGGTCACTTACATCATGCCAGGTGTCTTCTCGATAGTGGTTCCCAAGTTTCATTTGTTACCCATGAGCTTGTGCACCGGTTGGGGTTGAAGAGATCAAAGACAAACCTGAACGTCGTGGGTATTGGAGGTGGACGTATTAGAAAATGCCAGGGGGCTGTTAATTTAAATATCCTTTCATTGGATCATACATTGTCTGAGGTACCTGTTTGCGGTTTAGTGCTGCCAGAAATAACAGGAAATCTCCCATCCTTTAATTTGCCTCACTCAATGAAATCGTTCTATAGTCATCTTGATTTGGCTGATGGGGATTTTTATATCAGTAGGCGAATCGACATTCTCCTGGGTGCGGATGTCCTAGGAGAAGTATTCACCAGTGGCTCGATCATCAATGTCGATAGGAACTTGCCTTATGCTGTTCCGACTATATTTGGATGTGTCCTAATGGGCCCAGTGTCTTGCATGGACAGGGGAAATGGTGAAAAGATACTTGCCGGTGTCTATCCTATTGATACAGGTGCGGTACATGCTTCCTTTACTCTGGAATCTGAAGCATTTAGGAGCGCTGATGAAGTACTTCATGTAAAATTAGACAGCCCAGAAAATGTGGGAATTGAGACACAATTTAAATACAATCAAGAGCGAGACGATAAGGGCCGGATTAGTATTCCACTGAAAGACAATCTTAGACCTATTCTTAGAGAGTCTCGTGGCGTTACGTTGCAACGTTTTTATAACATCAAAGGAAAACTCATTACAAAACGCCGAGTTTTGTGAAAATTACTTTGTTTTTATGCGACGTATGCTGACTTGGGATATATTCCATTGTGTATCGACAAATACTAATAACTTTTTCTTATCACATCATGGTTTTTCAAATCATGCGAGTCACAATGGGACATTCCAGTTCGGTTAATGGAAGTAAGCTGCCAAACTTACAGTGGTGTTTCGGTAAATGAGGGTAAGTGGTTTAACGACCACCCCGCCACGAATAGGAGACTTAGTTTTAAATAAAAAGGAAGACGGTTTACCACCATTGCAGTTGTAACTTGCACGGCGAGTCAGCCCGACCAGTTGTTGAAATTCGTCAGCAACCAATATACAATTATGTTATGTTGGGTAACATTTAGAGTTTCGTTATTTAGTTTGTATCTGCCTTCCATATTTATGCTGTTGCGTAGCTAGTAATTTGGGCTGCCACCCTGTCTTTTATTATCTTGTATGTTCATCATTTACCAAATATTACGGATAATTAAAGAAGTGGTTACCCTATGCGATTTGACTATTCGGTTGTCATATTTATTTGTAAAATGCCTTTAAATGCAGTTAGCGAAGGGTTTGAATCTAATTGCAGTATTTTAGGATTTATTTACTTGACATGTGAATGTGTTTAATTTCATGAATTTTATTATTTGTTTAGCGGTTTGTTCGCGAATATAGTTTTTCGTGGTTTTGGTTGATAAAGGGTCTTCACCCTTTCTCGGGCGGGGGGATGTTTAGTATTTGTGATGTCCAGATTTTCATTATTTCAAACTTCGCGATGCACACACCTAATCATACTGGCCACATAATTTATTTGTCATGTATACATTCCTTTTCCCCTGCTCAAAAGAGAAAATTGTCTTGACTCGGTGCTGTCATGCGGTTATGAAAGAAAATACTGAGAATTGAAAATTACAATCTGTGAAGTGCGCGGTGGCACACATTGCACCATGCGGAAGCCATAATCTCGACCAGGGGCGCCCCAATAACCTGTGAACCGAAGAGTTTCACAGAAGGATTCACAAGAGTGGTGCACCGCGCGGGCGTATTACTTCACGGTTGCTGTGAGCCTTTCCCATCTTGATTTAATTTTATTTTAGTTTCATTCCATATCTACATATTTAGGTCCTTCGAGTTTATACATTTATAAGATCACCCAATCACCCGAGCCATCCTGGCCGCGCCGGCGAGACAGAGGCGAATGGCGAACAGTGATTCTGTGTGAATTGTGGGATTGGAAGGGCATTGTTCATAATGAACTTTTACTGCTGGGCAGAACCATCGATTCGAATCTGTACTGCCAACAACGGATGAGATTAAAGCAAGAAGTTCAGAGTAAGTGGCCGGAATTGATCAATAGAAAGAGTGTGGTTTCTCATCAAGATAACGCTAGACTACAGACATATTTAGCAACTAAGTTTGGCTGGGAGGTGTTGATGTATCCGCCATATAGCCCTGACCTCGCACCCTTATTTAATTGTTGTGCTAGTTAAGATCAAGTTGCACAGATTATAACTTTGACTGAATGTGGTGAAAGAGACCCCGCTTGACCGTTTGTGATATGTGGGCCGAGGTGCACAACGGCCTAATCGAATGTAGTATTTTCGACCTTATGAGCTGTTACATCCCAATTAAGGATCAAAATAGAAAATCGCATTAAAATAAAATTTCAGGGTTCAATCCGTTCACCAACTCCTGGTTTTATTATTTTGAATAATATAATTTATGTTATGTGTTAATAATATGAGACATGTTCCGGACTTGTTTCCAAAAGGAACACAACTTTGAAAATGCCGTGTGAACATACACCTTTTAACTAATGACAATATTTAATTTGCTCGCTACTCCCACCCTCCTCATTTACACGCACACACACGCTATCATTCACATACACACCTTCTCTCATTGACACTCCCTCCTCCTACACACACACACCCTCATACACACCCTCACACACACACACACACACACACCCCCGCTACTCATGTGTTAAAGGACTTTGGAAAAATATGCGCTGAAAACCAGCTTCGCAGCGTTTACTGCGTACCAGCTGAGAGCATGATATATATCCTTTCAGTACAAGACAATCTAAGCCTCGAGGTCTAAATGATAATTGTACATTTAATATAACTTGTGTCACTTTTTTTTTATTGATACATTTTTATTCTATGTATTTTCGTGTGTTGTGGCTGAATAAACTATTTGAATTTGAATTTGGTTTTCATTCCTACTGCTCCCAACGACGCACGGTTAAAGATCAGTGATGACGATTACATATTATGTATGCTGTTTAACAGAAGTCTACTTTGGTAAAGCTTATAGACATTATCAGATTGATACTTCTTTTGGGTACCACAGTATTTCGGCACGCTAGGGTCGCCCTCTTTTGGAACCTATCCCAGCGTGACACCCATTGACACCGGAAGTATGCACGTAGGCGCTGTGCGCTGGTAGTAAAACGATGATGGTGATGTCGGTCTTTGCAGTGACCGAGTATGCGGAAAATCTACCTAACGCCCGGTTCCACCACCTCCAGTTACAAAAATTAATATGTTATCTTTCGGTTACATCGTATAAATATGCAATCTAACGGAAATTTAACTACCTAATTTCAAGTAGCTGGAGTTGGTGAAAACAGGGGTATAAGACCTGAGTTAGTGTGATAAGCGCGCTTGTGAAAACTAAACAAAAATTTAATTAAATATTTTAATTAAAAAGTTGAATATTTTTATGTTTTTTAGAATTTCTCATTCCAGATTACATTTAAACATATAAGTTGAATACTTTTTCGTAAACCATTTATAAAACCCTTCATTTTAATACCCCACTCGATAGGTTTTAAGAAAAAAAATGTTTGAAGACATAATTTGGAGTCAAAAATCGGCTCCAGAGCGGTCCAAAGAAATATAAATGCATGCATACATACATACACTCGAAAAAATATAACTCTCCTGTTTGCGCAGTCTGGTAAAAACGGATTTTTTTTAATAAATGCATTATTTTTGTCTCACATACTATAAACATATAACTCTCATATTCAATTATTTTTTACCTTACTTTCCTTACTTAGTTAATTCATGTTTTTGTTTGAATTGGTACCTGACGCACATCTTTTTAGTTTTGTTTGATTGATTTGTATTTCGTCTACTAGCTATTTGCTGAAAGGTCCGTGTAAGAAAATAATTATAATGATGATTATTATTGTTATTAGGTAATTTTTTTGATAATTTGTATAAGTGACTGTTTGAATCTAAAATAAATTGAAAAAAAAAAAACAAATGTTATTTCAATCGTTGGATTCTTGAACGCAGCCATAGTTAAATCCGGAAGTTTTCTTGCGACCAATGAAGTGAATCCACGAATTCTCTATGGCCATCGGTCGGTCATTGACCTATTGTCATGCTACTCGATTTGAGAAAATAATTGTGATATTTTCATTTCAAATTTCTTTTGAATTAAAATCTGTATTACTATATATTCCTTGATAAATGTGTCACTAACCAATCACGTTATTTGACCGGTTACGATTGGAGCGGTAATTGGCTCCGATTAAAATTTTGATTAGTGCCGCGATGTAAAACAGTTTGATTTGATATCGCTGTCGCTGACGTGTTGTTTGCTTGTTTGTCGGTCGACCGGCGCGATCGCAAGGCGGGTTCCAAAACTTGTAGATAGCGGTTGTTACATTGCAAATACGGAGTCAGCCTGCGTTACGTGTTAACTGCACCACACGATCGTTTTATTATGGCGTGGGGTCATATTTTGGTTTTCGGTACGTATATTTGCATTCAGTTCATTTCTACTGCTAGCAACGACAATAATCGAGTAACACTTGGTTGTCGACTCTTGAATTTGGGGTTACTTTAGAATAGACCGATTTGTTAAATGTAGCGGGGGTGAAGGCGGAAACAAATACAGATTCCCCGCCTGCGGAACCTCCTGAAAAGAGGCTGTTTTCAGTTAATGCTAGTTGGTGCATTCAAAAAGGAAGGTTGGAGAAAATGAACCCCTTGGCTTCCGTTCTATATCGACTGAGTTCGGCCAAAGCCTTGGCTTCCGTAGTAATTATGCAGCATTGTAAAAAATTGTGTTTTCCATTTATTCAAAATGTTGTGGGTTGCATGGTGCAGGCATAGCGGCGCTGTGGTGGCGCGGTGCGGCGGCGGGGCTCTACGGCGCAACATCGGGCGTGGAGGTGCTCACGCCAGATAACTTTGACTCGCTGGTGACGCGCGGCAGTGAGGTGTGGCTGGTGGAGTTCTACGCGCCATGGTGCGGACACTGCAAGAACCTCGTGCCCGATTACACTAAAGCAGCACATGCACTTAAGGTACTTCTCCTTTCTGCCCTAATTTTGAACACACCCTTGAAGCGATATCACAGTAGAGTACAAGATGAATCGGGTCTTTGATCCTATAGCACTAACTAGACACTCCCTGTTCAGACCACTTGTGCTTTATTATGGTTTTGCGTTTTTTATGACTAATCTTGAGCTACCAGACATTAAGAACGGCCCGTAAGCTATGCTCCCCATACAAACGTAGTTTACTAATCATTTGGAAACCGCTATTCCAATTGAATTGATATTTAATATATAATATCAGTTAACAAATATCTGTGTCTGCATGCTTTTGTTTTTTTGAAAAATCCAAACCGAATGAAATGAAAGCAAAAAGAAAATCTTCGTAGAAATTTTGTTTTCTCTGTGGTTTGACCCAGAATACATTTACCGAAAAAACAAAGGCAAGCAGACACAGATATTTGTAGCCTTATATTAGATACCAAATATCAAGTATGTTGGAATAGTGGTTTTCAAATTACTAGTAAACTACGTTTGTATGGGAGGCGAAATTTTCTGATGCTTATGGGCCGACCTTAACAACTAATGATCAGGGCTATCATATCAGAGATGTACCATATTATTATTATTGATAGTTCACACTAGCAGCTTCAAGCTGCATTTCTACTAATATTATTGTTTTTTAGTTAAGTTTAAAACTATTCAGGTTTAACTAGTGTTATATATTGCTGTGTGTAACTTCTTTCTCATGGCGTATTCACGTAGAAAGAACTCCGATATCCTGAGAAAGAATATTCGATTGAATACAAAAAAAATAATATAGCCAGAAATGGCACCTGTGTTTATTTTTATTTAACATCGGAGCAGGCTGTATTCTTGCTGCCTTGCAATAAATACACAAGGCTTAACAACTAACAACTGCAGTTCAAAAGGCGCTAATTTAAATCAAAATGTATTTCTCTGCTAAGTTCTTGTATATCCCTATCTAGCCAATTTGTTGCTAGGAAAGTGTATCAAATGGGGACTGGTGTGCAGGGTATAGTGCGTGTGGGAGCCGTGGATGCAGATGAGCACAAGAGCCTCGGGGGACAGTTCGGTGTGTCGGGGTTCCCCACCATCAAGTTGTTCGTGGATGGCAAGGCACAGGCGTACCAGGGTGCGCGCACCGCGGAGGCCTTCGTGGAGGCTGCGCTCAAGGCTGCTAAGGAGAAGGCGTTCGCTGCACTCGGCAAGAAGCCCACTTCCTCTTCAGATAAAGTGAGCAATCTGTAAACTATGTTTTACCGTTCTCTTAGCTGGAAGTGCTTTTATGAATACTGATCCCAGGATTGTCAGTTTAGTAGGCGCCGTGTAGGCATAAAGGTTAACGCAACATTCTGATTATGCATTAAGACAACCAGAGGGGAAAGAGAGGGTTTTCTATCAAACCCCTCTGTCTCGCTCTAATGAACGTTAAGAAGATTCCATTTTTCCTTGTTGCACTCTGCTGCTACTTTAGAGGGTCTTAGTCCTAAGTGTGCCATTATCATTCCGTCTACTGTACCTACTTATTAGTTTTTTTTCTACTTTCTATTGTATGCAAGAACTGGGTTTATTTCATAACTTATCATTCAAGAAAAAGTCTAATCAGATTGTAAAAAACCTGTCTACTTACACTATCTGAGGTACCCGGCTCCGCTCGGTTCAATGTCGTTTTGGACTGATTTCAGGCTGAAATATTTCCTGGATATAGGTATTAGATGATGTTCCCATATAAACTTTCATCCCCGATTTCGCTCCTTCCAGTCAAATTTTTGCCAAAAATAGGCAAAGTACGAGTCGGACTCGCACACGAAGGGTTCTGTACCATTGTATAAGAATTTCAGGGAATTACGACAGTATAGACGTGCCCCTTTTAACATTATTTATTTTTAATTTTTCGACCAGCTATTCCACGACAATGTATCTATCTACCAACTTCAATCGAAATTAGTTGAGCCGAAATGGTGTAAACAATCTTCTGATTAGCGGAGTGGTCTGCACAGTTTGGAAGCGCGATAAGAAACATGCAAACATTTTCTTTTGTAATATCAGTGGAAGGTATGTCGATATTTTCAAAGATTTTTTTAAAAGCATGTAGCACTGATACATTATAATGGATGGAAAACACGTACAATTTTCATTGCTGCTGTAATTATATTTCCTTCAATGGGATAGTACGTACCAACCTGGGCGGGATCAAACCCGACACTATAGATGAAGGAAAACCTAGATGTTTCACCAATAGGTCAATGCCCAAGAGACGAACAATTGATGGCGCAACTGCATCGATACACGTTTACGGCTAAGGAAATAGCCAATAGATACCGCTGTACAAACATAGAATTTATTAATTGATTAATAATACAATTTTGTTTCAAAGTTGGAAAATATACAAATTTGAATTGATACACATATTTTTTAACCGACTTCTTATTTAACGCAGTGAGCCTGATAGTTGCGCCATCTCTTGGTCCAAACCCTCTTTTTGTTGTGATCGATCGAATAAAAGTTACCATCTTAGTCTTAATAGAGGGCCGGCTTGCTTAACACCTATTGTATGAAACTCTAGTACTTGTATGAGACTATCTTATGGTCATGTAGCCTACTTTTTATGAGTAGAATGAGGCTAGATGCAAACCGCAAATCAGGTAATTATTTCTCAAGTTATAAGCATTTCATCCCACTGGTCACCGCTCTGGTAATTTAGCGTAATGCTAAGTAGCCTTAAAGTTGAGTTAAAATCAAGCCAAACGTCAGTATAATTGACATCGAAATGGGATAAGTGGTTCTCTAATCTTGCCAAAAGCTTACATATGAGTTTTCACTTGAGTTATTATGGGTTGCCCGTACATTTTCATCCCCTATTTCGCCACCTTCAAGATTGTGTAGCGTGGGTCCTTCCCCAGAACAAAATCAATAAGTAGTATAAGTCAATAAGATCTGTACTCGTACTGTCGTGAAGAGGATACAAATAAACAGGGTATAAGTAAGAATGGATAGCATGGATGGGACAACTGAAACATCTAATTTATTATGAACAATTTAATAGGCACAACAGTATTGTACAATAAGTATTTTTAACTAACCATTAAAACAACCATGAACTTGCTTTTATATGCTTACCTACTTTGAAAGTACAATTAAACAAAACCATCGAGTCCGGTAAAACTAACGCAGTTATACCTATACCCAAACTACACACCTATCAGATAAGAAATCGGCCAAGTGTGAGTCGGAGTCGCACACTTAGTGTTCCGTACCATTAGCGGCAATAGATATACACACTCTGTAAAATTTGAACACCTATTACGGTTCATGAGATGCAACCTGCTGACAGACGAACGGACGGACGGAGAGCGGAGTTTCAGTAATGGGGTTCCATTGGCGCCCTTTGGATGCGGAACCCTAAAAACAACAACTGTAACCTACCTAGTAGGTATGTTACAGTTAGAGTACCTACCTAACTGTAAGTACTAACCAACTATACAAAAAATCAACAATGTTTTTAAATAAGTATTTACAAATCAACCGTTTAAAACAACCTTAACCCTATTTTTAAATACTTTCTTCTGAATAGTACTTCTTTCAAATAAAAAAAGCGAATCATTTGAACAAAACCATACACGACTGTTACAAAATGAGTCGACCACGCAATTGCGGCTCGAGGGTGGTACCTCGTTGAAGTAGCTATGCACAGAGGGTTTACCATTTTAAATTAAGTGTCGGGTGAACAGGCAAGTGGGTGATTAAATCTAACGTTTAGTGGCATTTTATACTACTCGCAAATTTAAGTTCACTTAGGGCCTTTTTCACCTACTGCTGATTAGCTTAATCGCCAAGTATTAAGGGCATTTCTTAACAACTTGCAATCAATACCAGCACACGGCATATGGCCATTTAAGTGTCGATTAAAATTGGTGAAAACCAGGCTTAGTCGAATAACACCTTGCTTGACATTAAGCATGTACAAAATGCAACTTAACGTTAGGTTAGGTAAGAATATGTTAGGTAAGGCCTAGTTCGGCCCCAGTTCGGCTTTCCTTGGGTCTTGTTGCCTCGAAACACAGGCATCGCATCGCCTGCCTGCGCGATTAATTTGTTTATGATTAGCATCCTTTCTGACTATTTTTCTTTCTGCTTGGCTCCTAAGTTTCGTAGCGTGATGGGCCTATAGCCTTCCCGATCAATTGAGCTACCAAATGCAAATTTTTTTTTTTAAATCCGACTGGTAGTTCCAGAGGTTAGCGCGTTCAAACAAAAAACAAACCAGCTTTTTTATATAATAGTATATATGTATAGATTAGTATAGATATTATTATTATTATTATATTGTAATGCACTAGCAGCATTATGCTGATGCGTGCACTTCTTTTTATGCATTTGCACTTTTGTTTTTAAGCACTTGCCCTTATTTACTTATTTATTGTCTATGAATTTTTTTATTATTATTATTTTTTTTTTATTTATAAATTTTTTTATTTTTTATTTTAAGTAAAGATCCAGTTTGTTTTTGAAAACATTTACTGACGATGCACTTATTATTTCCTCAGGTAGGCCGTTCCAATTATCCACAACTCTGTTTGTTAGGAAATGTTTTCGAGGATTTGTTGATGCTAGGGTGCGATTTATCTTTAGCGAGTGACCGCGTAGCCTTTCGTTAGTGTTAAATATGTACATTGTTTTGAAATTATTGACATCATAGGAATCATGCAGTATTTTATATGTTTCGATAAGATCCCCACGCTGTCTGCGTTTTTCCAGTGTTGTGAGGCCTAATAGCTTTAGTCGGTCCTCATAATGTTTGTTTTTCATGGTGACTACCATCTTTGTTGCTCGTCTTTGGACTTTTTCAAGTACATTTATATCCTTCTTGAAGTAGGGGCTCCAAACTTGGTAGGCGTATTCAAGAAGTGGCCGCACATATGTCTTATATAGCTTGATGAATAACTCCGGAGTAATAATAGAGAATGCTTTTCGGATCATGTAAAGCAGGGAGTTTGTACGTTTCACTGTTTCAGTTATGTGAAGATCCCACTTAAGGTCGTAAGATATAGTTACTCCGAGGTCACTTTGTGATGTGACTGATTTTAATTCGTGATCATCAATTGTGTAGCTGCAATGGGGGTTTTTAGGACCAATATGTAACACAGTGCATTTTTCGGGGTTTAATGAAATAAGCCAATCCTTGGTCCACTGGACAACCCTATTTAGGTCATCTTGAATAGCTTGGTGGGCAATGAGTGGATCCGAAAAAATTTTTACATCGTCCGCAAAGAAGGCTGAGGCCATATTGATGAGGGCTCCAAGGTCTGTTAGAAATATGCCAAACGCAACGGGCCCGATTACCGAGCCTTGCGGCACCCCACTTAGAACTTCGTGTGGGTCTGATAATTCATCGCCCACTCTCACTCTGAACGTTCGTTCACTTAAAAAGTTTGTAAGCCAATTCAACAGCTTACCTCTTATTCCAAAGTGTTCCAGCTTATGTATCAATCTTTTTATAGGGACGCGATCAAATGCCTTTTGGAAATCTAAGTAGACTACATCAGTTGGTCGACGGTCATTCCAATTCAAAGTCCACTTGTCCACACATGTAAGTAGATTCGTAACCGTCGATCTTCTGGGGACAAATCCATGTTGTTCTGCAATAATAATGTTTTCCTGCGATAGGAAAAGTCTAACCCTTTCAATTATAATTTTTTCCATGGTTTTACATACTAAGCTAGTTAGACTTATGGGGCGGTAGTTTACGGGTGCAAGCTTATCACCTTTTTTATAAATTGGTACAACTACAGCTTGTTTCCAGTCCTTGGGTAGTTCTCCATTTTCAAATGATAGAGTCATAATATCAGATAGTTGGGCACAAAGTTCAGATGAGCACCTCTTCAATAGTATAGCTGGTATTTCGTCGGGACCTGTGGATGTAGTATCCTTAAATGATTGAAGTACTTGCGCGATTTTTTGTGGTGAGAACGTAATTGTTCCAATAGAATTATGGACTTTTGGTACAAGTATTTTTGGCATCGGACCATCTGGTTCACTGGTATATGACTTCTGAAATTGTTGTGCAAATTCATTTGCCACGGCATAGTGCTCAGTTATAATGTCACTGGTGTTGTGGTCTCTCAATGCTGGTGGTACTGATACTTTTGACGACAACTGTTTACGAATATAACCATAGAATGATTTATCGCCACTGTTTATGACGCTTGTTTCAAAGTTTTGTCTAGATTGTCTTACTTTTGTAATTATGTCATTGTTCAATTTCCTGTAACTTTTATATGACTTTTTACATTTATTGAGTTGGTAAATTCTCCATAGTTGCTTTTTTTGCAAAGTCATTTTTAATATTTCATTATTGATCCAAGGTTTATTATTTGATTTGGTGGATTTATGTGTAAGCGGTACATGTAGCTTGACAGCATCATAAGTAGACATCTTAAAAGCATCCCAAGCACTCTCAACGTCGTCGTTGGGGTCAGTCATAGCATGACAGTTCTTTAGGGTGGCACACATGGCTTCGAAGTCCACTTTGAAGTAGTTGTGACGCATGATTTTTGTCTTTTTGCAGTCGGTCACTTCTTTGAAGAATTGAATTGTGGCCAATAATACCAAATGATCACTCTTACCAACATTTGCAAGATGCTCTATTTTGGAGCACAAAGCTTCTTCATTGCAAAAGACAAGGTCAATCAGTGATTCTTGCTGGTTTCGTTTACGAGTTATTTCCTTCACAAGCTGGTGAAGGTTCGAGAGATAACATCAAATTGTTTTTTTTTTTTGCAGGCATGAGACTTGCATCTGCACTATTACTCTATTTATTGCGGTTACAAGTAGAAGAAAAAAAAATTTAATTGTGTTTCTAATCGTTATTGCATGCAATGGACAGTTAAGTTTGGTACTCTATAGCATGTCTGAGTCTAGCATGTATATGGAGTTTTTGTAGGTAACAATTCATTACCAAGTTAATTTGTTTATTTGAAAAGGTTTACTGGGAGGCTACACCACAGTTGATCATGTGTAATCATTTAAATAGGAATTCTGTGTGCAACCCAATAATGGCTAAAAGTTAAAGGCTAAAGCTGCAAACAGTGAGTCAGTTTCTTCCTAACCCAAAAGACTATATATTGATGTGATTGCATCCGAAATGAGCAAGCTGTGATGTGTGTTGTAGTCAGACGTAGTGGAGCTGACCGACGACAACTTTTCGAGCACGGTGCTGGCCAGCGACGATCTGTGGCTAGTGGAGTTCTTCGCGCCGTGGTGCGGACACTGCAAGAACCTGGAGCCACACTGGGCCAAAGCTGCCACCGAGCTCAAGGGCAAGGTACTGCCCACCTACACCATCTCAGCCCCTAAAATGTTTCATTGCAATCGTTAAGTCGACATTCATAATTGAAGGTCCATGACCCATTAGAACCATTTGCGAATTCATTATTCTGTTTTAAGCATTAGCTAGAGAGCGAGGACCTAGCACTAGGCTCGAAATGTCACTGCCTGCTACTCATAATTGTTTATAGACATATGGTGGGCTCTCCATGGTTGCAATCTGTAATGAACTTACAAGGATTCCAGTTTGTGATAACAGTAATATTGGATAAGCATCAAACACGATAAGCTATGACTTGTTACATGAATCTGTAATTAATTTTTGTGTTTTTTAATTTTATCGAGGCATGAAATTAAAAGAGAATGAACAATTGAAAGTTATACATGGGGGACATTTCACGTGAAGCGGACAGGGAAAAAAAAGTGAGGTTCTGAAAATCGACCACATTCGGCCCATTTGTACTTCTAGTAGGTATGAATGTGTACGCAAAATATTTTTTTTGTATAGTGTATATTTACCAAGTTATAGGTTTCAAAAGAATTGTCGTTGATTGGTACTACAATTTTTCGAAAGTAATTTTTCGAATATAACAAATCTACTATAAAATATTTTACATAGCGATACATATTTAAAATATACTGTTCTTTTTGACAGTAAAAAAAAATTAAAAAATTAAAAAAAAATTAATGGCCAAAACCGGAAGTAAACTTTTCAAACCAGAATTACAGTCACTTCGACCAATTTTTTTTATTTTTTTTTTCTTTCAAAATATAGCTTAAATGATGATGAAAGTACACTAGAAAATTTAAAATGGGATCTCTATTAATTTAGGAGATACGTTGAATAATATACACCCGCGTCGCAAGGGGCGTCATATGTAGCGCTTGCAAGGTTGAGCAGTTTGCGCGATATTGCAACTTTATAAATATTTTATATCGTTTTAGCGTATATTTAACCTCATTTAATGATATGAAATCATTTTTATTAATATAATATAATATAAATATAACTACATAATACAAATATAAGTTAATAATATATTATAAAGAAAAAACGTTTTTGGAGCAGTAGAAAAGTTTTATTATTTGCGAAACGTGACTAATAGCGCCATCTGTTAGTAACGTGTAGTACTTTTTTGTCTCAGATAGAGTCAAACCTATCTACAAGAAAGAGATAGAAATATGACGCCTAGCGGTTTCGTAACTTAAACTTTAGTGTTGCTTTAACCGCTCAGCGACTTGTGCACGTTTTAATCTGTGACAGTTGTTATTATTAATGGCGCCGTACGGTGATCGATGTTTTAACCCATTTCACTTGGTACTTCATCGAAAATTTAAAAATTTAAGGAAAATATCTAAATGTTTAGCTCAAAAGTGGAGTTTTTCACAAGATCTTTACGTATGTACCTCCTGCAGGAAACGACTTTTGACTGAATCTCCTCCGTGAAATGGGTTAAAACATCGATCACCGTACGGCGTCATTAATAATAACAACTGTCACAGATCAAAACGTGCACAAGTCGCTGAGCGGTTAAAGCAACACTAAAGTTTAAGTTTCGAAACCACTAGGCGTCATATTTCTATCTCTTTCTTGTAGATAGGTTTGACTCTATCTGAGACAAAAAAGTACTACACGTTACTAACAGATGGCGCCATTAGTCACGTTTCGCAAATAATAAAACTTTTCTACTGCTCCAAAAACGTTTTTTCTTTATAATATATTATTAACTTATATTTGTATTATGTAGTTATATTTATATTATATTATATTAATAAAAATGATTTCATATCATTAAATGAGGTTAAATATACGGTAAAACGATATAAAATATTAATAAAGTTGCAATATCGCGCAAACTGCTCAACCTTGCAAGCGCTACATATGACGCCCCTTGCGACGCGGGTGTATATTATTCAACGTATCTCCTAAACTAATAGAGATCCCATTTTAAATTTTCTAGTGTACTTTCATTATCATTTAAGCTATATTTTGAAAGAAAAAAAAATTTAAAAAAATTGGTCGAAGTGACTGTAATTCTGGTTTGAAAAGTTTACTTCCGGTTTTGGCCATTAATTTTTTTTTAATTTTTGAATTTTTTTTTACTGTTAAAAAGAACAGTATATTTTTAATATGTATCGCTATGTAAAATATTTTATAGTAGATTTGTTATATTCGAAAAATTACTTTCGAAAAATTGTAGTACCAATCAACGACAATTCTTTTGAAACCTACAACTTGGTAAATATACACTATACAAAAAAAATATTTTGCGTACACATTCATACCTACTAGAAGTACAAATGGGCCGAATGTGGTCGATTTTCAGAACCTCACTTTTTTTTCCCTGTCCGCTTCACGTGAAATGTCCCATGGTTAGATTGTGTATTTGTGAATGATGTTCAACCTTAGATATTTAGGAGAGGTGCACGGTCACTGAATCTTATTGCGGCGAGCAGGTGAAGCTGGGTGCCCTGGACGCGACGGTGCACGCGAGTACTGCGGCGCGCTACGGCGTGCAGGGCTACCCCACCATCAAGCTGTTCCCCGCCGGCAAGAAGACGCCGCAGTCCGCCGAGGAGTACGCCGGCGGGCGCACCGCCTCCGACATCGTCACCTTCGCCCTCGACAAGCTCGCAGAGAATGTGCCTCCGCCGGAAGTGCTGCAGGTCGGTGTACACACTTCTCCACTATCTCCGACTATTCACCTTTCCATGTTACCAACACGACACATTTTTTTATGTTGCTGGACATGGATGGCTAATACCGAACTATCCGAATATCTTATCGGCTTTATCATAGGTAAAAACATTGTGGCCTTAGGAAGTTAAATTGCACGAGAAATGTCGGACAGACTGTCAGACAGCCCTGTCGTCCGTGTAAACACGTCTTGCAGAGGCGTAATACAATTTTTTTTACGTGGATTCTGAACCATCAATTAAAATTCGGGACACAAACACAAACGTGTGCACTATGGGAGCCACGGTCTGCGACACGCATTACCACCGGTCTCCGTACATGCGTAGGTGGTGGACGACGGTGTGCTGGGCGCGTGCGCGGAGCGGCCGCTGTGTGTGGTGGCGGTGTTGCCGCACATCCTGGACTGCGACGCCGCGTGCCGCAACGCCTACCTCGCCACGCTCACCGCCCTCGGGGACAAGTACAAGAGCAAGATGTGGGGGTAAGTCGCCTCGCCTGGCTTCCGAGAACTCATCACCCTATCTCGACACTTTGGAATACCTAGTCAGAAGATTCTGTTCAGTCAAAAGATGTTTATTGTTTTGTTTTCTTTTCTAGTTAATGAATATACGATGCCGGGTTTAAAAAAGCGCTGTGTTCCTTACTTAGGAGCGTAAATTTAACCACCTTCGTAACACCATCGATCATATTACATGATAGAAGTCATAAAAAAATCTTGAAAAATCGAATAAATTGTAGCATCTCAATTGCACATGCATATTATGTGTAATGAATGCTGTTAGAGATATGAATTTAATATTAGTTCAGTGTTTGCCTCAAATTAAATGTTTCGACCTTTGCATAACCATTTGAGGCAGCCACGGGATGAAGCTGCGTCATCAACGCACGCCTGAGCACGCGACTGCCTCGCTGGAGCTGGGTGGGTTCGGGTATCCCTTGCTCGCCGTTGTCAACCGTTGTCAACGTCTGTGTATGTGTAGGTGGGTGTGGGCGGAGGCCGGCACGCAGCCCGAGCTCGAGGCGGCGCTGGAGCTGGGTGGGTTCGGATATCCCGCTCTCGCTGTCGTCAACGCCAAGAAGCTCAAGTTCTCCACGCTGCGGGGCTCCTTCTCGGAGCGAGGCATCGACGAGTTCCTCAGGTAATGCATCATATCATGTCATCAGCTTTCACCTCACAAATTGTTATTTTATTCTCTTTAAAAACATTTCCAGTCTCCACAGAAATATTGAAATGTTTCTGGATAGTGAAAGCAACGGCTCTCATAGAATAGAATAGAATAGATGAAGTGGTCTGATAGAGATCGTCCCAATAGTGGCATTATTGGGACGGGGGTTTTAAATAAAAAAATATTGAGTAGTTTGAGTTTCAGCGACATCTAAATTTGAAGGTATTGTACCTGCTGCTCTAACTAAATGAGCTACCCGACAACTACATCAGCCAATGAATTTCTCGATTATATTCGAATCAACACAATGCTTCCCCTATCTTCACTAGATGACATTATCAAATGCATAAAACATTATCAAGTTTAATCCGGGCTGACTCGGAGGCTGAGATAAATAGACGTAACAGAAACTAAAACTAACGGAAAGTAGTACTTTGTGACGTCACTTTGACACATTTTGTATGGACGCAATCTCAAAGTAATGCAAATTGACGTCACAAAGTACTACTTTTCGTTAGTCTTAGTTTCTGTTACAACTATTTATCTCAGCCCTAGTGTCTAATACCAAAATTGGCTTTAGTGACGACAGCAATAAGATTGATATCTCAATCATTGCAGTGAAAATGCCTTAGCTTAGGATCAATACGCAAAATAAAGCATTGTGTCGATTTGAATATAATCGGGAAATTCGTTGACTGACATAATGGTCGGGATAGCTCAGTTGGTTAGAGCAGTGGGCATGTAATCCAAAGGTCGCGGGTTCGAATCCTGCTTTCGACGAATGTCACAACCAAAAACGTTTTCACATTATTTTCAAAATCTAATTACAATGCTTCAAATGTAGATGTCGCTGAAACTCAATCAATCATTGTAAACTAGTTTGTAAGTATCACTGGAAAAAATAATAATACAATGACCAACCTGACGAAGTTTCTTGTCGGCTCTTCTTCGCCAGAAGTAATCGAACCGACAGGAAAAAAAATAAATGACGAATCCGAGTGTGTAATATACATCTAATGGAGGAAATAAAGAAACTGAACTGAAACTGACTCAAATTAATGAGGAGACGGTAATGTTGTATCCGCGCACGAATAGTCTGAATCGTTTGTCACGCTGACAGCTTTGAGCGTGCAATCTGAATCGAGTGGCTCATGTTCGCCGTTGAGATGTGAGCACGGTATAGTTGGATGATGCGGGGGTGCGTGTGTCGGCAGGGACCTGTCGTTCGGGCGCGGGCAGACGGCGCCGGTGCGCGGCGCGCGGCTGCCGGCGGCCGAGGCGGTGGGCGCGTGGGACGGACTCGACGGCACGCCGCCGCTCGACGACGACCTCGACCTGGACGACGCCGACGCCGACGCCGACGCCGACGCCGCGCGGGACGAGCTGTGAGGCGCCCGACAATCCTCGCATTGCAAAAGACATTCAATTTAATGACTCTCGTGTGATTGGTTGACAGTGATTTGACGAATTTGAAGCACGACTATTAATCGCGCGCAGATCTTACTTGGGGTTTTTAAACATATTCATATCATGTAAGTGTATCCAGAGTGGTCAGTCTGAGTTCTCACCTAAATTGGCGTTTACGGCAAACCGATCGAATGGCGTTTTCTCCAAACTCCATACAAGTTTTTACTAGATATTCTGTGGTTTTACTTCTTCAAGCTGTCAAAGTCAAATTCGGACTTCCGATTTGTATGAAAACGCGGAGTGGACGTAAACGGCAACGTCGACGTATTTACGGCAACGTTGAGTAAGCTGTCAAATCAAGCTCAGACTCGCAAATGTTAGTTCGCTTAACGCCCGCTGCGCGCGCTCTTCAATTTCTCCATACATTTGAAAACGCCAGTCGATCGGTTTGCCGTAACGCCAATTTAGGTGAGAACTCAGACTGACCACTCTGTATGATTTAAATGTATGTCGAGGCTAAAATGCGAAATAATTTGTATAATTATCCAACCTAACCTTACCTATGCTTTGATAAGTTTTCATTGTTGTGATTGCTTCTGAATGGTTGCCTAAATGCAAGCAAAAGTAGAACTTGAAAAATTAACCTAACTTGAATTGTATTTTGCTAATGTGTAAAGTTACGATTTTTGGTAATCTACTGACATTTAGTCCAACCACCTGAAAAAACTTTCTAACCTTCAAACATTTCATGGAAATCACGTGCTTTTGTGCATGTTAGGATTTGATTTGTTACACTTTAATGAATTTACCTTATAATTGTATACACTGTACATGCATCGAGTGTGTAATGGTCGAACTATTTAATATACCAATTCTAATCTTCCAGTTCTAAATGATTTATTTTAGTTTTCATAACATTGTGAAACTAGAAAGGTAAACATTACTCTTAGGAAATTCTTCCAATAAATTAATCACTCACCACAATGCATTTTGAATATAGAACTTTTAATTTTTTCATTTCATTTTATTTTTTAAAACTTTTTGGTAGTCAAAATACACCAAGTTACGTCACAAATATCCACGGATTCAATCAACCCAGTAAAGAAGAACCCGCAAAGAAACTTCACGGGTTTACCGTGAATATTTCAAAGTCTATCAAGACCATAGAAGTAATGCTTGGTCTATGATCAAGACATTGTCATTAGTACATGTAAAACTGTAGGTCCCCTTCCCCTACTAGGTGGTAGGGTTTAAGCCCGCCCGGGTTGGTACCATCGCATTGGATGAAAAGATGGTCGAAGCGGCAATGATAAATTGTCCGTGTTTTCCATCCAGTTCATTTTAGCCGTGCTCATAAAGGGAAGGTCCTGGCATGGCACCTAATTCCTTCGGGAATGTGGTGTATTAGGCTAATATCATAACGGTAGTTGTGTGGTATTAGCCATCCATGTCAGGTCGCATAAAAAAAAAAATTGCTGTTTCATGGTACAAAAATTCACTATTAGGATTTTTGTATGTTTTAGCTTGATTTAAATTCGGTCAAAAACGCTAAAGGCAGAGAAAAAAAAACCGTAAATTAACTCCGTCACAGGAAAAATACATTTTAAAGTTTGCATACATTTTCTCTTACATTTTCATTGCTAGATTTTTTTTTCGTCTGAAAACGCGTTTTTGGTACAAATACTGACGCACCCTGTTGAGGACTCCCAGCTTTTTTAAGGCGAGCTTGGCTTTATCCTCGATATGGCGTCCGGAATTAAGGTCATGCATCAGGTCAAAACCAAAGGTCCGTATGTTGTCATCAATATGTAGAGTTGTTCCCTGGAAGGTTGGAGCTGTACTGAATAGAGTCCGCTTCGCACTGAATACGCACGCCCTTGTCTTGCTTGCGTTAAACTCGATGAGGTTCTGGGACCCCACCTGGAAACACAGAACAACGAGGCGCTGCTGATATCTAGCGTAGCAATAAATTTCGCTCAAACATTTAATTGCAAATCATTAATTTGCAGCAGAAAAGGAGTTGGGGATAAGACAGAGCCCTGCGGCACGCCGGCATTCATGGACATGGCTTTGGAGCAGCAACCGGCAACCAATACTTTTATTCTGCGGCCATGCAGGAAGTCGGCGATCCAGTCACACAGCTGAGGTGGGAGGCCATAGAAGGGCAGCTTGGAAGCAGTGCCTTGTGCCAGACCCGGTCAAATGCTTTTGCGATATCCAGGCCGATAGCTATACCTTCACCATGATCTTCGAGCGCATCGCCCATCTCATGTGAGACATATATTAGGAGATTCCCAGCAGATCGATTAGGACGGAAGCCGTATTGATGATCGCTGAGAAGTTCATTGCTCTCTAGATACTTCATCAACTGAGAGTTAATGATGCGCTCCATCACTTTGCAAAGAAGAGAGGTAATGGCAATGGGTCGGTAGTTGGTCGGGTCTGATCGATCGCCTTTTTTAGGCACGGGCTGAACGTTGGCCAATTTCCAAGCTGAAGGCACTTGGAAACTAGGTGCCATTCCAGGACCTTCCTCATATTGCACGGCTTTATTAAAGTTGACGGATTTCTCGCATTCCGTTCCATCTGCCAGCTCGTAGTGCAACACCTTCTCGGGCTGGGTGTGTGGCACAGTTGACCTCACCAGGCAGTGGTCAGATGACCCCAAGGGGCCAAGCACCGACACATTGTACCCGGCGGGTTTAGTTGTCAGCAGATGATCCAGTAAGGAGGACGCGTCACCTGCTCGTCTAGGATACGCGTATGTTGCATCACCAATTGAGTCAGGTTGTTCGCCAGAGCGAAGTTACACACAGCCCTACCAGCAAAGTCAGTATTTTAGGAGCCTAGCCACTACGCATGGTGTGCGTTAAAATGTCCCAGAAAGACCAACTCTGCTGAGGGGAACCTCGCCTGTGCATCGTCTGCCGCTTTGCTCAGGTAACCATAAGTCGAGTAACCGCGTGTCCGTCGCCATGTCAACGTGGACCCAAAGCATGGTGTGTTTGGGGTCCTCAATGCAGTACAGACGGCGACGACCAATATGAGAACGGATATACCCCGGCCTTCAGACAGAAGGATACTTCCAGATTAAAGCCGGGATAGTGCAGATACAACGTGTCGGCAGGTTGTGATATTTGTGTCTCCGTGAGGAAAAACATAGCGGATTATGCACCAATTTATTCTGTACTGTCATCTACTAGGTTTGTGTGAAGGGTTTGCACAGGGGACAAGTGGCGAAGATTTGTGGTCAAAGCGCAACTCTCTGGTTTTGTCACTATCTGCCTGGGGTAGTGAGAAAGCGACACGATGGATGGAAGGACACCTGGTCCCCCCCGGAAGTGGCCGCCGGGACCCGGCACTCCGGTCACCAATCGGCACGACGGACCACTCCGAGATTAAGCGCCGAGTGATGCCTGAGCAGCTTTCTGTGTTGGTTAGACCGCAGACCGGGCCCTGAACTACTCAGCAGGCGGGCAACGGGACACCCGTTTCACAAGCTCTCCCTGGCCATCGTGTCGATCCCTTACTCCCAAGCAGTAATTCCCCTTTAGAGTCACTGGACTACTCCTTTTCGCCCCTAAATCCCCTTGCTACTGGGTCCTCGGGATTCACGCTGGAACATAGCGAACTGCTTGGCAGCCCGACTTATCACCGAGTGTAGTAGCGTACCCATCGACCTGACGGTCTACCACACGCTGGATCCCTTAGTCGCTTTTTACGACATGCACGGGAAGACATGCAGCGGGTCCATTTGTGGTCAAAACTTAGTACGAGATTAGCACCGGACTAACCATACAAAAAGCGGTTTAGTCAGACCTTAGTACGCTTACTAAAGTTAGTCCACCCAATCTGAATACTACTGTAAATGCCGAATATTAATTAAAGACAGAGTTCAATACTGCATAGGTATTGTAATATTAAAAGTTAAGTAATGACTATGTATAGTAATGGACAGTGAATAAGATTTTATTAGTGCAGTTGGGCTACATATTTTACCTATTTATAAATCCATAGTAATATTTTTATATTTTTGCGAGTCACGGCAAAAATTTTAGGAATTGACGCCCGAATGGATTAGACGAATACCACACAACTACCGTTATGATATTAGCCCAATATACCACATACCCGAAGGAATTAGGTGCCATGTCAGGACCTTCCCTTTATGAGCACGGCTACATTGAACTGGATGGAATGCACAGACAATTTTTAATTGTCGCTTCGACCATTTTTTCATCCAATGCAATGGTATCAACCCGGGCGGGCTTAAACCCTACTAGTAAGGGAAAGTGGTGCATGAACGGGGCGAGGATTTGAACCCAGCCCTCTGGTATGCTAGGCAAGTCCACTAGGCTACGAGGATTCATCAAAAAACCGATACATCACGGGATTGCGCGAATGCTGTCAAGATTTTTCGAATTCATTTCCGAATGTCGTCATACACCCTTTTGTTTTACACCTGTGGTTTCGCGTCTCCCCGCGAGCGAATGTGAGGTAGCCATGGAGTTAGCGATGGGCGATTGCGAATGAAAACAATCGAATTATTCAATTGTTCCCTTTATTCGATTCCCCGGAGGACCTCCATCCTCCGTGTTCGATTCATTCTAATACAGCGCAAACTAAACGTAGCGGAGGCGCGACAAAATAATATGATACACTCCGGCGCGACTGCGCGACGACCATAGATAATATAATATTACTGCGTAATAGCCTGCCCATAGAATCTGCGTAGTGGCAATCAATAACGCTTGATTTGACAGGTGTCAAAAGGGACCACTTCGGTGTGACAGAGGAGGCAAGTCAGCTTCTCTGTCGTGAAACCGACGCCGAGCGTAGACGACCGAACAATCTGCTGCGGGGCGGCTGGCGCGGAGTGTTCGCTCCGTGTTCGCTCGCGGTTGCGTGGCCATATTGGTTTTGTTGTTGTGTTGAGTTGAGTGACGCGTCCTCCTCCATGAAATCAAAATTAATATCGTTCCGAAGCCGTTACTGCATCTGCACACTGCGATTTCGTAAACATGGAAAACAAATGTTGCGTTTCTGGTTGCAACAGCGTAAAACCCGATGTGCATCTTTTTTGTTTTCCAAGAAGTGATAAAAGAAAACGACTTTGGTTACGGACTCTGAGTGAGCCTGCTTTGAATGAGCTGCAGTTGTCCGTGCTCAAAACTAAACGAAGAGTTTGTGTCAAACATTTCGAGGCCAAGTACATACGACAGAGTTCACGCCAAGGAGCGCAGGGAGCTCAAACAATCTTAACCCCTGACGCCTATCCTACTTTGTTTTCGGAGCAAGAAATTGAAAGTGGCATACAAAATGTAATGGGTAAGTAAGATCTCAAATTCTTCACACTTACAATTTATCAGGTGCTGGGAATCAAAAAATATTCTCGGTAGACAAAAATTGCACTATTATAGCACTGAACATGGATGGATGGGAATGGCATGATGCTAGCCCATGGTATTGCATTCTCGAAGGAACTAGTCTCATCAGGAGCCTCCCATACCATGATTGTGTTGAACAATGGGTATCGTAATACAAAATCCTTTTAATTTTAAAAAATTAAAAGATTTAATAATAAGACAGGAAAGTGACCTGCTGGTATGCAAGGGATTCGAACCTCGGTTTGACCGGCAGGGCGATCACCGAAATTGAAATCACTTTCAACTCGATCCTGGTTTAGTGCTGTCTCACCCAAACTAGCGATACATGTGTGGGCAAGGCCATTTTTTAAGTTACTTTTAAATTTATTTTTCACTGATTGTGTATCGATAAAGACTACATACTGACAGTTTAAATAAATGAGAGTCACGACCGGAGGCCATGATTCATTCATATGCATCATATGGAATAGATACAAACATTTCGGCAACGCGGTTGCATATCATGTCTTTAGTCCATTTTCTGCTTTTTTAATGTTCATACTAAAAAGTATATTTTATTTTATCCGATTTTGTATTTCAGGGAGAAGTTATCACACTCAAGGCGTGCCACTCCACCTTCGTGATCACATATATAATTTTGATCCAAGATTAGAACCTTCAACTTCTGGCACTGGTTTAGGTATGTACCCAGATATTGTAGATATTTTGAAAGGCATTTTGGATAAAAAAATTTATTTATAAAAACCTTATATAAGGTGAGTTTAAAATAATCTACAAGCCTTATAGGGTTGATTCAGTATCTGATATAGAACAACTTTTGCTAAGAATGGAGGTATGTAATTTTTTTTGTTCCATTTTAATTTTTGAGAAATTTAAACAGTATGTTCTTCCCAGTATTTTAAACAACTTTTGCGAAGAAACTATGTACCTATCGGTAATGGTTTCCAAGAAAATAAATTATTAAAGTGAACTAACTCTTCAAACTGCCTATTTGAAAAATAGGTTCCGCACCGCGCCGGCCGGCGGCGCGGAGGCGGCGCGCGGCGGCAGAGTCTATTTTACCTACCCGAATAGTTTTGCCTCCTTCCCACGCTGACGTACGCCGCGCCGGGCTATGGATTTGGTCGGCGCGGCTGTAATGTAGGTATGTACACAAGCATGCATGTCATTTTTCGCCCGATCGGCACTCGCTTCACTTAAATTCACTCACGTGTGATACTCAGGTCCGATGCGGGTCATGGACCTTGACATACTAATTGCTTTCAAAACGAAAACAAACGTCCTTCAGTGAGAGGGGCGGCGGCGGCGGCGGGGGAGATGGGGTGGCGAGGCTTCTGTCTGCGCACGCGGCGCGCGGCGGCGGAGAATTGTCTTGTGTCAGTAGGTCACGGTCCGGTCAATGCCCCGTGGTTGACCTATATTTTTAATTATGTAGGTAGTTGAAGAGTTAGTGCACTTTAATAAATTATTTTTCTTAGAAACCATTACAGATAAGTGCATAGTTTATTCGCAAAAGTTGTTTAAAATACTGGGAAGAACATACTGTTTAAATTTCTCAAAAATTAAAATGGAACAAAAAAAATTACATACCTCCATTCTTAGCAAAAGTTGTTCTATATCAGATACTGAATCAACCCTATAAGGCTTGTAGATTATTTTAAACTCACCTTATATACATGTTTTGAAGAATTCCAATATCGCGCTTTGACAAGTGGGGTGACACCGTACTGCGCGAGCCCCGTTAACGGTTGCAGCATTACAAAGGAATGAGAAATGTGGCGGTGCAGGGTCAGGGGGATGTTCGGATTATAGAGGTGTTTGGATGAGTTTAGGTTCCGATTATCAAAACCCTTGTATGATGATATATTAATGGCTAGTGTTAATATGATGAAAGCATAAAAGTCTTAAAATAATCATTTATTTTCAGAGAACATTGTCCCACCTGGTGCGCCATTGCCGCCCATTGAAGAGGAAAATTTAGCTGCGCGCACGGCTACTAAAGCACGAAATCATCCTCTGCGTGTCGTAGCTGGAATTCGTGGTACACCAAATTATTATTTGTTTACACCGTTTAGAACCTATAAAAGTATTTGCAGCATTTTTTTTCTTGTAAAGTATTGTATCATTCAGTGAAAATATGTTGAAAGCGTAATTCTATATTAATTTCAGATAACGTTTTCATGCCTGATGCGCCATTGCCACCCACGGAATGGAAAACTTTGCCTGCACGCACGGCTACTGAATCACGAAAGCGCCCTCTGCATGTCGCAGCCAGAGCACAAGGTACACCAACTTATTATTGGTTTGCACAGTGAAGAACCTATGTATAAAAGTATTTGCAGCATTTTTTTTCTTGTAAAATATTGTATGATTCAGTGAAAATATGTTGAAAGCGTCACCGTCTATATTCATTTCAGAGAACATTGACATTCCTGATGTGCCATTGCCACCCACGGAACGGAAAACTTTGCCTGCACGCACGGCTACTAAATCACGAAAGCGTCCTCTGCATGTCGCATCCGGAGCAGGTACACCAACTTATTATTCGTTTACACAGTGGAGAACCTATGTATAAGAGTATTTGCAGCATTTTTAGGTTTCCTTTCCCGAAGGATAACCATCGGAACCCGATTCGTTAGACTCTGCTGTGCAGACTGTATCTCATAAACCACAATAATTAGACAGCTGAAATTTTTACAAAGTTTGTATTACTTATACCCACCCCTATAAAAACAAAAATAAAAATGTATAATTATTGTATATTATATTTATTAAAAAATAAAATATGTGTTTGGTGCCTATCTTGTTTCTTTAACAGAAGTATTTAAAAAGTATGTGGTGTTATATCTTATACGATTGTACTGACCATTCGTGTGCAAGTCAGACTCACACTTGAGCAAATTTTATCTTTTAAAGTATTGTATGATTCAGTGAAAATTTTATGAATATATAAACATCTTTATATATTAATTTATTTTCAGATAAAGTTGTCATACCTGATGCGCCATTGCCACACACGGAACGGGAAACTTTGCCTGGACGAACGGCTACTGAATCACGAAAGCGTCCACTGCATGTCGCAGCTATGGCTCAAGGTACACCAACTTATTATTTGTTTACACTGTGGAGAAACTCTAAGAATATTTTGTTGTAGCATTTTTTTTTTCTAGTAAAGTGTTGTGTGATTTTGTGAAAATATGATTTAAGCATAAAGGTCTTTTTTTCAGAAACACCAAAGCGGCCGAGAATAAAATTCACCTCCAAGATTGGCTCATTAACACCAAACTGCAGAAAAATGTACAATCAATGCAGGAAAATCATGAACAGTAAAAGGCAACTTAATTTTAACAAAAGGTTGCAAAAAGCTAAAAAGTTTGAAAGTACAAACACCTTTAAAAATCTCACTGCAAATTTAAATGCAACATGCAAGTCATTTTTTTGGATGCAAATCAAATTGTGTACCAAAAAAACAAGAGGTCGAAGATTTTCACATGAAGAAAAATTAATGGCTTTATCTCTTTTAAAAACAAGTCCAAAGGGATATAAACTGCTGCAAAAAATTTTTATATTGCCTAGCAGAAGAACCTTGGACAAGCTCATTCAAAATGTTCACATCGAAGCGGGCATAAATGACAAGATTTTTGACATTCTCGAAGAGAAAATAATTGATTGGCCTGAAAAAAAAAAGTACTGTTCTATCGTATTTGATGAGGTTGCTTTAGAGCCATACATTGATTACTCGAAATTCAAGGACCACATTATGGGATTCACGCAACTAGAAGGAGATGCAAAGCCGAAATTTGCTGATCATGCCCTATTGTTTATGCTACGCGGAGCATGCGACAAGTGGCGGCAACCCATTGCCTTTTATTTTTGTGCTGGCACAACACCCGCTGCAATATTAAAAATTATCATAAAAAAGATTGTAAAAGCAGTTGTAGCGACAGGCTTGATCCCTGTTGCCCTTATTTGTGATCAGGGCCCTACAAATGCAACAGCATTACGATGGTTGCTGGAGGACACTAAAAGGGCACAGACAATAAAAGGAGTAGAATTTGGTAAGATATAAATTTATGATTGTTAAAATATGTATACTATACGTGCTTTAAACATTTTTCTTTATCAATTTTCGAGTTGTCAGCGATTTTTGTAGATCTACTGGATCTACAAAAAGCACCAACCAATTTTGGTTTAAGTGTTTCTTAAGGTCTACCACATTATTATCTTTCGGAATATTCCACATACATAGTGACAAGTCAGAGGGGAAAACGAAAAAGTTGTTGGTATAATACAGAGTTTTCAAAACCTGTTAAAATAACCCACACGCCTTTGTGCATGAAAAACAATGTCATCCCTAATTTATATTTATGGTCTGCCACCCTTATTTTTATTGTTTTGCAATTTTACTACCCCATTGCATAGTGGATCACAGAACAGTGATTTTCCATATTCGAAATCCATATTGTGCCTATAGTCTCCTGGTAAAATGGTTATGACATATGGAGGGACAGACGGATATGACGACATGATCCGTTCCGTTCCATAAATATTCCGTTTTTGAAAAAAAAAATTGTCTAATCTCAATAAAATTTATTATTTTTCAGATGATACCATTAAACTTGAACAACTTACTCTGCATGTGATTTTTGATCCTCCTCATCTGATAAAGGGCATCAGAAATAATTTTTTGAACAAAAAGATGGTTTTTAATGGCAAGACTGCACAGTGGGAGGACATAGTCCAAGTATATAAAATGGATTGCGAACTTGGTGATATTCGACTTCTTCCGCAATTAACAGATGAACATATTCTTCCCGAAAAAATAAAAAAAATGAAAGTCCGAAATTGCACTAAAGTTTTAAGTGAAAAAGTAGCGGCAATGCTAAAATACACTGGACAATTTTGTAAGTACATATTTACATTCTCAAAATTTGTTTGCATGGCCTCACCTTGGCCTTTACAAACAAACAAAAATAATTGGTTGTCTGTAAAGTCGGTTTACGGACGATAGTTTTACGTGATAAGGCAGCAGAACTATTCGAACTGCTAACTCTGACGTCACGCGAGAAGAGAGATAGATATGTCACAAGCCATTGCTTGGGCCGATCGTGCCTCTCTATCGCTTGCTACGCGCTCTCGCTAGCACCACATGAGTAAAGAAACGGTACAGAGGCAAAGCTTCATACAACAGCGCAAAATGATTACACTACTACAAGCAAACGGCGCATGCATTTGTTTCCACTGGTCATACTGGCCGCTCCCCACGTACGTGGCGCTACCAGTGGAAACACATCCATGCGCAGTGAAGCTTTGCCTCTGTACTGTTTCTTTACTCATGTGCTAGCACGCTCAGGCTCAGGTGGAACAAGACACTTCTGCTAAATTGAACTGGATGGAATACACGGACAATATTCATTGCCACTTCGACCGATCGTTAATCCAATGCGATGGTACAGGTCGCGCCAAACATCTTGTAAGCTCTGAAGTTGCAGCGCTCGCGTCGCATTAGCCGAAAACAGGTATCCATTTGCATCTGCGCAATAGGCTGCGCATCAACTTCAGAGCTCACTAGATGTTTGGCGCGAGCTATACCAACCCGGGCGTGATTAACCCTTCCACATAAGAAGGGGACTTATTGTTTAACGTGGAATCCGAACCATGAACGAAGACTCCCTTGGCAGGCAATTTTCACTGAGTAAGGTATTATTGTTTGTTGTAACGTGTTGTAATATTTGCAAATTTGTAGTCGTAGTACCTGATAATGTTGTACGAGATGTAAGTTTTCACCGTTTCTCAAAAAATGCTCATGTCATAAAAAGAAAATGACTCCGATTTTTTTTTCTTATTTTTCCCTGGGTAGGCATAAGCTGGCCTACTACATGGTTCCCGCTTGGCCTTGGCCTTGGAGTGAAAGGAAACTCACAAATTCTCTCTCTTCAAAATGTGAGATATTAGTGCGGTCTTTGGTACATTGACTTGATTACATCGTCACGTCCATGCAGAAGTTGAGAATCTGTAATTTTCGCAAAATTGGTTCATTTTTTTAAAACACTTTATATTGTCTTTCACGTACCGTGGCAAATCAACAAATCTGTAGCTTTAACGGGTACAAAGCTTACTCATTCGTCAATGAGAAACTAAGAGTCAAGACCTATTTCAAAAGATAAATTTAAAATGTTTTTTTGCTCTCCTTCAATGTATTTTCAGATTCGTAACTTTTGCATGAATGTGACGAATATTACTTTTTTATATTTTATTTGTCATATTCAAGGTTGCACTTTTTGTTCCAGCACAACATATATCGAGTCAACCTATAAGCACCACCATGACGGCTACGGCAGATGCTGTCATCTTTTTTGACAAGCTGTTCGACAGTGTCAATGGTAGCTCGTTCGATAGGGCAAAGCCACTGAGATGTGCCGTTAAGGAGGGCAGCGGCCATCACGACTTCTGGACGGAAGCTTTAAATATATTAAGTAATACTAAGTTTTTACGAAATAATACTCCTTGTTCAGTGCCATCACTCCAAAATTGGAAAATTACCATCAGGAGTTTTCAAAAGCTTTGGATTTTTTTTAAAAGTAAGGGTATTGATCGTTTTTATGCTCGCAATTTCAACCAAGACCCAGTAGAGAACTTTTTTGGACAAATAAGAGCTTACAATTACAGAAATGTAAATCCAAGCTGCAGCATCTTCTCCCAATCATTTAAAGCCTTATTTATTTCAAATGTTTTGACTGGGCATTCAGAAAATTTTAACTGCGAGGAAGACGGTACCAAATCTTTGAATCTAGAAGCATTTTTTAAAAAGCAATCCGATGTATCCACTGAAGCCGTTAATGTCACAGCAATGCACAGAGATACCGATTTCTCTGAAAAACCACCTTCAAATGCGCCTCTGAAAATGAATGTGATAAAAGAAAATATAAGGACGAATGCAAAATCATTTACTGCAGGTTATGTCACTAGGAAAATATTAAAAAAACATTCCTGTAAAGTATGTCGAGAAAATTTGTTGGCAAAAGAGCCGCTGAAGGTCCATGATTGGATTTCCCACAGGGAAAGACCATATTATAAATCAAAACGCCTTTCTTATCCTAATACTCACATTGTAAGACATTTTGCTTCCTTAATAGAAACTTGCAATGCATTTCTAAATACTCGTGCTCATGAAGAAAGACTTTCACAAAAAATCAAAAATATATATCTGTCTGAATACAACTTCGACTGGTTCAGCTGCGGTGTGCATAGGGAGAAAATTATGAAGGATTTTATTATTTTAACACTCAGAATTCAAATTCACAATTGGACACGCAGCATCAATAGAATACTGAAAGGCACAGATATCGAAAGATTGAAGGATCCCCTCCCTCATATTCAAAAAATGGCGTTGGAAAAGTTTAAGAAAAGATTTAAGGGCCGAGCTCCGAAGTAGAAGTTTAATTTGTAACCAACGGAAATCGGCCAACGTTCAGCCCGTGCCTAAAAAGGGTGATCAATCGGACCCGGCCAACTACCGACCCATAGCCATCACCTCTCTTCTCTGCAAAGTGATGGAGCGCATCATTAACTCTCAGTTGATGAAGTATCTAGAGAGCAATGAACTTCTCAGCGATCATCAATACGGCTTCCGTCCGAATCGATCTGCTGGGGATCTCCTAGTATACGTCTCACATGAGATGGGCGATGCGCTCGAAAATCATGGCGAAGGTATGGCTATCGGCCTGGATATCGCTAAAGCATTTGACCGGGTCTGGCATAAGGCACTGCTTTCCAAGCTGCCCTCTTATGGCCTTCCACCCGAGCTGTGTGACTGGATCGCCGACTTCCTGCATGGCCGCAGCATAAAAGTCTTGGTTGACGGTTGCTGCTCCAAAGCCATGTCTGTGAATGCCGGCGTGCCGCAGGGCTCTGTGTTGTCCCCAACCCTTTTTCTGCTGCACATCAATGACCTGCTCAATTTGGGCGACATTGATTGCTACGCAGATGACAGCACGGTGCTAGCCAGGTACACCAGTCACCAGACCGCAAGCCGGGCTGAATTGGATGACGATAGACGGCGCCTCGTTGCTAGACTCGAAGAGACCCTGGAAAAAGTTTCCGGGTGGGGTCTCCAGAACCTCGTCGAGTTTAACGCGAGCAAGACGCAGGCGTGCGTGTTCAGTGCGAAGCGAGCTCCGTTCAGTGCGGCTCCGACCTTCCAGGGAGCAACTCTACATATCGACGGCCACATAGGGATCCTTGGTGTTGACCTGACGCATGACCTTAATTTCGGACGCCATATCGAGGATAAAGCCAAGCTCGCCTCAAAAAAGCTGGGAGTCCTCAACAGGGTGCGTCAGTACTTCACGCCTGACCAAAAACTGCTTCTTTACAAGGCGCAGATAAGGTCTTGCGTGGAGTACTGTTCGCACTTGTGGACGGCTCAGCTAAGGACCTGCTTGGCTCCCTGGACTCGATACAGCGTCGGGCCGTGCGTCTCGTTGACGACCCCGAGGTATCCCTAAATTTGGAGACCCTTCAACTCAGAAGGGATGTAGGGTCGTCTTTACCATGGAGAATGCTCGTCGGAGCTGCATAACGCTGTTCCTCCGTCCCCTTTCTACCTTTGGTCAACGCGGAACAGGGAGAAAATGCACAAATTCACAGTCGACATTCCAAAAATAAGAACTCACCGATCGTCTAGATCCTTTATCTATAGGGTCGGTAAACAATGGAATGAACTCCCTTCCGAGGTATTTCCCCCAAATTACGACCTGGGGTCCTTCAAACGTGGTGTGAAGAAGCACCTGGCCGGCCGGCATGGTTTTCGCAGCCCCCCTGAATGTTCGAAAACCCATGGGCGTCGTCGGGCACCTTTAGGTCCTGGCGTACGCCATATGCCGCGCTTCACATAAAAATAAAAAAAAAATCGCTTACCATCGCTTACGAGTGTACCACGCTACCCATATTTATAGCTAACCTTTTACCAATAATCTGAATCTTTGTTTAAATCCATTGGCATGATCCATTGAAAACAAATACTGAAACTAATAGGCAGTTTCTTAAATCTATTCTTTATTCAATTAATCTATGTAACAATTGACAATTTCTTTAGTTATTAAACATAATCTTTGCGATATTCAATGCCAATTGTGAAATTTCGTACATTCATTTATCGCTACTTTTTTTTCATCTTTTTTAATGTGTACTGTAAGGTAAAAGTCTCATGTTCTACAGGGAATTATTTTTCCAGTTAAGGTGGCTTTGTGGCTGTTATTTTACCACATGCAGTAAGAAACCATATTAATTTGATAAAATGTACTGAGCTTCACAGGGGCTTCTATTGATCAGTTTTGAAAATGTGTCAATTCTAACCTTGTTCCTATTTTTTATCTTCTGATTCTGCGATAATAATAATAAATAAAAAAACATTATGATTTAAAAACAAACTTAATAATATGATTTTCCCAACATTATATCATGTTATCCGTAGTGGGATAACAATTGAATTAAATTTAATAAATCTGAAACGTTTTTTATTGTTTTCGCCTTTTCCACACAAATAGTTCATATCGCCTGTTATGTCTAATAATCACAAATTTGCTTTTTTATTTGAACGAGAATTAAATAACAGGCACTATGAATCTTATTATTGGCAGTGAATCGATGGTATACGTATATATATTTAATATCCTAGGTAAACCCTGGAGAAAAATCTGGCGAAAGCCCTTGCCTTTCCCTACTTGTCACAATATAGGGAGGAAAAAACAACCCTCTTGGTCCCTATGTCAAATGAATTTTGCCTAGTCTGTGTCTGCCCCTCACCCCTCAAGCAGCGTTATACCCCTCGCCCTTTCACTTTCCAGTCTGTACACGCTAGTGTACTATAATAGTCTGTGGTAATAGCGACGACCACAGGGCGACACGACGCGTAGCGTGCACAAAAAAAAAATATTTACACAGTTCCGTAAATAAGAAATTGTTGCAAATTCACAGTAATATTACACCTAAAATTAGCTAACATATAACATTTTTAAATAACATTCTAAATATTTATTTAGGAGACATAATTTTTTAAACATATTTCATATTTTATTTCTAACTTCCGGACCCCCCAAAATGTTGCAAACTTAATGTACACATGAATGTACACACGTCCACATGAAATACTACGTTTATGAGAAAAAAAAATGCATTTCCGATTTAATGTTTTTCTAAGTGCTGATTTAAGGCTAAAGTTCCTGGAGTATAAGAGAATGGTGTGTTGTGAGATGTAAGGGTGTGTTAGGTATGTATGTATTGTCTGTGGAATGAATATGTATTTCACTCTTCACTGGTTTTAAAAATTTTAGCACCAAAATGATGATTTGCTCAAACTAAATACGTCTAAGTTAGAATATTTGTGATCATAGGTAGTCATGCATCTGTTTAGAACTGATTGGGTTGCATAATTATTGTTACAAATTTGTAATTCAAATAATCGCGGTTGACGAGTGCGATCCGGAGCGACACGGAGAGGAATCGTAGCGAGGAGATGTATAGGGACCACGAACGCCTCTTTCCATTTATCTCTGCTTTTTTTCGATTTCTCATTCGGCGTTGTTCTACTCTGTTCAGCGTGGTTATGTCCTATAATGGACAGTACAGGGCAAAATGGAACCGCCTCTGCTCGAACAAACCCAGTGACTTTAACTCGTGTTCGCTTCACGTATGCATACACGGATCCCGCGGTTTCTACTCATGATATTCTCCTGTGACTTACTGGTGACTCACTAGTGAGTCATAGAACTTTTTCGTGGCTGTCATTTCATGAGTACGAAAGTGTTGTACAACACCAGTGACTCACAGTTGAGAACTCATGAGTAGGCCCGCAGTGTGGTCAATCCATCTTGCATTTCCATCGTAAAAAATAAGTAAATTAAACATCCGGTGTCGTGGACTTCCACCGGTATCCATCCGGCTCCGCCTGCCACTGTCAAAAACTGTCACTTGTTTTGAAAGAAAAGATTATTAGTGGTGGTGGTGTGGTGCGGCTTTTGCCTTACGCGGCGTAAGCTTACATCGAAATATAATGGAGAACACTCGGTTGAGAACGATACTGACGGTACTCTGTGCTGCGGTGACGCTGGTCATCGGAGCAAGCGTCGACACCGTCAGCCCCGACGTCAGCATCAAGAACGTCGAGCGCACTATCGACGTGTCTTCGCAGCTCGTCAAGATATCCGTCAAGCTCAGCCTCGAAAATTCCGGCACCGCTCCTTTGAAGAGCTTTTTGTTAGCGGCGGAGGGCGCCGACGCGTCGAAGCTCGCATTCGTGGGTGTGCGCGACTCCGGCGGACGCGAGCTGCGGCTGGCGACCGCAAACGTCGGCGTGCTCGGCACAGCAGGCGACAAGTTCTGGCGCGCGGAGTTCCGGGAACCACTCGCAGCGGGCGCGACGCAGCAGCTCACCGCCGAGTACGTGTACAGCGAGACGCTCGCACCGCACCCCGCCGACATCGCCCAGCACGAACACCAGCTCGTTCGCTACTCGGGCAACCTCTACTTCTACACGCCGTACCGCGTCACCACCCAGCGCACCGTGCTCGTGCTCGCCACTCGCCATGTCGACTCCTTCACGCGGACTAAGCCCTTCGTGCAGAGCGACACGGGCGTGACGTACGGACCGCATCGGGATGTCGCGCCGCTCACCTTCGACGAGCTGTCGGCGCACTACCGCAACGATGCACCCTTCTTGACCGTCGTGCGCCTCGAGCGACTCATCGAGGTCTCCCATTGGGGCAACGTGGCAATCGAGGAGAAAGTGGAACTCGTGCATGTGGGCGCTCGCCTCAAGGGACCGTTCTCGCGCTACGACTACCAACAGGAGGCTAGCTCGGGCCCGGCTAGTGTGCGCTCGTACCGCACGCTGCTCCCGGCCGCCGCCGCCGATGTCTACTATCGTGACTCCAATGGGAACATATCAACGTCGGCACTTCGCACGCGGCGAGACGCTGTGGAACTGGAACTTCGTCCTCGATACCCACTATTTGGGGGCTGGCGCTCGCATTATACGCTCGGCTACAACGTTCCCAGCTACGAGCATTTGTTCCGAGGGGGTGCAGGTGGTGAGCGTTACCTGCTACGAGTACGCGCGCTGGACCATGTGCACGACGACATGCACGTAGCGGAGCTGGTGACACGCGTGGTTCTGCCGGAGGGGGCCCGAGATATCACACTCACTGCGCCGTACGCGGTGTCGCGGCAGCCGGACGAGCTGCTGCTGACGTACCTGGACACGTCTGGACGCCCGGTGGTGAGCTTCGTGGCTCGCAACCTCGTGGAGCAGCACATTGCCGAGCTCCAGCTGCGCTACACGTGGCCGCGGACCCTGCTGCTGCGAGAGCCTCTGCTAGTAGTTGGCTTTCTGTTTGCGCTCTTTCTCCTTGTAGTGGTCTACGTGCGACTCGACTTTTCCATCCGGAAGGAAGACTCACGCAAGGACCAGTGATTGATTTAAGTTCAGTGGCCAGCATTTAGTGTACATGTCTTGTGAAGTTGCGTGAATGAATTAAAATAAGCGTCTAATGAAGATAATTTTATTTTTTTATTGATTCGCAGGCACGGTACAAAACCGTACTGTCGCGCTCTGGGACCTTCTATATTTCAAAGAAAAAGACAGGCTCCATGATGAAGAAGATGCTAAATGTCCACAAAAAATACTATTTGCATACTAGTGTATGATTTGGTAAGATTTACAAAAATTTTAATTTCAAAACGACTTATAGCTAAAAGTAAACCACGACCGCTGTAGTCCAAAATCTAACAGAAACCAAATAGATTATAAATCTTGATTAAATAAGCTATGTCTGATGACTAATCTTTTTAAGATGTTCTTACTTTATCATAGCGTAATCCACTTCCAAAGCTATTGTATAAAACGCGCGAAAAATTCGACTTTCAGACCTTATAACTTAGAAACCAAATACAATTTTACAATGCCAACGGTCATCAGACATCTAGTTCGATCAAATAAAGCTATTTTGAGCAAAATTTGGGATCTCTGACAAGAAATATGGGCGTGATCTTCTTTCACCTTTTGTATGGGGAGATGAGCGGGATGGGCCACCTTAAAAGCCACGCAAGCCCAAATCCAAAGTTATTAAAGTAAAAATACTAAGACCCTAAAAGTGCTTCAGATCTGTGTGACCTTTTATTACGCCCCAAATGTTTTCATTCTAGCGAAATAAAGCCATGATAGGCTAGGAGCTCGGTGGCGCGAAGACTTGCCTTGCTTGCGGAAGTCAAGGGTTCGATTCCTACCCCATTTATGTACTACTTTCTTTTTTCGTTTCCGAGTTGGAAAAGTGGATTTCCTCAATCGCGAATGCGTGCTGTTCCATATTTCGGAATCCATGTGAAACTAGGTCCTCCCTAGTATTAAACGCGCTATTGTTCGAACTTTAGGACCTTATAACTGAGAAACCAAACACAATTTTACAATGCCAACGGTCATCAGACATCTAGTTCGATCAAATAAAGCTATTTTTAAGCAAAATTTGGGATCTCTGACAAGAAATATGGGTTGTTTCATCTAATGACGTAGGCACAGATAATGAGTGATGAGTACATTGCTGTGGCATCTTCAGTTTCCTCCATTAGGTCCCGTTTCCAAGAGGAAGTCCACTTCCGTAAGGAATGTCGGACTGACTGTTAGACAGCACTGTCGCCTGTGTAAATGCCTCTGTAAGACGTGTTTACACGGGCGACAGTGCTATCTGAGAGTCTGTCCGACGTCCGTAAGGTCGACTGGTTAGGCCACCACACTCGGGTGATAAGTCACGCGCCAAGTATCCTGGAAACACGCAGAGAAGTGGTCCAATGTTCCTAAAGCCAAGTCACTGCCTACCGTTGGTGACTGGATTGCCGATGTTCCTGGCGGCCACTTCCGGGGGAGGTGGAGACCCTTCCATCCATCGTGTCGGTAACTCATCATCCCAGGCATATGGTGTCAAGGCCACAGGATCATGCTTTGAATACAACTTCCTTCGCTTTAATTCCCCTATGCTAGCAACGTTTCGCGTCGCTCAGCCAAATATGGAGCTGCACATGAACTTCAAAGCTAAAGCGGCTTTTACTTGATTTTCACGTCAAATTGGATTTTGTGAAAATCTAAATATGAAAAAGAAATGTTAAGATATTTTTACCAAAATAAGTTGGTACTGACTGGTTGCTACAAATACGCAATTCTCTTTTAAATATTTTTAAATATCTTTTCCTAATGCTAAAATAAATAGATTTAATAAATAAAAATAATTAGTGCTAGACTCAGTATATTATCAACATTAGGAAATTATTACAACTTTTTCGTTAAAAAATATTAGATCAACATTTTATCGCGCATGTTCAGACTTCTGTGCATACGAGTATGAATTTTATTTTAGGTTGGTTCGTGCAAGTACCATGAAAATATATAATATAAGAAGTATTTCTGTGGGTAAGCATATATCCAGCAGTAGACAGACTAACATACCAATTGCGTACTATCTAATAAGTATCCATTTTTAAAAACAATGAGGATTTCTGCAAATAAATGAAAATGGCGAATTGAGATTATTTTGAGTTGGTGCTGATGCCATAACTCCATCCCCATAGACATTTTTTTCAAGTGAAATATCCACTATTTCGAATATTTTGCATGTAATATAATATTCCTGAATCCTTTTTATGGTTTGTCGAGTTATTTTTGCATCATTTCACAACGCACGACCTGGCACGACCAACATAAAGCACCAGAGACTTTTATTTTTATATTATAGCTTCATTCTACATAATTATTTTTTTGATTATCGAAGTTCGATGTAGTAAAGTGTAAAATATAATGAAATGTTGTTTTACTTACGTCCTTATCGAACTGAACGCAATCGGCTCTTATCACTACCTTAATAGAAATTTTGTTATAGGGTATGACTAAGGCGGACCCACGCAGGCCCACACGTGGGTAAATAGGTAGATGAATGCGTTCGAAATTAATTTTCTCTTTGACGGCAAAATAACATAAAATATTTCGGATGTTTTCTATATTGGGTTAAATTTTCAAGGTATCCATTTTTTTTTAGATTTGTCTACCATGCGATCAGTATACACTATGAGCAGTTGTTTTCGATGTGTTTGTGGCTTGTGAGGACATACTTTCATTTTAGTTATAGTTGTGTGTCTATTGTATTTATCACATTATTTTATTTAAAATTGTTTGTGTATTTGAATACATCTCCTCATGGAATTCACGTGGTTTGACTTGGTTGAGCTGACTTTTATTGTCAAACGTTTAAGCCAGACATTGATTTTTTTTAGCTGAGACTGCAGGAATTGCAATGCCTTTAGGGGATCTTTGTCACTAGAGATTAGTTTCAGGTAGATTGGCTGTGTATAGTGAGTACAGCACGGGTCCCAGAACCGAACCCTGGGGAACACCTGCCAGTATGTCGTGGAATGATGAGGATATCTCTCCCACTCTTCTCTCAAAAAATCGGTTTCCAAGTTAGGATTGCAGGACTGCATAATACTTCAGTTTGTTTAGGAGTCCATCGTAGCACACTTAATCAAAGGCCTGGATGTCGATTCTCGACACTCTATTGACTTTACAATCGAGTCGATCGATAGCCAAATTTCAATCCAGTTGCGTTTGAATTTGGAATTCTTGAGTTCAACTGTGTTCGGATTTTGCGATCGAATAGCATGTTAGTAGACCGAAGTCAAGTTTGCATCAGGTTCGCAGCAAGTTAGTTGTCCGACTAGCAACGCTTTTCAAGCAAACTAGTTTGTTTCATATTTAATCGTACAATAGAGAGGGATAGAAGATCGAATACATTTAGGGCATGGTTGTCGAACCCATAACACAACGCACTTCGTAAATAGAACGTTCTTTCCATTTCCCGCGCTTTTGTTCCGTGTTGTTTGTCCGAGTTGATAATTTTATTTCGGTATAATTTCATTATCAAGAATGGTTTTCCTACAGTTTAAGCATTGTACTGACAACTTAGCAATAAACTATGGAGTTTTTTTTTAAATATCTCCTCACTACTTAATTGAAATGTGTGTGTGAAATGCAAATATTGTGTTGTAAATATCTACAATATTTAATAAACATAGTCAATGCCTTACTTTCTTGTAAATTTTAAGAAAAATAAAGGCATATTAAAAATTGTGAGATGGTTTACCTATCCGATAGAACGTCTGTGACATTGCTGTAGAAGCCCTTTAGCCTAACATTGTTTGATTACTCCCCGAAGCATAAAATTATAATGATGTGAGTAGAAACATAAAATAACATTTATTAATATCTAATGTGTTTATTTTGTTATTTTCATTGACATTGAGAATGCAATGAATTAGTAAGGTTTCAAGATAATATTTTGCGCGAGACAGGTTGAGACAAACCGAACACACAACTCAAACAAAAAAAAAATCACTACAGACGAGGCGAGCCGTGTCCTTCACCTTCGAAGCGCCAGCGGTGCGCACGCAGTAACCAAATCTGATTCAGTTTTGTTTCTGCGCAGCCGCCGGCGCCGCTTACAAAGGGAATTACTTAATTTGAAGTGAGGTTCAAAATTCTTTGGAGGTTTGGTATTTAAATTTGAGGTTATGTTGTATGCAAAGACATTTACTTAGAGAAATATTGTTTTTGTTGAATTCAAAATCATCAAATATTTTCCATAGGTGTTACAACAGGAATGAAATAAGAATATCGCACTTTGATCGCATAAAATAGTCCAACCGGGCTCAAAAAGTACCTCCTTTGTAAACTGGAAAGAAATTGACTGTAACTCGATCCTAACCCAGTTCCAATCCAGCTGAATAACGTCGGGAATACCGATTCTGACGTTTCTCTATACATTGTGATGACAGTTCGATCGCAAACTCGCTCGAAATTAATTCCGCTACTACTCGCTGGATCGAGGGCGCTGCTGTCGTTTTCAAGAATACCAAAGAACTGTCTGTCAACTTGCTAAGGATAGAGAAGTTCAATCGAGTGTCGGGAATCGCCATGCTGCTGACATCGAGGAAAGCCGCTGAACAACAATCTTTGTCTTCCAGAGATTTAATTTTATCAACCACTGCTGACAACAACCAATTTTTAACTATGTAATCACATCTGTTTACATCCTGTATATATAATGCAGATGATAATGATAAGCATATTTTTTTCCAATTTATTAGAATCAGCTTTATTTTTTTTAAATAAAAATATCTCAAAAACATCATTCAAATATTTAATGACCTAGTTAATTTTGTGGAGTTGAATAGTTACAACCAAGAATCTCATCAGTCTTGCTAATCCACACCATGGCTGAGAAAACCACAGTCCGTATGTTACTTCAGTAGAACTTCGAATATTGAATTTATTTTTATTATTAATAATGTGAACATATTCTTCTATGTTTATGATAAATTGGATACAAAAGACTACTATAGGGCATTCTCGGAGAGCTTAAAGCGTAAGACCACAGGCGCGCTGGTGCAGGGTAGCACGGCCAGCTCGGTGACCACGGCGGTGACGAGCGTGGGCGGCGTCACGTCGTACGTGAGCGCGAGCGGCGTGAGTGTCGCGTGCCGCCGCCAGCCGCGCAACGTCTCGCCCTCCTCCCCCTCTCCCCCAACTGCCAGCGAGTCTGGCTCGCCTGCCACACACACACATATATCACTAGCGACTTGAAGCTGATGCGTGAATAATTTTTTTCCCGGAAAGCACTTGTATATATCTAAAATTTCAAATTGGTGTTACTAACATTACTTATAATTAATAATTAATCATTTATTTTAATTTTATTTCTTGATGTTTATTATTATTATTATTTTTAATTTCCTTTATGTTTTGCGTAGTCGGTTTTTGAATATATTTACAGTTTCAGCAGTAACCCTCCTCCGGCAGCTTGGTCCAGGAGTCTACATACCTTGTTACCAAGAAGTGTGACACGTGAGGGCAGACGTCATTGACCGTTGTGTCCGTGTGTCAAATTTTCAAGGCACTAGCGATTTGTTTAAAACGCATTGTACTTAAAGTAATATAGGCCCAAGGTTAGTTATTGACAGGTTTTTTTTGATACTAAGACTAAATTGACGATTTTTAGAAATCATTTCTGTACGTATGTATGTTCCTCCATAACTCTTAAACCGATTATCAGAATTAGATGAAACTTAGTACACGTACATTTAACTACCCGGGAATTAGGATAGGCTAAATAGAATTCAGTTCCGCTTACGCTAAAATGTGGCTGTCATAAAAACTGCAATGCTCTGCACGGCTCGGCGGGAGGGCGGCAGCTGGAGGGGGGGCGGCAGAGGCGCTTACTTTTACTAATTGTACCGAAATACGGCTTGGTATTTTCCGCAACTTTAGGACTACTTGGCATCACGCTAAGTCGCCAGAGGTGCTACCAATAGAATAAAATCCATGAGAACCAATTACTTGATTTAGATGAGGATTGTATCTACGTCTAGCCTGATTCTACTCAAAACTTATAGGCTACATAATATAATGCTTCATTACCAGAGGGGTGAGTAGTGAGTGTTAAATCTTATAACATGCGAACCATTTACCCGATTTATGTGCGTATTTATCAATGTATAGTATCTCTGGGAGCAGTCAGGTTCGAGATGGGTTGCTGTTTTAGATGTTGAGTCTGGCTGTGGGTTGGAGTCCACGCAAAACTTACCTACGTTACACGTTGCTTACTAGGTAAGCAATGTAGCAGTGCAAGTGCAGAGAGGTCCAGAACAGCACATACTTATATTTTTTTAAATAGCAACCAAATGTCAATGAAGCTCTAAATGGGAATTATTGGATGTTTCTCATTAAATCATGCTATTTCGGCTCGAACGATCTTGATTAAATTTGGTAGATGGATACATTGTCCTGGACCAGTTTGACCCTATTTTGAACCAGTCATGTGGGCTACTTTTTATCCATCAAATAATTTAGCCGACACTAACCCGAGCGGAGCCGGGTACCGCAGCTAGTATACAATAAATATCACGATCCTTTGATATTACTGACCGAACCTCGCACACTCTGTATAAATACACACATATTAATACATTTGGTGGCTAACAATCGGCTGGATAGGTCAATTGGTTAGAGCACATGACATGTAAATAATGGGTCGCAGGTGAATTCTGCTTCAGACGATATCATAACACTTTATCATAACACTTTATGACTAATCCAAAATGTTGATTATTCCCAAAACATTGAAATGGTATTGATTGGTCAAGTCAATGTACTTTATCAAGGCTATCAACTGCTTGAGAAGCTCCAAAGGCGGGCAACCAAGATGGTTCCATCCCTGAGAAAAAAGTCATATGAAAGCCGCTTGGACGCACTGGCTCTTACTACTCTTGAACAAAGAAGACAAAGAGGAGACCTCATCGAAAGTTTTAAAATATTAAATGGTCATTACAACGTAGCCAACTGGAATTCAATGTGTATAATGAACACCATCGACAAAACTCCGTGGACATTCCTTAAAACTAAACCGAATTCGTTTCAATTCCAACCCAAGAAAGTACTTTCTAACCAATTAAGTAGTGGACTCTTGGAACAAGCTACCACAAGAAGTAATAAGTGCTGTATCAGTTAACAGTTTTAAAAATCAACTTGACAAACATTTGAACAAAAATAAAACTAATAAGTATACCTAACAGAAACAAAAAAAAAATATAAAAGATATTTAAAAAGTACACTCAACACGTGAAGTACACGCATCAGCTTGAAGCTGCTAGTGTATATAAAGTGTAAATAAATAATAATAATGATTGACTTGGATTTTTTTTGCAAGTGTAATACAAATTTGATAAAATGGAGGCATTCTCTAAAATTCTATTGCTGGCGAGCAAAGTTTTTTCTACATGGGCGAATAATGTCTGTTGGGGGATGTTTAAACGCAACACGCAACACTTCTGTGCGAAGCGTTCTGTCCAGTGACCAAATTATAAAGTTCATATTAATAGAATTGAAAGTGTCCAAAAGCGATTTCTATATCTATCATTTTCACTAAACAAATCCAGAATCCGGCGACATTACATCGATGGATTTAAACACTTTGACATGCAATTACTTGAATTGCGCAGATTTTTCAAAATGATTAACAATCAAATCAACGGTCCATTCCTTTTAAAACAGGTTAATTTTAGAATTCCAAGAACCAGTGCAAGAAAAGCCAATTTCATACCTTTAGATATTAAAACATATCGGATGGGTATTCACTCTCCACTTGCAAGAATGTTTAAAAAATACAATAAGGTATATCAATATGGGTTTGACCTCGATTTAAATTCGCGCTCAATGGAAATTTGGAAAAAAGGGCTTAAATGGTCTTTTTAAAACCGACTCTTTGTTCTACGGGAAATCATTTTCAGTTTTAAAGTATTTAATGTGTTTCCTTTCTTAATTTTACCTTCGTGAAAACTAGAACATATTTAATTTTCTTCTAAACAAAACTTCTATTAGACTAGTAAATGAATATTCTCTTTTGGTTAAGAAGCATTCTGCTTTTTTAATGTTGTGGTTACCTATTACTGAAAGTGCACTCAGGCTAAATATTAATGTATTTTTTCTGACATGAATGTTAGAGCTGTAATTTTGTTGATGAACCTTAACTGGGGTGAATGGCTACAAACTCACCGATTTCATTGTAAACAAAGGCATCCGTCTGGACGCGCTCCGAAAACTTGTGCGTTTCACAGCAAACTAGTACGGGCACGTTGCAGGCACGCGCAGCCAGCGCCACCTGCGCTGTGCCTGCGCCCGCCAGCACCCACCCGTTGCCGAGCAGCGACGCCGCGCCGAGCACCACCTTGTGTACCTGCCGCCCGACACACACCCTTACACCACTCACGAGTTATTCGTTCGTTCCAGTTCCGTTTGCACCCTTTGGGTACGGAACCCTAAAAATGCACACGACATCCATCTCAGCAAGTGCAATCAAAACTTTCGCATACTTGACAGCTCAAAACCAATGACACCTCTTAATTTTTTAGTCACAGGATAGGCAAAGGATCCTTTTTCATACGGTGTCCTAGAAAGTAAACAAAAAGAATAATGTAGAAGTAAAGTAAGTACTCACAGTGCGCATGACAAAGCTCAGCGCGGAGATGTTGAGGTAGGCGGCGGGCACGCCGTGCGCGCGCAGGCGGCGCAGCAGCTGGAGTCCCCCGCCCGCGCCGCCCGCCGCGCCCGCACCTCCCACGACCACCGCGCGGAACCGCACGCCCGCCGACCACGCCTCCTTTAAAATCTTCTCTACCAACGACGAACTGAAACACATCGATAAGGCTTATTTGGTGCTGATTAATTAAACTGGCGAGTGCGATTAGATCACACATCAATTTAGGGACCCGAAAATACTATGCCGGAAAATTAAATGACCAATAAGAAAAGATGCTCGCTACTGTTACTGCTTGCTACTGCTAAGAAAGCTCACAACTCTTCATGAGCGAAGGCAGCGTGGAGACTGAAGACCTCATCGAAGTCTATAAATATTTCCTCAATATTTACTACAGTACCTCCAAACTCAACGAAATGTTTGCAATAAACACATTGGCTCACCTTAGAGCACATAGCCTAAAGCAACAGACCTGGAATCAACTACCACAGGAAGTCATAAGTGCCAAAACAGTTAATGGGTTCAAACATTTACTAGACAAATATAAATATAGAAATAAACCATAAATAAATAAACAAAAAAAAAATCTTAAAAAAAAACAAGTGCACCCAGTAGTTCTAAAACCTGATATGCACGCATCAGCTTATGGATGCTAGTTATAAACCAAATAATAATAATATAGATCCATTTTAAGAAAACAATAATCAATCTATTGAGCATGGATCAAACACATAAAACATCCGATGAGAGAGCACTAATACCTACACGTAATGAGATGTAGGTGAGGGATTGTGACTCTCCTCCTCTTAGTCATCACGTGAGGCATCAGTCAGTGGAACAGTTCCCAGGAAATAAAAAGTTCTACATTTGAAAATTCCTTGAATATATTTTTTACAACTACTACAGCCAGAAGGCTAGATGCGAGGTTGTACTTTGGGGGAAATACCTCGGCAGTGAGTACTCATAGTTTACCGACCTTATAGATAAAGGATCTTGAGGATCCGTTTTTTTTTTTCGGAATCTCGTCAGTGAGTGGATGCAATCTCTGCCTGTTTCGCATTGGGGGAGGGACAGCGTTTGTGAGCAGTAGTTATCTATTATAAACTAGTTTGTAAGTATTAAATAAAAATTACAAACCCGGCGATGTTTCTTGTCCATTATTGTTCATCCGAGGTAATCAAACCAGAAAAAATACTGTTGACGAATCCGAGTGGATGAAATAAATAAATCGAAGTGGGGATCTTCGTCTACAAGGTGACGCCGAGATGACATCCTCACGTTCAGACAGCGCTACTGATGAAATCATCTATAGCTACGAGGAGCGTTCAATAATTTATCTACCTAGACAAGAAAAAAAAAAACCTTGGAGTAAAAATAATTTATAGCATAGGTCTCTCCCTTTATAGTAGTCTTACTTGGCATTAACTCCAAAAGTAAAAATCCTTTCTCATCCCAAAATACAGTGGCCTTGCCTTGCTGCCTGCTTACCTTGCCTGCACATTTTTCGACTTTGAACTTTTTACAAGTGGGTGACGATTTGTGCTTCCACTGCATGTACTCCATTTTACACTCTAGATCTCTATGGTAAGCCCATGTTTCATCTCCCGTCAGCAACCATTGAAAAAAACTTGTTGGGTCTTCACCAATCAGGTCCAACTTCTCTCGGAAACATTTGCGTCGGGCATGCTTTTGAAGTGGTGTCAGAAACCGCGAGACCCATCATGCTCTGACCTTAGAAATTTGCAAATGTTCATGAATTATATTTCAAACTGTGCCTGCCGAGATCTCCATTTCTTAAGCTATCCTGCATATAGTCAATCGCCTATCAGTCAAAATTAATTCTACTTCTCTTTTACGCATTTCTCAACTCGTTGCTGTCACGGGCCGCCCCATGTGATGGTCGTCTTCTATGGACTCTTGTCCCCATGTAAAGTGCTTGCTCCAATATTTGACTTTATATTCAGAGGGCGCAGACTCCCTATACATTGTTGCCATTGGTTAAAATATTTCATTATGCTTCTTTTCCTCTTTAGTGAGGAACTTAAGGTGCCCCCGTAAGCATCAGAAAATTTTGCCTCCCATACAAACGTAGTTTACTAATCATTTGAAAACCACTGTTCCAATTTACTTGATATTTGGTATCATATATCTGGCAACAAATTGTTTCCCCCCATACGTTTGTATGGGGAGCATAGCTTACGGGCCGTTCTTAATAACCAATCGCTGCTCTAAATCAAGCAAATTAGTAGACTCAGACATCGATGCACTTGTCATGCTGTAATATTGTCATATAAACATAGCTATACGTATAAACTTGTCTCAACTTGTTCAGGGGCGCTCTTTAGCCTTAGGTAGATAAATTATTGAGCGCTCCTCGTATGTAGAGAAACTATTAACCAGTCGTAAGTGAGGATGTTGTCGCCGTGGGAGATCTTTGTCCATTGGGATGCTGATGGAATCCTCCTGTAGAGTTCCAAAACTACTTACAAGCAGTAGTGAGGATGTTGTCGCCGTGGGAGATCTTCGTCCACAGGGGGATGCTGAAGGAAGGATGTTGTCGCCCTGGGAGATCTTCGTCCACAGGACATGCTGAAGGAACTCTAATATAATTCCAAAATTACTTACAAGCCGTAAGTGTGGATGTCCTTACCGTGGAAGATCTTTGTCCACACGGCGATGCTGATGGAATCCTCATGTAGAGTACCTAAACTATTCACAAGCCCTAAGTGAGGCTGTTGTCGCCGTAGGAGATCTTCATCCAGTGCAATGCTGATGGAATCCTCATGTAGAGTTCCGAAACTCCTCACAAGCCTAAGTGGGACGTTGACAAGCTGCAAGTAAGGATTTGTGTGTGGGAGATCTTCGTCCCCACGATGATACTGATGGAACCCTCAATAGCTTTGTAGAGTTCCTAACCTACTCACCAGCCGTAAGGAGGATGTTGTCGCCGTGGGAGATCTTCTTCCAGTGCGATGCTGATGGAATCCTAATGTAGAGTTCCAAAACTACTTGCAAAATGTAAGTAAGGATTTTGTTGCCGTGGGAGATCTCTGCTTACACACGGCGATGCTGATGGCATCCTCGATATCTTTGTAGAGTTCCTAACCTACTCACCAGCCGTGGAAGATGTTCGTCCACACGACGATGCTGACGAAATCCTCATATAGAGTTCTAGAACTACTCACAAGGTCTATCTCGAGGGGTGCTGAGGCTCTCATGGCTGGGAAGCTTCTATAAAATGGCACTAAACCTGATGACGGAAGGACGATAGTGGCGAGTATGAGCCGCCACTCAAAACAAAGCTCGGACCCGGGGAGACTTGACCTCGATAGCCTTGGGTGGCAGTCAGTCTAGGAGAAGGTACTCCGATATAAAACCAACCTGCTGCCTTGCAGGATGGTGTTGGATCACCAAGGGCTAGGAAGTCACACCCGATAAGTGTGGCAGAGAAAGAAAGAATGGAAGCGAAGAATAAAAACATACTACCCCAGGAGGGTACCTCCGCCTCTGGTGGGGGAGAATCCCTCCCCGAGCCTAGCTCGGGCTGCCCCTCGTATTCTGGGGGGGGGCAAATTCTCGCTTGACAGTGCGAACGATGGAAAGAAAAACGAGAGCCCTAAGTTGATTCAACAAACCTTTCATAGAGGACTTTTCCTGAAAGCAAACTCACTTGGGGACCTCAGTCAAAATGACATAGGCATGGAACTGGGCAAAACCGATAAGCAATTGATACAAACCACCGACAGATCAGAGGTAACCCAATCTAAAGCTAAAACTGATGATTTTGTAGAAACAAGGGTCTACAATCGCAAAAGAATACTCAATAGCCCAGAAAATCTGCAAAGAAACAAAAAACAGTCAAAGCTCGACAACTATTGGTTAAGTGCCCCACAAGACACCAATACAATACCCACATCAAACAGTTTTTCGCTACTCAATGAAGACCTAGAAGCCAATACAGTGGACAAAAATGCATATACAGCAAAAAAGACAAAACCACCTCCAATTTTTATAGACGGGGTGAAAAACATCCAACCACTGATGAACCTCCTCAACCAAATTGCTGACAAGCTTTATGAGATTAAAATACTCCGTGATGACCAAGTCAAGGTACAACCGCAAACTCCCGAAGCCTACTCTACTATTGTTAAGGAGCTAAAAATTAAAAAAACCGAATTCCACACGTATAAGCCAAAAGAAGACAGAAACTTTAAATTCGTCCTTAAGAAAATTCATCCCTCCACCGATCTAGATGAGCTGAAAAGTGCCTTCCAGGAGCTGGGGCACACAGTAACCAATATATGGAATGCTAAACAAAGATTCACAAAGAAACCGCTGCCCATGTTCTTTGTTGAGATAAAGGCCGACCCCACAAACAAGGATGTGTACAAAATACAATACATTCTCAATTGTCGCATTACGGTTGAACCACCTAGGACAAATAGAGAAATACCACAGTGTGCAAACTGCCAACGCTATGGCCACACGAAAAGTTTTTGCCATAGACAATCCCGGTGCGTAAAGTGTGCTGGTAATCATACAACTTCTTACTGCACAAGAAAAGAACGATCTGACAATGTCAAATGTGTGCTCTGCAATGGTAACCACCCGGCCAATTACAAAGGATGTACAGTCTACAAAGAGCTACAAAAAATTAAAAATCCCCCTTTAAGACCAAAAAAACCCATTAACACTGATGATGAAAATATACAAAAAGAACACAACCGTCGTGACCCTATAGCCTATAAAGTAACTAATCCTACTACTACCTATGCTGACATCACAAGCAGAAGACCAAATGAAATGCCCGTTCCGAGCACACATGCCTCCCTGCCACAACAAATAAATCCAAATGGGTATCAAAATGTACCCCTAGATGAAAACCAAGAACAGCCAAAACTTTATAACGAAATCAAAGACCTCCTTCAGGCAGCCATGCAGCAAATGAATATAATTACACACATGATAATGGAACTAATGACAAAACTGCCTCAAAATTCAAGACCCTAAACGTGGCAATCTGGAATGCCAATGGGCTCTCACACCGCACTCAAGAGCTTATAGTATTTATCAACGAACACGACATAGACATTATGCTCATCTCCGAGACTCATTTCACAAATAAAAGCTTCGTAAAAATCCCGCACTATAACATCTATCATACATTGCACCCAGACGGCCAAGCCCATGGCGGTTCAGCAGTGATTGTCAAAGCTAGTATAAAACAATATGAAAGCAATGGGTTCTGTGAGCCTTATATCCAAGCCACCAATGTAATTGTAGAAGAACATTCTGGTCCAATCACATTCTCAGCTATTTACTGCCCACCAAAACACTCCATTAAGTCTGACCAATATACAGCATTCTTCAGGACGCTGGGAATGCGATTTGTAGTGGGCGGAGATTATAATGCTAAACACGTGCATTGGGGATCCAGAATAACTCTCAAGAAAGGACGCCAACTACTGAGTGCAATAAATCAGCTGGGTTTAAACATAGTGTCATCACGGGAACCAACGTACTGGCCAACTGACCGCAAAAGGCTGCCTGATTTGTTAGACTTTTGCGTTATTAAGAATATACCAAGCTCAGTTATCAAAGCGACATCATGCTTTGACCTCTCATCTGACCACTCTCCGGTGCTAATAACTATTAGTAACCAAATACTGAATAAGCCTGAAAAGTGTATCCTACATAACAAAAAAACGGACTGGCAGTGTTTTCGTAATTACATTGAAACATACCTAAGCACAAGTCAGCTTAAAAACTGAGGCCGAGATCACAGATGCTGTGGAACTCTTTACCACTGAAGTCCAAAATGCTTCTTGGGCTTCAACACACATAACACAAACAAAAGATCCCATCCTAAACTTCTCAAAAGCCATTGCCGACAAGGTAGCCGAAAAAAGGAAACTACGAAAACAATGGCAACAAACAAGACATCCTACACTTAAGACAAAACTCAACTACTTGACAAAACAACTGAAGAAAATGCTCGAAAAAGAAAAGACAGATGGCACACAAAACTATCTACGAAATCTTAGTGCTACGGCTGCAACTGATTATTCGCTGTGGAAGGCAACAAAAACGCTGAAACGTCCATCTGTGCATCAACCCCCGATACGACAAAAAGATAATACTTGGGCCAGAAGCGACTCAGAAAAAGCCACAACTTTTGCCACCCATTTATCTGAAGTGTTTACCCCACATCCCCCTGAGGGTCCAGAAAGTGATGAAGAGCATATTACCAATTTTCTTAAAACTACCTCTGACACAGATGATCTTAAAACATTTACAGCGGATGAAGTAAAGACAGCAATTAAATTCATAGATCCCAAGAAAGCTCCAGGGTATGACTTAATCACTTCACGTACTCTTAGAGAACTGCCATCCAAAGGAATAGCATTCTTAATGCAAATCTATAATGCTGTGCTAAGACTAAAATACTTCCCACCACAGTGGAAAGTTTCTCAGATAATGATGGTTCTGAAACAAGGGAAAAGTGCCCATGACCCAAAATCTTATAGGCCGATAAGCCTGCTCCCCATCGCCGCAAAAGTGCTAGAACGACTCTTATTGTCTAGACTCATGCCAATTATTAATAAAAAAGAAATAATACCGTCACACCAATTTGGATTTAGGAAAAAGCATGGAACTATTGACCAAGTCCACAGACTGATTGAACAAATTTATCACACCTTCGAAACCAAAGAGTATTGTTCCGCAGTCTTTCTTGACATCTCACAGGCATTCGATCGGGTCTGGCATGAGGGCCTCCTTTTCAAAATCAAATCAAATCTTCCTAATAGCTGTTTTATGATCCTGAAATCGTACCTCGAAAATAGACACTTTATGGTAAAATATGGAGATGCAATCACTAATTTAAATATTATTCGAGCTGGAGTCCCACAAGGCAGTGTCCTGGGACCCATATTATACCTCTTGCACACCTATGATCTTCCTACCACGACTAACACCACAACTGGGACATTTGCTGATGATACTGCAGTCCTCGCCTCGCACCCTAATCCAAAAGTTGCTTCAGTCATGCTTCAAAGTAACCTGGACGAAATCGCAAAATGGCTGAAAAAGTGGAGAATACGCGCAAACGAAACCAAATCTGTACATGTCACATTTACGCTGAGACATGACACATGCCCACCCGTAACCCTCAACGGTGTTCAGATACCTCAAGCCAATGATGTTAGATACCTTGGTCTTCATCTAGATAGAAGACTAACCTGGCAAAAGCACATTTTTACTAAAAGAAAACAACTAAGTCTGCAATTACGGAACCTATATTGGATGCTGGGCCGCAATTCTCAACTGTCACTAGAAGCAAAGTTAATGCTGTACAAAAGTATAATAAAGCCAATCTGGACCTATGGTATCCAGCTCTGGGGTACAGCCTCCAAATCAAATATTGCAATTTTGCAAAGGTTTCAGTCAAAAATGCTCAGAATAATTGTGGATGCGCCCTGGTACATCACAAATAACTTACTGCACGATGACTTATCTATCCCTACAGTCACAGAAGAGGCAAAAAAACTAACACAACGATATAAAGAGCGCATTAGAACTCACCCAAACTTCCTGGCTACCCACCTGATGGATGAAAAGCCCACATATCGCCGATTGAAGAGGAGAAATCCTCAAGACCTCATAACAAGATGATCCCTTCACCTTTGTAAACTATTAGGTTGCTTCACTGGAAGCAATCCTAGAAAGCCAACACTAACAATTCACATAACTATTACTGAATGTCCAAATATGCGACAGATTGTAATATAAAAGGGAGATAAAAAAAAAAAAAAAACTCACAAGCTGTAAGCGAGGACATTGTCGCCGTGGGAGATCTTCGCCCACACGATGATGCTGATGGCATCCCCAGTAGATTTGTAGAGTTCCTAACCTACTTACCAGCCGTAAGTAAGGATGTTGTCCCCGTGGGAGATCTTCGTTCACACGGTAATGCTGATGCAGTCCTCATGTAGAGTTGAAAACCTACTTACCAGCCGTAAGTGAGGATGTTGTCGCCGTGGGAGATCTTCGCCCGCACGGCAATGCTGATAGTGTCACCAGCAACTTCAATCTGATCGCGAATATATATGTCGATCGCTTCATTGATTTGACATTTTGCCTAAAATATAAAAAAGTTTTTTTAATGAAAACACGAAATAGTGATGCGTTTTATTTGAACAAAACAAATGTCCTAAAATACAGTAAGATACAATATATAATAATAGTCCAGTAAACATGAGACAAAAATGCACAGTTCCCCGTCCTCTGCGCCCGCCGCCATCTTGAAAAAACCGAAAAAAATCGGCACTTTCTTCAGACTATTGCTTACATATATAAGTTTTTTGATGTGTTTTAGTTGGAACAGAGTTCTTTTCAATATTATAGAGAGTATTGTATTACATAAATAATCAAATAAATAAAAAAATGGCATATTGAGGTCTTGCAAATCACGTTATGGGAAAACTTCTCAACGTGACTAAAAGTAAGAGTAAAATCTATTTATTTATAAGATTACACATTTTACAGATGCAAGGGATGGTATAAACAAGAAAAATAACAATTAATAAAGAGGGCTGTCCCAAGTTATGGAGGTGTTTGTTGAGTGAACAATGTTCTGTCATTGTTCCCACCATTGTGCGTAGATCATTTCTCTTCAGATGCAAAAGCTTGTGCGTGAGGCGCTTATTGAGGGATGAGATGACCTCTCTGGCTTGCCTGCAATCTACCAGGTGTTTCCATCCGGTATTGTGAAGTAATTGTTTTTCGCTAATCTTCTAGGGCGCAATGACATTCTAGAATGATGTCTGAGTTAACTTTGTTGTTTTTTCAGTGTGATTAATACAGGTTATCTCAGATGGCGCATCTGAGATAATTCTTATCTGATAGTCATGCATCTTTCTGGTTTTGATTGCCTCTACGGCTTGAGTTATTCCCACACATTCTGCCTGAAATATGGTGTTAAGTCGCCTAGGGTTGTTGATGTTAATGTTTGCATATCGGGAGAAGACCCCTGCTCCAGTTCCCGTCTTTGTTTTTGATCCATCTGTGTATGTTCGGATTTCTTCCTTCAGTTGGATGCGATAGTTTATTTTAAAGATATGGTTGGTAGAAATATTGTCACAGATTGTTGCGAGCATGGGTACATGGTTCCTGAATTCTGTCATAATCGGTGTGTGAGTGCGTCCATGATTTTGTTTCCAGGTTCCGGAGCCGTAGCCGGAGAGCTGCTGCAGCGGCTTCTTGCAGGTGTAGAGGTCTTAGATCAAGTATTACCTCTAGTGCCTGTGTAGAAGTTGTTCTCATGCCTGTCGTTGCAACTTTTAAGTTTTGCTTTTACGGTGCTCAGTTTCGTCCTAGCCTGTGCCATAGGTTATGGTTGGTCAAATTACAGCAGTGTATAGCTACAGTGATATAGAGGGTTTTAAGCCCCATTTTTCCCCGAGCATTCCCTTGCACTGCCAGAAGGAGATGCAAGCCTTCTTTGTTTTGTCTTCGAGATGTTTATTCCAGTTCATCTTGCTATCAAGGATTACACCTAGATATTTGACTTCTGTTGACAGGGATAATTCTATGCCAAAGAGTTTTGGCAATTTCCAATTGAACAAAATAATTAAAATAAATAAAGAAGCACACATAATCTGAGCTAAGATTTAAAACTACTTTACCTACTCACTAGACATACATAATATATACTTACATAAAACAGCAATAAACATTGTATCAATTAGTGTAAAGTGTGTTGTATGGAGTATATTTCAAGTAAAAAACACGGGTATTAGGAGTTGGGGGAACTCATACCTAACTGCTCATTGATGTTTTTGGTCGCTTAATAAAGCAGTTTTGCGTGCTGTGCGTTTTGTATGATACCTAATTTCTTTCACCAGTGGTGGTGAATTATGCCAGCATTACCATTGCATTTAGCATTGCCAGCGAGACTTCTTTGACATAATACTACGCTGGTAGTATTTTTTTTATATATAAATACTTATTCTATATATAATATATTGAAGTGTATCAAACACTTCATTGGTATCAAACTTGACGAGGGCTTTACACACCTGACATAGGTTAAGTTGACGACGGCTCTTACACCAGAGTATACTTGTAATGCTATAAATAATATTATTTTATATAATTGCATTAGTAACTTTATTAGTTGTAAGTTACTTAAACTGAGGGTTGCTGTTTCTATTGTACTTTATTCTTTGCCTTAATCTGTTCTACCAAGGAATTGTTTGGCAGTAGCATTTAGATCCAAGTATGTATTTCATAATTGTGGATGGAAAAATATGTTATGTAAACCCGTGAAGTTTCTTTGCGGGTTCTTCTTTACTGGGTTGATCGAATCTGCGGATCTTTGTGACGTAACATGGTGTAGTTTGACTACCAAAAAGTTTAAATAAATGAAATGAAATGAAATTAGGTCACTGCGTACCTGAAACTTCCTTCAAACAACACCGTGTGGTGTTTAGGCACCATAAGTAGTTGTGTGCTTGCTCTAGTGGTATATGTATGTTCTTTTTTTGCCCATTTCAGTTTAGTGTACAAATACTCTGGTGTTTTCTCAAAGATGTCTAAGAACCTGCCTTGTTTGCTTGAGGATATTATGTGTTGGAAGAGATTGACATTAGGCCGCCGCCAGTACTGCTCAGCAGCCTTCTTAGACATCCAGAAGGCGGTCGATAGGGTATGGCACAAAGGCCTCCTATACAAACTAAAGAAAAATCTCCCACACAACTTTTATACCCTGCTGGAGTCGTACTTAGAAGCTAGAATATTTCAGGTTGTTATCAACGAGAGTCGGTCAGAATTCCATGAAATAAGTGCTGGTGTCCCACAAGGATCAGTCCTGGGTCCAGTATTGTATGTACTATTTACTGCAGACCTACCAAATAGCCTCAACATTATCTCTGCTACGTTTGCAGATGACACCGCAGCATTAAGTACTGACTCAAATCCTGATGCAGCTTCAGAAAAACTACAGACACATTTGAACCGTACAAATGAGTGGATGCAGAAATGGAGAATGAAAGCGAGTGCATCGAAATCTACCCACGTTACCTTCTCACTGAGAAATGGAAACTGCCCTCCTGTCAAGTTAGGCAGTGAAACGTTACCACACTGCGATTCAGCTAGATACCTGGGTATACACCTTGACAGGCGACAGACATGGCGTATCCACATACAGAAAAAAACCGGCCAAGTGCGAGTCGGACTCGCACACGAAGGGTTCCGTACCATCGTAAAAAAAAAACAAAAAAAAACGTTTTTTGTATGGGAGCCCCCTTTAATATTAATTATTTTTTAATCTTACCTATTTGTTGTTGTAGCGGCAAAATAAATACACACTCTGTGAAAATTTCAGCTGTCTAACTGTTACGGTTACTGAGATACAGCCCTGTGACAGACGGACAGACGGACGGACGGACGGACGGACAGCGGAGGCTTAGTAATAGGGTTCCGTTTTCACCCTTTGGGTACGGAACCCTAAAAACGAGACGAATTGTACTCTCGCTTCAGATCCCTTCTATGGTTGCTGGGAAGGCACACTAGAGTCTCATTAAATAACAAACTACTGATCTACAAATCTATCCTGAAGCCAGTATGGACATACGGAATAGAGCTCTGGGGAACAGCCAGCAATTCGAACCTGGAGATCCTACAACGCTTTCAGAATAATGTGTTCCGCACAACCACAAACGCCCCATGGTTCGTGAAAACATCAGAAACGGACGAATACCTGCAAATGCCCACAATAAAAGAGGAAATAAAGAATGCCTCCAAACGCTACTCTAAACGACTAACGGCTCATGTCAACAAGCTGGATGTAGCTCTTACCGATACTACAGATAATGTCAGAAGATTGAAGCGGCATGTTATTGCTAACCTAGACAAGAGAACATAAGATGCCTATATTTACAGGCCACTCATAAGAGATAGCCATCCAAAGGGAGCCACTATCTGATTCTAGTCTTCAAAGCACTAAAAAAACTTGCTTATAATATGCACTGATTGCAGATGGCCAAAAATAACTAAAAAAAAAGATTTTTCGATGATGTCAATTTTTGTAAACTTGATAAGATATTAAATGGAGGAGTCAAACTCAAACATTCAAACATCAGTCAGTGGCAGTCTGAGAGATAGGTAGGTACCTAAGTAGAGTGCCACATAGCTCTTTTTGCGCGTGGCCAGAATTGGAACTAAACAGTCGCCATCTTGAACTGTCATTTTCGCGGTAAGGGAACGTGTTGCCATTATAACAATGCAAGCTACCCACTGCTTATTTATTTTAATCTGAGGGTATTTTTTTGTTAAGTAATTATTAGTCTGTGAAGATATGTTTGTGGTTTAGGTTAGCCATACATACATACATACCTTTACGCCGTTTTCCCGGAAGGGTAGTTATTAGTGGTTTGATACCTCGCGAGTTGTACTCGAAAACTCCTTGTTAGATTATAACGAAATAAAAATTACTGTTTAAAGTCTAATCTAAATTGGATGGCAAAAAATATCGTTTGACGAGTTATAACCTCCGGGATTGACGTTGGGGTTTATTTTCTTCAAAGAATTCAAGAAAACAAAACTAGCTGTAGTAAGTAACCTGACTTCTACAAGACCCATTTTTATTATTAAAATTATGAAAGATCAAATTTCGTTATATTTTGAATAATATTATTTACCTAAAATAGTAATTTTCATTTCCTCAAATTTTTTTCTTACAGCAGGCTGAAAATATTTTCACGATCAATGGGGTATTTTTTTATGTGGTAACTTTTAAAAGACAGTGGTGCCCTCAGCCGGGCGCAAAATAACGTATGTGGGACTCTATCTATATGAGCAAATAAAAGCTTGTAATAGGTACGATTTTATTCTTCGCTTATTTTTCATATGATCGATTTACAATTTGTAATCATAGTATCGTGCTTATGTGCATTACGTATTGCGATCGTAATCTGTCTGCCTGTTGTTGTCTATCGTCCGTCTGTTGGTTTATCTGGCCCTCTGTCTGCCTGTCTGGCCGTCAGTCCGCCCATTCGTTTGGTGATGCATCGTGTTTGTTATCAGTCCAGTACACCACATTCCCGAATGAATTAGGTGCCATGCCAGGACCTTCCCTTTATGAGCACGGTTCTATTGAACTGGATGGAAACACGGACAATTTCACTACCGCTCCAACCATAGTTTCATCCAATGCGATGGTACCAACCCGGGGCTGGTTTAACCCTCCCACCTAGTAGGGGAACACACCTACAGTTTTACATGGGTTCCGAACCATGGAACAGGTTGCATTCGTAACGAAATGCACTTATCCAACTCAGAAAGAGAAAGAAAGTGGTGCACGACCGGGCGAGGATTTGAACCCATACCTCTCGCATTTCTAGCGGTCTAGCCCCTAGACCACGAGTTGTACTGTATGGTGGTATGGTGTTCCGTGATGTTGCATAGGATTGTGCTGTAAGGAGTTGTATGTGCTGCCATACATTTCCATACAAAATCATAAATCACCATACAATATTATAAAACACCATACAATATTATAAAACACCATACACACCCCATACTATCCCACATGCTCCCAAAACGCCATGTATTACCATACTGTGGACAATCCCATAATTAGAACCAACCGATCCAAAGGGCAGTTTGTATGTATGGGCCTGGTGTATGTCATATGCCACGCTTTGCATAAACATGCAACAACTTCAAACAACTACATACTCCACATAATACCTTTCAACCTTACAACACAATGCAACCAATTGCAACATGATGCATCACCACAAACAGACGACCAGACGAAAAATCGCTTTACTGCTGGCGGCGAAAGTAGACCGAAATAGCCTACCCTAAAAAAGAAGAAAATTAAGATTTTTTTTATAAATGTACAAAATAGTTATCTAGAACCATTATATTTAAATATTAAGAATACTTACTATTTTTGGGACTAGCAGTGTGTAGGTAGTGTTTGTCTCTAGCTCTCAGAACATCTCTAGCCTATAGTCACAGACTAAATAGAGGATACTGGTGTCAGCCTCAGTGGCCCAGTGGCGCGACACTTCGGCGATCGCTCTCTGAAGTTAAGCAACGCTGGGTCCGGTCTGGTCTTGGATGGGTGACCATTCGACCGTTGAGAGAGGCTGGCCGTGGTTCGGATTCCACGTTAAACTGTAGGTCCCCTTCCTTACTTACTAGGTGGTAGGGTTAATCCCGCCCGGGTTGGTACCACCGCATTGGATGAACGATGGTCGAAGCGGCAATGAAAATTGTCCGTGTTTTCCATCCAGTTCAATGTAGCCGTGCAATATAAGGAAGGTCCTGGCATGGCACCTAGTTCCCATGTGGTGTGTTGGGCTAATACCATGACAGAAGGTGTGGTATTAGCCATCCATGTCCAGTCACATAAAAAAAAAAAAAATCTGGCGGAACTAAATTTCTTTCACTTTTTAAAATTGTATCTTAAGTAAAGTGTTTTGCCGCTAACCCTTTTATTGTTTTATTCTTTAATATGTGTATATATATTAAGTCAAAGAGCAGTAGTAATCAATCAACCACTGTGAACTAGTTTGTAAGTATCACTGGAAAAAATAATAATACAATGACCAATCTGATGAAGTTTCTTGTCGGCTCTTCTTCGCCAGAACTAATCGAACCGACAGGAAAAAAAAAGACGAATCCGAGTGTGTAATATACATCTAATGGAGGAAATAAAGAAACTGAAACTGAAATTCATGCTATAATTATATACTAGACAACATTAACAATAAAAAGTAAAAAAATCTGAAAAAATACATATGAGGATTTCAGGATTTGAATCGTGAACCTCTATCACAAAACATTCCTCAATAGATCTTCAGAAGAGACGTCTTACGGGTTGCGCCAACCTGCTTCTGGGGTTTGAAGTGAAAATAGTCAATCCTTTAAAAAATTAGAGAGCGGATAAAAGGCGTCGGCGTTCCAGAAGCGAAGGTGACAGGAGAGGGGAAGTACAAAATGTTACATGCTACTGGTATTATTTATAATAGTCTGTAAACTTGGTTTGCAATTGGTTTTATGATCATAGACGGCTGTACACTGTCGCACATGTAAATGTTGATCTTATGAGACATGCGGTAACAAAAATATTTTACAGTGACATCTAGGGTCAACAAGTGTTTTAAAATCTATCGAAAAATTGGAACAGTGCCATATAGTTGATATAACCAAATTATGAAAGTTGTTAAAGGTGCCATCTAGGCGAAAAACACCTTCTAGGTGATCGAAAAATTGGTTCTATGGGTTAATTGCTCTATGGTATCGTCAGCGTATATGTGAAAGTTACAGGTTATGAATGTTTTAGTTTTACAGTTTATTTAGGTAAGTATTTTGCATTATTACTCAATAATTCGATTATAAAACTTCCAGTAGATGATTCTAGAAAAAAATCAGCATTGTAATAAACACCTCTGTTGTTCAGTAGTTTTCTACTGTTTCATTAGTGATGTAATGATTTAGATTATATTTTTTGATGTGAATAATAAATCTTAAAATAAACTGTTTATTTGAATGTCATACGTCATTCAACTGCCCGTATGGTGATTTTCTTCAAGTTTATTTCTGACAACGACACCCATGAACGATATGTGAATAAAACTTGATATCACAATTGGGTCTCATTGGACAGCAGCTTTCATGGAGAATGTGTCGATAGTTGTACAACAAAAGTTGCCCCTCTAGAAGGCAGAAATGCAAACTCCGAAATAGGTAGGTATTCCATGTTTATCTATAATAACAATGTAGTCAAAATCAGTTCTTTGCAGTTAAATCGGTAGTTTTATAGTCAGTAGGGTAGATTTTTAGTCAGTCGGGTAGTTTTTTCACGTGGTCGAGGCACACACTTCCAACGGGCTATGTATGAATATGCACTTTGCGTATCCTCAGTGCACCGACAGCCACTACCGCTACCGACTGACTCTATGGACTGACAATCGGTCGAGCACTAGAACAGGCCTTCATTTTAAAAGCAGTGATGACTTGAAACTCACATCGAATTCACTGATGTTGTTGGGTAGTTGAGTTAGCTGCCAACGCAAATGCTTGATAGCGTTGGTCATGGAGGCGGCAGGGGGTCGAGCTGCTCGCAGGAATACTTCGCTAGCGGCAAGTTGTCCCTCAAGTCCCCGCGCGAACTCGGTGCGTGCGGGCAGACTATAATCGCTCACCACCTGCCCATCACATTTTCATTTAAATTTTATTTCTTATCCATAGGTAGGACACCTGCACTTGGACACGTTATCATTCTGTCGGTTCGAGAAGAACCGACATACAAGTTTCATTAATAAATTATTTCAACATTTTGAGTAGTTTACATTACACATACAAAGTTTTACAAAATTGAGGATAGTATATAGTCATACAAAATTATCCTAATAACTATGTTCGGGTGTATACAGCCACCATGCACAACATGGGCCACAATAACTACAGGCCAGTGAGAAGGCGAAACAACGATGCTGTCAGTTAGGAGAGTCAGCTGCTAACGCAAGTGCTCGCCTATCGCAGAGGCGGCGGGCCATCGTGTCGTGCACAGGCAGACTTTACTCGCTCACCATCTACGCACCACAATATGGGCCACAATCACTCTGGGTTAGTGAGAAGGGGAGACAACGATGCCGTCGGTTCGCAGAGTTAGGCGGACCGTCGTGTCGTGCACAGGCAGACTCGCTCACAACCTGCCCACCACAACATGGACCACAATCACTCTGGGTTAGTGAGAAGGGGAGACAACGATGCCGTCGGTTCGCAGAGTTAGGCGGACCGCCGTGTCGTGCACAGGCAGACTCGCTCACAACCTGCCCACCACAACATGGACCACAATCACTCTGGGTTAGTGAGAAGGGGAGACAACGATGCCGTCGGTTCGCAGAGTTAGGCGGACCGCCGTGTCGTGCACAGGCAGACTCGCTCACAACCTGCCCACCACAACATGGGCCACAATCAGTCTGGGTTAGTGAGAAGGGAAGACAACGATGCCATCGGTTAGCAGAGTTAGGTGGACCGTCGTGTCGTGCACAGGCAGACTCGCTCACAACCTGCCCACCACAACATGGACCACAATCACTCTGGGTTAGTGAGAAGGGACGACAAGGATGCCGTCAGCTAGTAGAGTTAGCTGCTGACGCAAGTGCTCAAATGTCGTAGAGGCTGCAGGCCGTGTGGTGGGTTGGTGGTGAGCAAGTACAGTCTGCCTGTGCACGACACGATGGTCCGCCGCCTCTAGGAAAAGCGAGCACTTGCTTCAGCAGCTAACTCTACTAGCTGACGGCTGTAGCTTGCAGGAAAACTTAATTTACCTGTTTTAAAGCGTGCAGGAGAGCGACACAGCGAGCATTGGAGCCGACGATAACTCGAGCCGAAAGCTGCGCACCAAGACGCACCACAGCAGGATGTAAGTCTCTGAAATAGCAACACTAATCATAGCACTGTTTATAACACTATCGGGTCACTGTAGTAGTTTAGGACAAACTAATAGTGTTAAAACCAAATTTGCTGATTACAATTTTTCTTCTTGCCACTGGAGTAGTGCAACGCTTTAAAGTCCTTGTTTTCTGATGACGCTTGGTTCGGGTTACCTTTTTCCCTAAAATATGGTCGAGAGAGCATCACCTCCCCGGTTGATTGTCCCCGGCGTGATTGTCGTGTCGGCGTACAATCGTAATATTTTGAGGTTATTAAATATTTGACATATTGTAGGAGATAATTGTACAGAGAGGTTCTGCGATCTTGATCCTCAACATTGTTTCGTGAAAATATTGATATTGTATAACTGTGCTGCTATGTATTTTGACATGATCTGTCATTCAAATATTTCACATTTATTTATTGAAAATGAACATGAAAATTTATTAGAAAATGAAGATTACCATTATGAAATGAACCAACTTAACTTTAACAAATGGGTTAAAGAAAAGCTGGTGCCAAATTAAATCAAATAATCTATTATAGTTAGGGATAATGCACCCCATCACTCAGTTATTAAAAACAATAGTCGGTGATATAAAGTCATGGTTGTTAAGGTCGGCCCGTAAGCATCAGAAAATTTCGCCTCCCATACAAACGTAGTTTACTAATAATTTGAAAACCACTGTTCCAACTTACTTGATATTTGGTCTCTAATATTAAGCTACAACTATCTGTGTTTGCATGTCTTTGTTTTTTCGGTAAATGTATTATGGGTCAAACCACAGAGAAAACAATATTTGTACGAAGATTTTCTTTTTGCATTCATTTCATTTGGTTTGGATTTTACAAAAAAACAAAAGTGTGCAGACACAGATATTTGTTACCTGATATTAGATATTAAATATCAATTTAATTTGAATAGCGGTTTCAAAATTATTAGTAAACTACGTTTGTATGGAGAGCATGGCTTACGGGCCATTCTTAAAAAATAATATTGAATAAAAGGTATTCTATATAATAGTGTAAGGTTTCATAAAAAAATTAATAAATAAAATAAAAATGTTAAGGACCTGTTGGTAGAGGCCTTTGAAATGATAACACCTGACATGCAAGAGAGCAGGACGAATGTGGAAAAACACTTTATGATGATATTGACAGACTGGTACTTCCGGTTGAGGAAGAGAACAGCGATGAAAAAAGATTTAAATATGACTTTAGCAGCATTGCAGTTATGCTAGTCCCATAGTGATTATTTTGAAAATGTTAAGGTCTCTCTAACCTCTCAAAGCTAAAGGAGCTTAAAACCTTGTATTAATGTATTATTAATCTTTTGTGTTTTGCTTATTGTGTTATAATTTAGATTATGCCCTAGGCCCCAGAATGTTATTGATTGATACCTTAATAGAACACCGAACAACCATACCGCTTGTTTTGCATTAATCATAATACAGAATTGTCACAAAAAATAGCAATTTACAAATTTATAGTTGTCATACTGTTACCCCTGTTTCCACCACCTCCAGTTACCTGAAATCTGATAGTTAACTTTTGGTTACATTGCATATTTGTATGGTGTAACTGAAAGATAACTTTAAGATTTTTGTAACTGGAGGTGGTGGAACCGGGCGTTAGTCAAATGTTTTCGCGATAACCAGGCCGACAGTCATATCTTTGCCAAGATTTTCGAGCGCATCGCCCTTCTCGTGTGAGACGTAGACTAGCAGATCCTGTAGGAAGGCCGTATTGGTGATCGCTGAGGAGCTCTCATTGTTCTCTAGATACCTCTTCAACTGAGAGTTGCACTGCATCACTCTGTAGTTAGCCGGGGGTGATTGATCGCCTTTTTTAGGTATGGACTGAACGTTGACAGATTTCCAAGCTGCAGGCACACATCCAGTGAAATAGGATAGGCGGTAAAGGCAGGTTAGGTCGGGGGCTAATTCTGCAGCACATTTATTCAACACCAGCGCAGTGATACCATCAGGGTCACTCGCCTTCCTGGAATATAGGGCGAAGAACTCACGCCACACCGCTCCCGGGCTGAACTGTATGCTCCGCATTAAAAATTCGCACCCAGAAACGATAAAAAAATACAAGCTCATTGGTGGAAAAAGCGAGTGATCCGTCAGGCTGCTTCAATGGTGGAAGTGAGGGGCGGCAGAAATTTGTTTCGACTGATTGTGTTGTTTTTTTTTTTATTGTATTGTTTATTCATCATCCATAGACAGTACACTGCACTCGGATTTGTCATATTTTAGCATTGGCGAGTTCAGCAAAACAAAACATAGCGAAGAAGAACTGGAAAGAAACTCCGCTGTTTTTTTTTTAACGTCCACTTAGTCTAAGTTTACAAAAGTGTTTGTCAATTATTTTAACAAAAACATAGGTAAAACACTAAATTAACATGAATACACAAAATTTACAATCCATGCCGTATGCAACAGTTCATGACAAATATCATTTTATTTGCAAAGACAATCCCCTCCAACTAATATGTTGCCAATTGGAGCAGGCCAGTCCCCACAAACAGCACCCATTCACGAAAAAAAATAAATGAAAAAATAAATTTCGCAGCGAAATAATTGCATTTGTGCAATGCCGTCATAGATTTTGCGGCGCGCTCGTAACATTATTATACCATATAGCTTATATAAGGGATTTTGTTTTGGTGAAGATATGATTTTACTAGGTTTTTTTAAATTGGAGATGGATAGTGTGGGATGTAGTGTGTACATACTTGCAGTTTATGGGTACGTCGGCGGCGGCGGCGCGCTCTCGCTCGCTGTAGAGGTGTTGGAACCAGTTGACGCGGTGCACGCCAGATCTGCCACTTGCTGCCACACTCTTTTTCATTTCCTACCATAAACACAAGGAGTTATTAAACGACAGGGAAAGCTCCTGATAACACGACATCACAGCTTCTAGCCTGTTGTCCTGAGTTGCCCTGTAGCTAAGCATTATGTGGTTGTAGGTGATGGTCAGAAAACCATACTTTTTTTTCATGTAAAGCGTGGCATATGGCGTACGCCAGGGCCTCTTAAGGGCTCGACGACGCCCATAAGCTTGCCATGCGGGCCGGCTAGATGCTTCTTCACACCATGTTTGAAGGATCCTAAGTTGTACTTTGGGGGAAATAACTCGGCAGGGAGTGCATTCCATAGTTTACCGACCCTATAGATAAAGGACCTCAAGGCTCGTAGCCTAGTGGCGCGGGGACTGGCCTAGCGTACCAGAGACCTGGGTTCAATACCGACATGCACCACTGTCTTTCTCTTTCCGAGTTCGATAAGTGCATTTTCGTCACGAATGCGAGCTGCTCCATGGTTCGGAATCCATGTAAAACTGTAGGTCCCCTTCCCCTACTAGGTGGTAGGGTTTATGCCCGCCCGGGTTGGTACCATCGCATTGGATGAAAAGATGGTCGAAGCGGCAATGAAAAATTGTCCGTGTTTTCCATCCAGTTCAATGTAGCCGTGCTCATAAAGGGAAGGTCCTGGCATGGCACCAAATTCCTTCGGGAATGAGGTGTATTGGGCTAATATCATAACGGTAGTTGTGTGGTTATTAGCCATCCATGTCAGGTCGCATAAAAAAAAAAAAAAAGGATCGGTTAGTTCTGATTTTTTTAATGTCGACAGTGAACGGGTGCATATCCTTCCTGTTCCGCGTTGTGCGGTAGCAAGGGGACGGAGGGACAGAGTTATGCAGCTTCGATGAACATTCTCCATGGTAAAGACGGTAGAACACAGAGAGAGATCCTACATCCCTTCGGTCTCTAAATTAAAAGACACGAGACGCACGGTCCGACGCTGTATCGAGTCCAGGGAGCCAAGCAGGTCCTGAGCTGAGCCGTCCCACAAATACGAGCAGTACTCCACGCAAGACTTATACTTAGAAGAATCTTAGTCATTTGTTGAGGTTGCTCTCAAACCATTATGTTCTTAATTTTTTATAGGTAGGATAGCATTTAAATGGAAAATGTTATTGGGGTTAATGTTAATGTTAATGTATGTGGGGTTTCCATGGTAAGTTAACTCGCGGGGTGAATAGCAGGTGAACAGGCAAAAGAGTGATTGAATGTGACAGTTAGTTGCATTTCGTACCAACTGGTAAATTTCAGTTCACTTAGCCGAACACACGTCGTATTGTAGTTAGCGTGATACAAAATGCAACTAAATGTCACATTTAATCACTCTTTTGCCGGTTTACCTGCTGATCACTTGGCGAGTTATTTACCATGGCAACCCCCCAGGACACTGCAGTAGTTCATGACAGAAATCATAATAATCAAACGAAACATGGACATGTTTCTCGAGTTGTTTATTGTTGTCACTGGAGTAGTGTATCGCTTCTAGGTCCTTGCTTGCTGTGACTCTAGGTTCAGGTCTTCTCTTTTCCTAAAATATGGTTAACATAGAAAATATGTCGCCGAGCTAAACAAAACTAGCAATCTGCATAGAACGGGCCACCATCTGCCACAACACAAGTGAACAAGTTTTGCAAATAGATCTGGGAAAATGGACGTACTTTCCCAATATGACCTAAACAATATTACGAATATTTCCCGAGTATTTTGTGATGCAAATGACACGATTTGACTAAGAAAAATAATTTGAAGGTTGTTTGTGTTATGAAAATGGGAAAGGACACCGCAAATATTTTGTTATTTTTATTTTTATGCAACCTAACCTAACCAAGCATTTTTTTTATCAAAATCAACGAGTTTGATTCCAGCTAGAAAAATATGGTTACAAAAATCTTATTGACGAGCGTGGCATCTCCATTTCAGATTGGGCAAAAATTCTTTCGGATGCCTTTGTCCACAGATCGCACTTCTAATCCGATTCTTGTAATTTTTGTGAGCAGGTTCGATAATTATATATAGAATTTATTATTCGAGCCAATTGTTCAAAATTATTTAAAATGTTGAAAAATGTTCAAAAAGACAGACTCGCGAGGTCTACAGCTTAGAGAGCAACTAATAATGCAGTCTTTAGCAATTTCTTATGATTTCGGATTTGGCCATGAAGGCACATTTGAAAAATGCACACTGGAAAAATTCAGCCAGCATATGTACACACAGTACCCCTGGGTAAATAATGCACATCGGAAGTTCGAAAAAGATAGTCGGTTAGTTTCGGCCACTAAAGCGCCATCTCTTGCATGTAGTACACATGTACTGAGTGACAGCAACGATGTTCTACAAATCCGAAACTAGTGGATCCTCTCTATGAAATGTCCGATGTTAAATATTTCTGGCTTGGTACTAATTTGCATAAAGGGAGGTATTTTAGCGCAAAATTTAATATTCACGTTAAAGTGAAAGCACACATAAGAAAGAAAGAAGGAAAGAAAGAAATAGAGAAAATAACAAGGTAAGTAGAACGGGTTTTACTGTATTTCACTTAAAAATAAGTATTATGTTTCAGTGGCCAGATGCCAATAACAAGTTGGAAGTAGGTACGCACCAGCACACTGTCGGGGGGAGCAGTGAGGAGCGGCGTGGGCGGTGGAGGCGCCCGCGAAGCCGGAGTCGCCGCGCCCACCAGCTTGGCGGCTCTCTGCGCCTCTTGCTTGGCTCGCCGCTCCGCTCGCAACTCAGCTTTACTCTTTGTGCTCTCCGCTTCCTAGAACAAACAATGTTTATCGTATTGTGTCATGCATTGGATACTTCATTCATATGAGTTGCTAGTTGCTCAGACGGAATCACACTGTACTAGTAGTAGTTGCAGCGTGTTGTAACCTGGCAGGTATGCATCCTGGAAGGCTTCCAATGAGCATGCAATTTGATTTTCATTGCTTAAAGTTTTCTTGAATTTTGTTGATCCGGATGATCGAGGGTGAACATCGCTGACAATGATTGGGCTTTTAAAAATGATTTGTGCTTTATGCATCCCACTAGCGGCTCGCAACTTCATTCGTGTGAAAGGAGAATGCAAGATCACTATGGACCGCCGTTTCCATTTTTTTTCCTTTGTGGCTCCACAGTTTAGTTTTTGATCGGTTTGTTCAGATTGTGATCTGACACCATCACCATATAACTCTGCATGATGCCATTGCTTCCTTGTCTATTTTTAAGGTAAAATTAAAATCCTGGTACTTGACATGTTATAACAATTAAATCAATCAAATATTTTCTGTTTATATAGTTTTAAGTTATCTAATGTTTTCTAAGTGTGATTATGGTGCTTAGTTTTAAGTAATTTATTGTTTCTTGCTACCTCTTAATATATTTTCTAATATTAAGGTTAGCTGTTAGAGATTGCCTTTGGCAATAAGCTCGCCTTTGCATACTATGTAATAGTTGTAAGCAATAAAGAATATTTTCATTTCATTTCATTTCATTTCATTTTATTGCGGAAGAAATTCCAAAAACTGGTAACAAAGTTACCAGTTTTACCATAATTTTTTTTTGTTTTTATTTTTACTATTTGTTGTTATAGCGGCAACAGAAAGACACACACTGTCAAAATTTCAGCTATCTAGGTCCTATTAAGTTTTACGAGATACAGCCCTGTGACAGACGGACGGACGGTAGGACAGCGGAGGGTTAGTAATAGGGTTCCGTTGGCACCTTTTGGGCACCGTAAAAAGTGTACTCTATGTCGACCAAACAAAATTTAGGTCTTTTTTTATGTTAAGCGCGGTATATGGCGTACGTTAGGACATCTTAAGGTGCCCGACGACGCCCATGGGATTTCGAACTTACTTGGGGGGGGCTGCATAAACCATGCTGGCTGGCCAGGTGCTTCTTCACACCATGTTTGAAGGACCCCGGGTTGTACTTTGGGGGAAATACCTCGGAATGGAGTTCATTCCATAGTTTTCCAACTCTATAGATGAAGGATCTAGTAGATCGGTGGGTTTTTATTTTTGGAATGTTGACTGTAAATATGTGCATTTTCTCCCTGTTCCACATTGAACGAAGTTAGAAAGGGGACGGAGGTACAGCGTTATGCAGCTCTGACGAGCAATATCCATTGTAAAGAAGATAGAACACACAGAGAGACCCTACAACCCTTCGGAGTTGAAGGGGCTCCAAATTCAGGGATACATAAAAAACCTTCCTACGTGGAACTGGATGAAAAACATGGACAATTTTTCATTGCCGATTGGACCATATTTTCATCAAATGCGATGGTACCAACCCGGGCGGGCTACCACTTAGTTCATGGATTCCAAACCATGGAGCAGCTCGCATTCGTGATGAAATGCACTTATCCACCTCAGAAAGAGAAAGACAGGGGTGCATGAACGGCGCAAGGATTTGAGCCTAGACCTCTAGTATTTTTATTTATTTTTAACGGGCAGCTTTGGCTGATGTGTTTAAATCTTATTCATGTCTTGGTGATAATATTCAGTAGGTTATTTTTATATATTTTTTTTGTTTTTAATCTTGGTCGCCTTTTTGTTATATTTTTTTTTATGATTTCTAGATTGTTGGTGGTTTTCAGTCTATTTTTTAAATTATTAGTTCTTGTAACGTTAATTTCTTCTTCCGGGAGTTGGTTAAAGGTTATGCAAGGCAAGACCCCGTGCCACTAGGTTATGAGCCGCTTCATATAGATAGATTTAGATTTTTTTTGTTAAAAAATAGGACTGGGGGTCGATTACAACCTATTTATGTTATGCTTGGTCATCGCGAAACACAATCTTGACTTGATTTCTTTATTTTCATTGCAAATGGATCCTTCCCGCTGAAGGTGCTGAAGGCAGTTAGAGCAAGTAAGGAGATACTTTAAAACTTTCATTCACAGTGATATAATAGTGATAACTTACCTTTTCACATCGCAGGTTGACTTTGCTACATTTTTCAGTTAATGCAGTCGTTTCCACTTTAACATTAATTTCAGGATTGAGAATTACTTTTGGCCGATGAGTCCCAAGGGGTTTGTCTATACTGAGGTTTTTCCTATCAGGTTCAATATTGCTTTTTTTTACCCTTTGAGGTGTGCCAGTACTCTTGCCGGGAGCTGCGGGTTTCATAGTGCTCTTTTCAGTAGTTGGATGTTTGGCTTGGCCCTTGGGAATTACTTCAGGTTTGACATTACCTTGAGAATTTTGAGATTTGGTCACTACCTCGCATAATACTTTAGGTTTAGTCATACTATTATCGGTTATTTGAGAGGATTTCTCTGTTATTTTAGGTTGACTTATGTTTTTTTCTGTTGGGTATAGCCCAATCTGGCTGGAGGGTGTATCTCCGGTGAGTGGTAATGCCTTACTTTTGGCGAGTCGTTTGGCGAGCTTCTTCGCCTCACGCTCAGCTTGGACTCGCTTCCTCGCCGTATCGGCCTCCACTGCCACCGTCTCGCTCTCCCCTGCCGTCGAGCGATCCACTTCATCTCGGCCTGCCTTCATAATGCTTGTGTCGGGTTTGGCTATTTTTTCTTTTGAATGCGTCTCGCTTAGTTGGAAAACGTTTTTTTGTGTGTGTTTGTTGCCACTCGGAGGAGCAGGGTCCCTCCCGGCGCACTCTCCCACCGAAGCCGTGCCTGAGATCGCAGCGAGCCTCTCGCGCGCTCTTCTCCTCCGCGACCGTCGCTTGCTTGCCTCCCCGCTCCCTGCACCGCCACTTGTGTTAGCACTCTGAAACATTAGCAATGAACAAATCTTAACAAATCAATTAAATCAACTTATATTAAAAAAATTACAGGACACAATTAGTAGAATGTCTTCGGCTAGCCAAACGATAGTAGTCTTTGAGTCGAAGAGAAAATGAGACTCGTCCATGTTTTCCACCCAGTTCAATGCAGTCGTGCAATATAGGGATGGTTCAAACATGGCACCTTGTCCCCATATGGTTTGTTGGGGTAATATCTTGCCAGTAGGGTTGAACTTTTTCCTTTGAAAACCGCCAGTGGCTTCCGGGCTAAATCAATTTATATTTACCCAAGGAACAACTGTACGAAGCAGATTGTTTTAATCAATTTTTGGAAGGTACCTACCAATACAGGCCTGACTAAATGGAGAGTGAAGATGTCAGGAGAATGGCTAGTGCAGCATATAAGAATTATGGTGCGGCCAAAGGAGATTCCTATAAAATGTCCCCCCCGACCAATAACAACTAGACATATATTTAAAAAAAAAGTATACTACACTACTGTATACTACATATATTGCACTATATACCGGGACGCCTGCATGTCTGGATGCAATTTTTGCCTGCATTTACTAAAAAAATTACTTACTGTTTTAAGTAATGAATCTTTCTTGATAATAAATATATTCGAAATATTTATTTAATTATATATGTTTATTGCACTCAAAATTCGGGCAAAAGGTACAACTTAATGCCAGGGGCATTCTCTACCAGTCTACCTTTGGGTATCGCGAGCAGTAGTGCGAGTGGCAGTTATAGAGACAAATGAATTTACTACAACAAATATTATACACGATATACCAACTACTTATATACATATAAATATAAATATACATTAATATAAATATATAAACACTTTATATAATATAGAAATAGAAAATAAAGTATGATACTTAACACTATCACAAAAATAAAGAAAAAAAAAACAAACAAATGTATTGCCAATAGGAATAAAAATTAACTGAAAACTGTGGGGGGGGGGGGTGAGTAAAGACGTAATTAGGAAAGAAAGAAAGCTTTAAGATTTTTTTTGAACGCATGAATAGAGGGCGAATTTCGCACTGGAGGAGGTAGCTGATTCCACTGCCTTGCAGCGTGTACCGTGTATATATTGTTTTATTATTTTAAAATATAAGTGCACAAAATAACTATCTAGTGAATGGCAATTCAATAAGTTTTTTTTAATGCTCCAAAACAATATGTTAGACTCCAATTTCGACTTGGTTCCCGTACTATAAAATAAATCATCACCCTAAAACTTTTAGGTGACATGGGTTTAAACTCTGTTCAGGAATGGACCAGGTTCAATACAAATTTGCCCATGGTCCTTAAAATTCTTATATGTATGCTGAAGGCCGATCATAGAATTAGGCTTATAAGACTGCAGCGGAGGGCGGGGGGGCGTGTTGAGAGGGGGTTGGGAGGTGAGGAGGGTACAGCCCTCTCGGGGAAGGGGCAAGCATCAATAGAAATGGGAAGATTAGTATTGGTTCCGTTAAATCGTGTCACATCTGAGCGGTGCCCGCGCGCGTGCCATTGGCAATAGATATTATGTCTACCGCGACAGTAAAAGAGCTAACCATATTTTGCCTTGTTGGCAACACATTCTAAGGGGTTTTGCCCAATTTTTCCATTTCATATAGCTGGGGGAAAACCTAAACCGTACCTTACTTAACCTAACATAAACTAATCAAACCTAACCTCACCTAACCTAACATAAACATATTTAGGCAAATCACAATATGCCCTGCTGCATCGCGATTGTAATTTAGGGTGCCAGTAAAGTAATTTATAAAAAAAAATCCAAAGGGTAATAATATATATAGAAGCTATATATAGAGCGCTAGCAACCTTAACTTAAGGTGGGCCCGTAAGCATCAGAAAATTACGCTCCCCATACAAACGTAGTCTACTAATCATTTGAAAACCACTGTTCCAATTTACTTGATATTTGGAATTTAATATCAAACAACAAATATCTATGTCTGCATGTGTTTGTTTTTTCGAAAAATGTATCCTGTGTCACACAACAGAGAAAATATAATTTGCATGAAGATTTTATTTTGCCTGTTTTTTGACTAGCTTTAGATTTTTCAGCAAATCTAAAATGTGCAGACACAGATATTTATTATCGGATATTAGATACCAAATATAAAGCAAATTAAAACAGTATTTTTCAAATGATTAGTAAACTACGTTTGTGTGGGGAACATAGCTTTCTTAATGGGCCCATGTCTGGTGGCGTATGGCAATCTATAATGGACTCGTCTCACATTTTTTTTAATTATATTTTATTAAAATATAATATTAAATTAAAATTAAAAATTAAAAATTTAATAAATTATTTAAAAAAAATCTTACTTGACTTATTTCAAATTACTGAGTTATGGCATCTCAAAGTTTGAGTCCGCGGCGTGGGTGTGCCTTGCGCGTACTACGTCATCGCACTCCATCTCAAGTCGCCGACGCTTGCGCACGCTATAGCTTTTTTTTGTTTTTTTTTTATGTAATGCGCGGCATATGGCATACGCCAGGACCACTTAAGGTGCCCGACGATGCCCATGGGCTTTCGAATTTATAAGGGGGCTGCGAAAACCATGCCGGCTGGCCAGGTGCTTCTTCACACCATGTTTGAAGGATCCCAGGTTGTAATTTGAGGGAAATAACTCGGCAGGAAGTGCATTCCATAGTTTACCGACCCTATAAATAAAGGACCTAGAGGATCGGTTGGTTCTGACTAAACCTATTTTTTATGCGACCTGACATGGCTTATACCACACAACTACCGTTATGATATTAGCCCAATACACCACATTCCCGAAGGAATTAGGTGCCATGCCAGGACCTTCCCTTTATGAGCACGGCTACATTGAACTGGATGGAAAACACGGACAATTTTTCATTGCCGCTTCGACCATCTTTTCATCCAATGCGATGGTACCAACTCGGGCGGGCTTAAACCCTACCACCTAGTAGGGGAAGGGGACCTACAGTTTTACATGGATTCCGAACCATGGAGCAGCTCGCATTCGTGACGAAATGCACTTATCGAACTCTGAAAGAGAAAGACAGTGGTGCAAGTTGGTATTGAACCCGGGCCTCTGGTACGCTAGGCCAGTCCCCGCGCCACTAGGCTACGAGCCGCTCAATTTATTGGTTAGCTACACTAATTGTGAATAACATAGTTATATTATTTTATGTATGATTGATAACAGGCTGCCGCTTCTACGTAGGTACCTATCGATGTAGGTACCAAATTAAAATGTGCTAGTTTAGGACAGATTCAAATGGTTACAATAATCCATGTTTAAAAACTCTTTATACCTACTCCTTCAGAACAAAGGTCTTAATGTAATGTATGGAAGTTCAGGAGTATTATGCAAGATGAATCTAAAATAGGTAGGTAGGTAGCCACTTACCTGGCATAGTACCTCATAGTGGTGAAAGTTTTTTGAAAAAAAATGTCCGACCATACAAACATCTATAGCAGGTAAATTGTCCGATTGTGAAATCCACTTTCCATTGTGTCGAAGTTGTTATCGTTAGAAATACCATAGAAAGACTAATTAAATTGAATAAAACCAAAACGTGACGTGTCGCGCGGTAGTATCTATAGGCGTGCTCATTTTTTAGGGTTCCGTACCCAAAGGGTGAAAACGGAACCCTATTACTAAGCCTCCGCTGTCCGTCCGTCCGTCTGTCCGTCTGTCACAGGGCTGTATCTCAGTAACCATAACAGATAGACAGCTGAAATTTTCACAGAGTGTGTATTTATTTTGCCGCTATAACAACAAATACGTAAGATTAAAAAATAATTAAAATCAAAGGGGGCCCTATACAAAAAAAAAAATTTTTTTTGTAATAAATCTTTTACGATGGTACGGAACCCTTCTTGTGCGAGTCCGTCTCGCACTTGGCCGGTTTTTTAGTAATATGACGTCACGCGCTGGTTTGCCGTCCCAAAGTGGCCGCTCGGAACTTGAATTTTTTAATTTATTTTAAATGTTTTGAAACTGGCTAGCTTTGATCATTTTCCAGATATAATTCAAAATTAAATAGTAGGAGACGCGCCCATTGTGGACATCATCACAGAATAGTTATAATCACCGAACCACATCGTGATACTCCTACAAGCGGCCTTCAGCATACATATACGACTTTTGAATTTCACTAATTCTTAATACAAAATATCTTATACATTCATAGGTAGGTCTCCTGAGTTTTTTTTTTAATAATAGTTCCTTGACATCTACCAGTGCCAGCTACTAGCAATCTTCTTCTAGATCCCCCTTATACTAAAGCCCACATAAATGTGATTTCATAACAGAGTAATAGAAATATTACTAGGTGCAAATATGCACTGCATACTGAATTGCATATATTGCGGAGAATCCACAATGTACGCGTACACGGCCGTTCCGAATTGCTTATATTCACCCCCGTTAATGTCATTTTGACATAAAGGACGTGACTTTAGACTGCACACAGATTGTACAAAGCGCTCACGGTTGAGAGCGTGTGCGCCGTGTATGCTGTCAAATGGCTGTCATCGAGTTGTCATTAAGCGTGTTTATCTGTAGTTCTCTGATCGAATGCACTTGTATTCTGAAATAAGGAAGGCCTTTTGCCGTTTGTTAGTCTAGTCAGACAATTCTAGGCCTAAAATAACCACTTTCGAGACTTAGTCTAGTTAGACAATTCTAGGCCTAAAATAACCACTCTCGAGACTTAGTCTAGTTAGACAATTCTAGGCCTAAAATAACCACTCACGAGACTTAGTTAGTTAGACAATTCTAGGCCTAAAATAACCACTCTCGAGACTTACAAGGCATTTTCGGGGTAGTTAGGTTAGGCTCTGACACATATGTCTGCTCAAATTCGTTCCAATTTGTTATCGTGCGATTGTAGCTATGAGCAGTCTGCAATATACGCATTTAGGAACGCAGTGATGATATATAAGTAATGAAAATAACCTAGCTGCTAAGAATGTAATAAAAGGAAACCCGTTAGTATGAGCAAAGCCTAATAGACCATGTAAGGCATGCAAGGCACCAACACACCAGCACTCACAATATGCTAGGGGCACTGTACCTTGCTCGTGACCATCGCTCAGCTCCGGCAGGCTACAAAACAATCACAGAACGTAAGTTTAATAACTTTAGAACGTAATTAAAATAAATCATCATAACCTCAAATGATGGAACATACGAGACCACTCTTGTATTGACAACGTCGATATTTATGTTCTGTGGACAACGTCGTCCACCACAGCCACCTTGCTTGGTACCTGGCTGCATAGATAATATGCTGGCTGCTTCACGAACGGACTATGGGATGGGATATTCTGTGGGATGGGGTGCTACAGCGAGCTTTTCAATTCACGATTATAATTCACGATTTTACACATACTGCATCACAGAATATAATACGTCCCTTATGTCAAAATGACGTTCACAGGAGTAAAGCAATTCGGAACGTATACGCATTTCGGTACTCAGTGCTTGTGCGCCTTATACGCTTTCAAATAGCCGACCATTATATTATGTTCTGTGATAGCCGAGAGTTCGGAGAAGTCGGGAGTTCGGTTTTGGCGGGAATCCGAACAAGTCGAGATTTTTTTGCTATCGAGTTTTTATTTGCCAATTCGTTTGTTTGTGGTCTTTCTTTGCGGAAAACCGGTCGAGAAGATGAAGGCGAAGAGGAAACGGAAAAAGGAAGACAAGAGGTCTCCAGAGGAGTCACTTTCGTCCGATTTATCGGACTGAGAAAATTTGGCGGGAAAAGATGATCTTCTGGAACAGGCGGGAACTACTGAGCTCAACATTAACAACACAGCTACTACATCAAAATTGAATTCACTCGATAAGTACCAATCATTCTTCATTAAAGAGTACACCCGTGCATACCCTGAGGATTCGGGAGCACTGGATTTTATCGTATTCATAGAAAGCACAGAACCTAACAAGCCGATTGGAGACAGAGATATTATGAACTTATCAAACTCTTTCAAAAGATACATCAAGGGCATCAAACAGTTCAAGAGGATAAATCGATACAAAATAGGCGCAATATTTGAAAAACCAGAGCTAGCCAACGCAGCTCTCGGTAACAAAACTTTTTTGGATCAATTCAAGCTTAAGGCTTCCATACCTGCATCTGCAACTGAAACCACTGGTGTCATCACCTCGGTCCCTACCAACTTATCCAATCATAAAATTTTTACCAACATAACAAGCACAAAAAAAATTATATCAGTAGAAGATTCATCCGTAAAGTAAAGAATGAAAATGGTTTCCAACTAGAGTCCCTTACATTTGCATCAAATACTCTACCGGACTATATTGACATGAACTTATGGAGATTTCGAGTGGCTCAATACATACCCCGTTTAAAACAGTGCTTCCGATGCTTACGCTTTGGGCACATATCAAAATACTGTAAAAACGGAGAGAGGTGCTCAATATGCAGTTGCGAAGGGCACAATTAAAGAAATTGATAGAGGATATCAGTTGGAAAGATCTGATTCTGGAAATTCACACAATGGAGTAGCAATATTAATTCATAATAGTCTTAGCTACACAAAAATTATTGTGACAACTCGATACAAAATATAGCTATCAAATTATCTTACTACAACAAATTTGTAACTATAGTTAGTTTACACAGTCCCCCGAATTGTAATCCACCTTTCACAAAAAGTAAGTTCGATAGATTAGTAAAAAATATCTCTGAGCCAATGATTATTGCGGGCGATTTTAATGCTCATCACACCTTTTGGGGATGCAATAACACTGATTCACGTGGAAGGGACATTTTGGAAATAATTGATGACAACAATCTTGTTCTTTTGAATAACGGTGAAGTGACAACAGTTGGTTCCAGTAGATGGCGGCCAAATGCACTCGATCTCACAATGGTATCTTCTTCTTTAGCATTGTCTCGGTCCATGATGACCCTCTCGGAAGTTCACCTGCCAACAATAACAAAAATATTATTAGCCAACAATACATACAACAATCAAGAAACTGCAAACAATTTTCCAAAGCATCCAAACTTTAGACTCGTAAATTGGAAAATATACTCATATTTAGTTTCGAGAGAGCTCGAACTTTTTAAATTTGAGAATCTTAATCCAATCTTATGATTCTTTTTGTAATATTTTAAATGCAGCTATTGAAAAGTCTATACCCAAACGGACGCATTCATCCACACCTAACTCCACTTTTCGGCATTCAAAACCCAAATTTTCTGTTCCCTGGTGGAATGAAAAATGCAGCACAGCTGTAGAAAATTCCAGGAAAGCATATGCAAAATTTAAACTAAATTGTAATGACGAAAATTACGTAGAATTCAAACGATTGCAAGCACTTAAAAAACTCATTTTAAAAAGAGAAAGAAGCGAAAGTTGGCAAAGGTTATGTGAATCATGTAACAGATATACACCCGTTTCTAAAATTTGGAATACTATTAAAAAAATTAATAATACCTACCAATGTAATAGTCACAACACAAATCATGACTGGATTAATGATTTTTTGCAAAAGTATACACCCGATTATGTTGAAAATCAACTACATTCAATCAATAGTTCTGTTCCTAACAATAATGAAAATGAGTACCTTACAAAATATTTTACTTTACAAGAACTGAAATCTGCCTTAAATTCTAGACGAGATACTGCATGTGGATTAGATTTGATTCCATATAAAATGATACGTCACTTAAACCACAAAAGTCTGGTAATATTTTTAAACACGCTCAATAAGCTGTGGTGTACTTCCATAATTCCATGGGAATGGAAAATAGATTGTCTCATCCCAATACTTAAACCAAACAAAAGTAAAGACGATGCAAATTCTTATCGACCTGTGGCATTGACTTCGTGCATTGGAGAAATTTTTGAACAGTTAATTAAACAACGTTTAGAATTTTTTATAGAAAGAAACAACATTTTAACTAGCAATCAATTTGGTTTTAGGAGGGGTCGATCCGCTAGAGAAAGTTTCAGTCATCTACATCTGGATATTTCAAAAGCTTTCTCATTCAATCAAGATACCGTGTGTGTTTTTTTAGATGTCGTCGGCGCATTTAACAACATCGATCACTTTACACTTGCATCGATCTTGAACTCCTTGGGCATTCCAGCAAAATTAATAAATTGGATATATATTTTTTTAAATGGCAGGGAAGTATATGTGAAATACAGCAACTCTCTTTTTGGTCCCAGATTTTCCTATAGTGGAACGTCTCAAGGTGGGATATAAAGTCCCCTCTTATTTATAATTTATATTCATAAATTAAACTCAAAACTAAGATTTGATGTAAATAACCTTCGATTTGCAGATTATTTCGTTATTTATTGTTCCATTGGTGATAGAGCGACTACATTGACTTGTATAAATAAAGCCATGGAGAATTTGCATAAATATTTCACTAAGTTAAATTTAGATATAAGCCCAGAGAAAAGCAAAGTTGTTATATTTAGTAAAAATAAATACAAATTAAAAGCCGAAGTCTTCTAAAATAACACTCTTCTTCCGCTAGTTGAAACCATTAAGTTTTTAGGAATAATATTTAAAAGTGACTTATCTTGGAACTCTTATGTCGATGGCATAGCAGACAAAGCGTTAAGATCGTACAATATTTTAAGGTCCTTAGCGGGCACCTATTGGGGCGCAGATCCGAAAATCCTAATAATGCTTTTTAAATCTTTAATACGTAGCCATTTTGAATATGGTTTTCTATGTTTTTCTCATCATTGGAAACTTATAGAGAAACTAGAAAAAATACAAAATAAAAGCTTACATTTAATAACTGGAGCGATGATATCAACTCCCATAGTATCCATGCAAGTAGAATGTAACATTCCTCCACTGAGAATCCGCTTCAAATATCTGAAACGAAAATTTTTGTTAAAGCTTCTATCCATATCAAATCATCCTTTGTTTACCAAAATTTAACATCTCCTTTCCATCCCATCCGATCCTAGTCATCATCCTTACATCCTGAGAGACTTGTCAAATATATTACAATACAAAAATTAATATGAAATACAAGCCAATTTCAACTTTCCTTGCTATTTGGGAAAATATGACAGCAAATTCTACGGAATTCCAATTAAAATAGACGAAAACTTGGAGTGTAAAGAAGATTTTTTAGAACAAATTTCAAGTTACAGAGGTTACAGAAGAATATATACCGATGGTTCGAAAACAGTTCGTGGGGTCGGCTGCGCGATCTATGACGAGACAACCAAGAGAGGTTATGGCATTAAGATTCCTAGTTCTGCATCAATATACACTTCCGAAGCTTTGGCAATTCAAATCGCACTCGAGTTCGTCGAAGTTCAACAACACTATACGTGAATAATAATAAGCGATTGCATGAGCGTTCATAGAGCCCTACAGAATACGAAACTAGATGCCAATACTCACTATGTCATACACCAAATATGGGATAAACACTTTTCCTTGATACAGAAAGGCTACGAAATATGTTTTTATTTCTGGATTCGCGGCCACATAAATTTGAAGCCGCACGATTCTGCAGATTATCTAACTAGAACCTTAGATGAACATCTAAGACTAGAACGATAGCTGACAGCAACCTGAATATTTGCCATATTAAGAATGTTGCCCTACCGCAATCGGAATTTGTAGCGAAAATAAAACAGGAAATTATCCACGAATGGACCGAACAATGGAAAATGTCCAATACGGGTCGTTGGTATGCCGAAATAAACGATTTAGTTGGGAAACCACCTTGGTTCAATAAAACGTTACCAAAAAGAAGAAAATATTATGCAACAATTGGTCGTCTACGTTTCGGATATTGTCTTTTTCAATCCCATCTTTACAGATTAAACCTTATCGACACCGTCGTATGCTCACACTGTAACTTAGCTGATCAATCCCTGGACCACCTCTTCTTTCATTGCTGTGCTTTTGATGAGCAAAGAGAAATCTATATATATATAAAAAATGCTAATGTGCGTACGTAAAGACAGGATTTTCTCTATCTCCACTAACTCCAATCAACTTCCCGTTGGGGTGGTAAATACCTCTTGGTCTCCCGGTGGGAGTAAGGGAGTTTGGTCGCGGTGGGTGGAAGTGGGTGATTGTGGGTGGTGAAAATGTAGAAAATATATATCTGCCCTTTTCTAACTTATGAGAACTTCCGGAAATGATATAAAAAACACTTAATTGTGTGCAACTGTTATAGTAGATCTGGAATGTTCTAGAAAGTTCTAAACATTTCCGGAATGATCTAGAAATTTCTAAAATGTGTAAAACTCCTGTAATCGGTCTAGAAGATCCAGATCGAAGTGATCTACATCTGAATGTTCTAGAGTGTTCTGGTAATAGAAATTTCGATATCCGATGGTATATAAACCGAAACTCAGCGACTTTTCGTCAGTTAAATCGTATTTACAGTCGAGAGAAGGTTAATCGGAGTTAAGAGTGAACAGTGGTCAAATGAATTGAAGTGATTTTGACAAGTGCAAAAGAACAAACTATTTGAATGTTCTAGAGTGTTCTGGTACTAGAAATTTCGATATCCGATGGTATATAAACCGAAACTCAGCGACTTTTCGTCAGTTCAATCGTATTTACAGTCGAGAGAAGGTTAATCGGAGTTAAGAGTGAACAGTGGTCAAATGAATTGAAGTGATTTTGACAAGTTCAAAAGAACAAACTATTTGAATGTTCTAGAGTGTTCTGGTACTAGAAATTTCGATATCCGGTGGTATATAAACCGAAACTCAGCGACTTTTCGTCAGTTAAATCGTAGTTTCTTTTTATTCAGGAAATAATTCAGACCGAAATCAATCCATCACGACATTGACCCGAGCGGAGCCGGGTACCACAGCTAGTACTATATAAATGCTTAGAAATTACATGCAAAGATAGAAAAAAAATACCGGTCGACCTGAAAAAGATATTAAGTCAACCGACCAACTTTGAACCCATATTTCTATATATACACGAGACAATAGAAAATATTTAACTATATGACACTCCAGAATGGACTACAATCCATAAGATACAATAAAGAGAAGGCTGTATAGCGAAAGCTTTTGCCTGTCCATTGGATAAAAAGAAAAGAAAAACGGAGAAGTCGATGCACTCCTACTTATATTCTGTAAAACTTTGGCTTTGAACCTATTCACTTCACTTCTTACGTGATGGAGATTGAGCTTTTGGATTCAGAGTCTCTGTGTCGGGCATGCTTGGCGCCAGCGGCAAGGGTTGCTGGATCACCAGAGGGCGGTGCACGAGACCTGCGCCTCCAGCTTATCGCCGACATGTTTCTCTACTGCACCTCTTTGCCGGTCGGTGACGGTGTCTTTACCTGCCTCAGCCTCGTCAGCCTTGTCAGCCTCAGTGGCCCAGTGGCGCGACACTTCGGCGATCGCTCTCCGAAGTTAAGCAACGCTGGGTCCGGTCTGGTCTTGGATGGGTGACCATTCGACCGTTGAGAGAGGCTGGCCGTGGTTCGGATTCCACGTTAAGCTGTAGGTCCCCTTCCTTACTTACTAGGTGGTAGGTTTTATCCCGCCCGGGTTGGTACCATCGCATTGGATGAACGATGGTCGAAGCGGCAATGAAAATTGTCCGTGTTTTCCATCCAGTTCAATGTAGCCGTGCAATATAAGGAAGGTCCTGGCATGGCACCTAATTCCCATGTGGTGTGTTGGGCTAACACCATGACAGAACTTGTGGTATTAGCCATCCATGTCCAGTCACATAAAAAAAAAACCTACGAATAAACATTATACCCACCCGATATGATGTATTAGAAACGAGCGTGAAGCAGGACAAAGAAAGAAAAAAATCTGTACTAAAACATAACGATAAGAATTTTTGAGCAGACAAAAAATCACTTTCTAAAAAGGAATTCGCTGCTTGTACAGTTCTGAACTCGATACATACAAATTGTATATTGTATATTCTATTTCGTCCGAGACGTTTTACTCCTTGGGAAATATTAGCGTCTTTATTTTGCATCAGGAGGCGTCCGAAGTTGACATGATGTACGTATTGAAGTGCCAGCTGAAGGGTCTGCTTCAGTTCTAAAAATGTTGTTCATGAAAGTTCATGGTTGGTGTTGATCAAGCATCGTAGCTCAATTTGGTTGGACAGAAAATCTGCCAAGCATGCATTATTGACAATGGAATGTATGAAGTGGTCCCATTTTCTCGGAAGCGGTGTCTGTCCGAATCCGAGTGTAATATAAATCTAATGAAGGAAATAAATAAACTAAAACTGAAACTCACGGTTACATATTTTATGTTTAATTGGAATAGTAGATTGACTCCAGGATTTCTAGGTTGGATACTCTATTCTGGTTGGGTATCTGGATACTCTTCTCAGGGGCGGGATGTGGTCTTTTGATCGCTTGAAGTTCTTGGTTGCCCGCCATAGTGAATAGTTAGTATCCTTTTGTGCTTTGAGATGAGACACGTGACTTTGTGAACACATAAGTAGAATTTTAAAATAATAAACCATACATCCCAACCCATACATGACAGACATGACATACCCAAGACAGGTGCTAGTGCGATTGATTGGATGCCTCTTCTTCACGCTACTGATTTAGACATTAAAGTTGATTTTTTCACATCCACAATGGTTGACCTATTTGATAAGCATGCTCCGGTTCGTTCCGTCCGAATGAAGCATGCACCAGCTCCCTGGTTGAAAGACAAAATAAAGCACCACATGGCCAGAAGAGACGCTCTTAAGCGCAAACATAAGCGTATGCCAAGTGATGAAAATCTCAGTCTGTACAAAGTTGCTAGGAATCTTTGCACGCGTTTATGCAGGGACGCTAAACGTCAATATATTAGAGAATCGGTTGAAGAGTGCAGTCCAAATAATCTGTGGAAATTTCTCAATAGTCTTGGCGTAGGTAAATCCAAAAGCATTATTAACTATAATTTTGACCTGAATTCACTGAATAATCATTTCTCATCCTCATTCTTATCAGTAGATCCGATTTTGAAAGCAACAGTCATTAACAGTTTGGTCAGCAATCAGTCCTCTACCTCTCAACCTTTTTCGTTTTTAACAGTATCCTGCTGCGAATTTAAAAAAATAATCCTTTCTATTAAAAGCAAGGCTGTCGGCTATGATGAACTGAGCAGAGACTTGATTTTGCCGATTTTAGATGAGTTATTGCCAATTATTTCTCAAATTCTTAATTACTCACTAGAGTCAGGCTCTTTTCCACAAATCTGGAAACAAGCATTTGTCATACCACTGCCTAAAATTCCAAATCCTGTAACACCAAACAATTTTCGGCCTATTTCTATTCTCCCTTTTCTTTCCAAAGTTCTCGAGCGCCTTGTTTACTCCCAATTTAATGAGTACCTTTGCAGTAATTCTCTTCTTAAGGTCGGCCCGTAAGCACCTGAAAATTTCGCCTCCCATACAAACGTAGTTTACTAATAATTTGAAAACCACTGTTCCAACTTACTTGATATTTGGTATCTAATATTAGGCTACAAATATCTGTGTCTGCATGCCTTTGTTTTTTCGGTAAATGTATTCTGGGTCAAACCACAGAGAAAACAAAATTCGTATGAAGATTTTCTATTTGAATTCATTTCATTCGGTTTGGATTTTTCAAAAAAACAAAAGCATGCAGACACAGATATTTGTTACCTGATATTAGATATTAAATATCAATTTAATTGGAATAGTGGTTTCCAAATGATTAGTAAACTACGTTTGTATGGGGAGCATAGCTTACGGGCCGTTCTTAATCCTTTCCAATTTTCGGTTTTCGTACCTCACATAGCACAACTACCGCTCTTACTAAAGTCACAGACGACATACGTTACGCTATGGGTAACAGACAACTCACCTTGATCACTTTACTGGACTTTAGTAATGCCTTTAACACAGTTGACTTCGACATACTATTAGCTATTTAATCTTCCATGAATGTGTCAAAAATGGGGCTCAGCTGGTTTAATTCTTATCTTCGTCAACGACAGCAAAAAGTTCGCTATGAAAACCAGTTTTCGGAATGGTGTGACATTAGGGCTGGTGTACCTCAAGGCGGTGTCCTTTCTCCTCTTCTTTTTTCTATTTTTATCAACACACTTGCCGCTATTCTTTCATGCCATTATCATCTGTATGCAGATGATCTACAAATTTACTGACACTTCTCACTTGATGACCTGCATCTCAACATTGATCTTGTCAATAAAGACTTATCTGAAGTTCATCAATGGTCGGAAAGGTTTGGTCTTCAAGTTAATCCATCAAAAACACAGGTCATGATTGTTGGTAGCGGCAAGCTCTTGGCAAAGATTGATAAGAGTAATCTCCCACCTATCCTATACAATGGTATTACTATACCCTATAGTTCAAGGGTTAAAAATTTAGGTATTTTTCTTGACGAGTCACTATCTTGGGTTTATCATACGGGTCAAGTCTGCAGGAAAATATATGGAGCCATGCACACTCTCTGGCGTCTCAATCGCCTCATACCAATCGAAACTAAAACCAAGTTGGTTCAGTGCATAACGCAGATTATGGTGACATCTGTAATATTCCGGGAGGTCACGACATTTTTGGTCACGATAAAGTAAATGGCTGAATCTGGGTTCACATGTTAGAGACCGACCCTCTAATGCTAAATATGTCGGTCTGCCCGTGCCAAGTGGTTGCGTTATCTAGATTGACTATATAAAATAGATGCTTGTATGTACCTGCTGATGAATATACTGATTATCTGGAAACATTGATACCTATTAATTATACAACAAAAACCAGTCGGTTTTTTAATTAAATACTTAAATAAACCATAAGTTATATCTGTATCTTAAATCGCCTATAACTACGAAATGCAACCAAATGTTTGTTAAGTTTTTGTATTGCTAAACAAGAATACACTGATACTTTCATGCTTCGTTATTTGCATCCATTTACCTCATCATATATATTTTTTGTCGGCATTACTAGTTTTTCAGGCCCATTATCTACGTAACGCAACCACTTGGAACAGGCAGACTGACACATTTAGCTTCAAAGGGTTGGTCTTTATCCCGTGAAACCAGTTTCAGCCATTTACGTTATCGTTACCATTTTTGTCGCGACCTCCTAGTCTATAATCTTAACCTAAGCGAGGAGCTTCTGGACAAACTAGATTGCTTGCTTAATTATGGAATTAGTTATATCTTTGGTTTGAGGAAGTTTGATCATATATCCACCTATCGTGCGAAACTAAAATGGCTTAAGGCGCTAGGACTAGCCAACTACTCGCGCCATACAAATGCACTTTTTAACAAATGTAATAATATGTAGTGAAACGCTTCAGCAAATCCAAATAGAACTCCAGACTGATAATGGATTGTTAATATTTTTTTATTCCATCATTTATTTAAATAATAATAAAAATAAAAAAGTTGATTTTTCTCATTAGAAATCTGAAAGTCATTCGATTTCTAGATATAAGCAAAAACAGCATATATGCATAAACAAAAAATTCCATTTGCTTTTAGATTTCTACATTTAGTCAAAAAAGTTCGGAAATGGACACCGTTTCCGCAATGTATTTTGTATAGAAAAAGGAAACATACATTAACGAAAATAATTCGATTCCTAGACAAGGAATCATATATTGTAAGGATGACACTTATAATCGTCAGACTTAGTTAGTTTACTTGGGGTGCCTCGTCTAACTTTGCGATTTGGCTAGTACCAGGCCCTTAATATTCGCCAGAGGCGTAATATGAATGTTCTCTCTCTTCTTTACTTAATCTTAAATGATCCCAAATCTCCACTTTATCTTAAATAACGCTTCAAATATCTCTCTTTTAATGGTGTACCACTTAGGTCTGCAGATAATCTCCTGCTCCTTATTCCGTCACATTCTTCCACTGCTTATTCGGGTTCGTTTACAGTTCACTCAGCACGATTGTGGAATCAATTGCCTCTTACTATTAGGGAAAGTGCTTCTTTGTCTATTTTTAAGGTAAAAATTAAAATCTTGGTACTTGACATGTTATAACAATTAAATCAATAAAATATTTTCTGTTCATATAGTTTTAAGTTATCTAATGTTTTCTAAGTGTGATTTTGGTGCTTAGTTTTAAGTAATTTAATGTTTCTTGCTACCTCTTAATATATTTTCTAATATTAAGGTCAGCTGTTAGAGATTGCCTTTGGCAATAAGCTCGCCTTTGCATACTATGTAATAGTTGTAAGCAATAATGAATATTTTCATTTCATTTCATACATAAAAACGTGATTTGTTTGTGTTAAATATTGTACAATGGTGCGGAACCCTTAAGGTGGCCCAACCCGGCGGCCCCAACTCATTCGCGGGCACGGTACAAAACCGTGCTGTTGCGCTCTGGGACCTTCTCTGTTTCAAAGAATAAGATAGGCTCCGTGATGAGGAAGATGCAACATGTCCACAAAAAAGACAATGTGCATAGTGTACGATTTGGTAAGATTTACGAAAATTTTAATTTCAAGACGACTTATAGCTAAAAGTAAACCACGACCGCTGTAGTCAAAAATCTAACAAAAACCAAATAGATCATAAATATTGATTAAATAAGCTATGTCTGATGACTAATCTTTTTACGATCTTCTTACTTTATCATTGCGTAATCCACCTCCAAAGTTATTGTATAAAACGCGCGAAAAAATCGAACTTTCGGACCTTATAACTTAGAAACCAAACACAATTTTACAATGCCAATGGGTCATCAGACATCTAGTTCGATCAAATAAAGCTATTTTGAGCAAAATTTTGGATCTCTGACAAGAAATATGGGCGTGATCTTCTTTCCCCTTTTGTATGGGGAGATGAGCGGGTTGGGCCACCTTAATGGGCGAGTCCGACTCGCAATCAGCCGGTTTTTTGTTTTGTACAGTCAACATGTGCAAGTTTTTATAGGTTGAAACATTTTCTAAGAGACTGTAAACATCTTATACACTAAACTAGAAAATCTTTTGTAAGTGTAGAGCCATGAAACTCGGCATTTAGCAAGTCACTTACAATTTCTCCCTCTAACTTTCTAACTTCACCGCTGAAAATGTTTACTAACTTATAATTGTTTTCTCTAATACTCCATAAAACTCAAAATGCTTCATGGCACCAGTTTCCTTATATGCTAAGATAGCTACGAGGGCGACACTGAAAATTCTTAGAACTTGTAAACAATATAATAAAAAAATAAGTTTTAATTTTGAAAATTGAACTCTTTGCTAATATTATTGTGTACTAGCGGCCCGCTCCGGCTTCGCACGGGTATGAAATATATCTGAATGGCTCCCGCCGCCCTGTCCGGCCGGTACCGCCGCAGAGTCGTATTCACTACGTATAATATTCACAACGTATAATCTTATTTTTTTCCAAAAAACGAAAACCATGCATATCGTATAATATTCACAACGTATAATGTTATACGTTGTGCATGAGTTTAAAAATAAAATAAACTATTTGCATCATGCAGAACGTATAATAGTCACAACGTATAATATTCCTAACATGAATTCACAAAAAAAGAAAACCATGCAGAACGTATAATATGCCAAGAAGCACTGCATAAAGCGCCCTAACAACGATACATTTAAGGCTGAAATTGCTACGAATCGATATCTGTTGAAGAGTAACAATTTGCTACAACGCTAATTGAGACGGTCGAAAAGTCGCGTGCGAGTATAATCTTTAATCTTATATCGATAAGGGCGCTTATCGTATGAAATATTTTAGGATTATATGATATGCATGGTTTTCTTTTTTTGTTAAATAAAGATCATAACATTATACGTTGTGACTATTATACGTTATGCATGGAGAATTAAGTAATTTAATTTTTCGGACTTCTTCATGCACTACGTATAAGATTATACGATCTGCCGATTATACGTTGTGCATGGTTTTAAAATTTTGTTAAAATATGACATTATACGATCTGCATATTAGACGTTCTGCCGTTCCCCCCCGCCGCAAACGCTACGTCCCGCAATTTTTAAATCTGTAATATCTTCGAAAATATTTATTTAAATCATATGCTGTAATGGGCCATATAGATCTATATTAAATCAACAATGTATTAAGATATTTAATTGGATAAGGATTAATGCTGTATTGGTTAAAATCGCTTCGAAAATTAGCCAAAATTTGTCGTAAAAAGTAAATGACAATAAAATGTTATTGTGGGATATCCATAAGAGATAGACATATACCATCGCGGAGTTTACTGTAGACCTTTTCAATGTGTACAATACTTAGTACATTATTTTGATAAATCTCGTAGGGTTCAGCCTGCGTTTGCAATGTAAGCGGAAAAAAAAAATTTTTTTACGACATCACATTGGAAACCTCAAAAATAACAGTACTTCTCCACTATTTAAAGCATGTTATTATACATATAAGCCTTCCTCTTCAATCACTCTATCTATTAAAAAAACCGCATCAAAATCCGTTGCTTAGTTTTAAAGATTTAAGCATACATGGGGATATAGGGACAGAGAAAGCGACTTTGTTTTATACTATGTAGTGATTTGACAAATCTCGTAGGGTTCAGCCTGCGTTTGCAATGTAAGCGGAAAAATGATTTTTTTAGCTATTGCATAGCTTCTATCGAGGGCCTTGAGCGCGGGGACCGAATCCAGAAATTCCGTAACGAAAAAAAACCTCACGCTCCCCACTCCGACGGGCGATGCCGGCAGCGTTACTTCACACCAGGGTGAGCGGGGCCGGGGGCGGCGGCGGGAGCGGCGGCGGGGGCGGGCCGGCATAACTTGATACAAAATGCTATGCAATAGCTTTACCGCGGCAGTCCCCGAGTGCCACACGTCTTTTTTTATGACATCACATTGGAAACCTCAAAAATAACAGTATTTCTCCACTATATAATGGATGTTATTATACATATAAACCTTCCTCTTTAATCACTCTATCTATTTAAAAAAACCGCATCAAAATCCGTTGCGTAGTTTTAAAGATTTAAGCGAACATGGGGATATAGGGACAGAGAAAGCGACTTTGTTTTATAATATGTAGTGATATGTATTTTATTCATATGTAAATTGTTTGTGTCACATCAGCCTGAATTTAATGGGAGAAAATGTTTGTGCAATGATTTTTTATGACTTTCGATGTCATTTATGTCAACATCGCTTTAAGGTGGCCCAACCTGCTCAACTCCCCATACAAATGGGGAAAGAAAATCACGCCCATATTTCTTATCAGAGATCCCAAATATTACTCAAAAGAGCTTTATTTGATCAAACTAGATGTCTGATGACCGTTGGCATCGTAAAATTGTGTTTGGTTTCTAAGTTATAAGGTCCGAAAGTTCGAATTTTTCGCGCGTTTTATACAATAATTTTGGTGGTTTATTACGCAATGATAAGGTAAGAAAATCTTAAAAAGATTAGTCATCAGACATAGCTTATTTAATAAAGATTTAAAATCTATTTGGTTATTGTTAGATTTTTGACTACAGCAGTCGTGGTTTACTTTTAGCTATAAGTCGTTTTGAAATGAAAATTTTCGTAAAGCTTACCAAATCATACACTATGCACATTATCTTTTTTGAGGACATGTTGCATCTTCCTCATCACGGAGCCTGTCTTTTTTTTGAAACAGAGAAGGTCCCAGAGCGCAACAGCACGGTTTTGTACAGTGCCCGCGAATGAGTTAGTCCCGCCGGGTTGGGCCATCTTAAGGTCCTTGCTTACGGTGACGCTTGTTTCGGGTTATCTCTTTCCCTAAAATATGGTCGAGAGAGGTACTGGCTGTGCCCGGCGTGATGCTCGTGAATGAGTGCTGTTTGTGGGGACTGGCCTGCTCAAATTGGCAACATGTTAGTTGATGGGGATAGTCTTTGCAAATAAAATGATATTTTTCATGAACTGTTGCATACGGCATGAATTGTAAATTTTTGTAAAGTCATGTTAATTTTGTTAAAATAATTGATAAACACTTTTGTAAATTTAGACTAAGTCGACATTGAAAAAAAAAAACAGCGGAGTTTCTTTCCAGTTCTTCTTCTGTGATTTGTTTTGTTGAACTGGCCAGTGTTAAAATATGACAAATCCGAGTGCAGTGTACTGTCTATGGATGATGAATAAATAAATACAACAATACAATACAATACAAGAAAGTTATGATAGACTTTAATTGGCCTTTCACGATAAAGCCCCACCACGTGCCAGAATTTTAAATATAAAGATGGTTTGGTTGGCGGTGTTGTAGGTGGAGGAAGGGGAGCAGAGGGAAGCGATGCGCTGGCCACGTTGGGTGTGCGGCGCATGCTACGAGCTGCTAGCGGCAGCTTGCCGGTTCAAACGCCAGTGTTTGCGCTCGCACCGCTCGCTGCATGCTCATTTCCACCCCAACACCGATACAGAGGTCAAGCCGGAGCGCACGGGGCTGCAGGAGACTGACGGTGCTGACCCACATGTTTATGGAGGTTTTTATTTATTTAATTATTTTAATGTGGCCGTCGTCCTAAGAAAATAGACTACAATTGGTATTGGGAATATTTTCATAGCACAACATAACTTAGCCTCGACGCTTCTGGGACCTCTAAACCCCTAAGGGCCTTTTTCACCTACTGCTGATTAGCTTAATCTTAATATTAAGGGCCTTTCGTAGCAGGTTGCAGTCAATACCCGTACAAGATAATCAGCACTTTAGTAATAAATGCTCTTTAAGTGTCGATAAAAATGAATCAGCAATTGGTGAAAACCAGGCTAAAACTCTTAAATTCTGACATCATATCTGAGCCTGTAGTCCCAGTTGTCACCTAAATTGGCGTTTACGGCAAACCGATCGAATGGCGTTTTCAAATGTATGGAGAAGTTGAAGAGCGCGCGCAGTGGGCGTTAATCGAACTAACATTTGCGAGTCCAAGTTTGATTTGACAGCTTACTCAACGTTGCCATAGATACATCGACGTAGCCGTTTACGCCGACTCTGCGTTTTCATACAAATCCGAAGTCCGTTTGCCTTTGACAGCTTGAAAAAGTAAAACCACAGACTAGATATAAAAACTTGTATGGAGTTTGACGTTTTTACTGAAAACGCCAGTCGATCGGTTTGCCGTAAACGCCAATTTAGGTGACAACTGGGACTACAGGCTCTGAAGAATAAAAAAGAAATAATACACTTTAACTTGAAACCAAGCTTAACCTGTATAAATTAATTTTATGGAATACATACATATTTATTTTATTAAAACACTGAATTTAACACATATAAGCCCAAGCACGATAGAAACTTTAAAGTAGTGCTCAAAAACATGCACCCCTCTTGCGACACAGAGGAAATCAAAACAGCACTGTGTGATCTCGGACACAGCGTCGCTAACATTTGGAATGTCAAACAGCGTAGAACTAAAATACCTCTACCAATTTTTATGATTGAAATGTCGCCAAAACCAAATAATAAAGATAATCTTCGAGCCCCCGAGCCCTGAAAGAGAAATTCCTCAATGCTCAAACTGTCAGCAATATGGGCACACTGAATCATACTGCCGTCGCAAGCCAAAGTGTATTAAGTGTGCTGGTGACCCCACCTCTGCAAATTGCGAAAGAAAAGGTAAGTCGGATGATGTAAAATGTATTTTGTGTGCCGGCAATCATCCTGCCAATTATAAAGGCTGCTCAGTCTACCGTGAACTACAGAAAATAAAGTATCCCCCCCTGCGAAGCAAGGAAGTCCCAAAAGTTTTCTATGACTCCAACAAGAATAACACAATAATGCCCAATATGTTCTTTGCTCAATCGGTAGGCAACCAGACGAAACCAGATATTCCTCAGAATAACCAAAATAGCTCATCAAACCCAAAGCCTCCACCGGAAAATAACCTAAATCCAGACCAGTGTCCTAGTGATCACACTAATATGCGTGAGCTCATGGGCATGCTAAACCAGATGATGCAGCAAATGGCAATTATGACAAACATGCTCATAACTCTCACAGCCAAAATGTCACAAAATTCGCACAACTAAAAATTGTTCATTGGAATGCCAACGGGCTGTCAAATCATATAGGTGGAAACATTCTTAAATCTTTTCCAAATTGATATTTTGCTAATTTCGGAAACCCATTTTACTTCAAAAAGCCATTTTAAAACACCAAATTACAAATTATATCACACAATGCATCCCGATGGCTCTGCTCATGGTGGCTCAGCAATTCTCATAAAACAGAACATTAAGCATCATGAATCTCTGGGACTATGGTTGGATGAAGGTCTAAAATGGAGAAAGCAAGTAATCCAAAATTTTTCAAAAACATCAAAATATATAGACATACTTAAAGCACTGGCAGGAAGTTCTTGGGGTGTCCACCCAGTTCACTTGAGACGTCTATACATAAGTCTAATACGCAGCCGATTGGATTATGGGTGCTTTCTCTATGGAAATAGTTGCCAATCTAATCTCAACAAGCTTAGTGTGCTACAAAATAGAGCTTTGAGAATAATTGGAGGGTACAGCAGGACCACACCTATACATGTGATGGAAAGTGACTTATGTATACAACCCCTACATGTAAGAACTTACTATTTAGCTAGCAAATATGTTCTAAAAGCAATGTCACATGAAAACAACCCCATAATTTTGGTGATACAGAAACTCGCAGAAACTAGTGACAACAACTATTGGCATAACCATAGTATTCCGATTTTAGCTATTATTTACAAAAGATATAAGCATTGTGAAATTGAAAACAGTGAAATGCTACCCATGTTTTCATTGGGTACCTGGATGTCGAACATACCAATCGCACCCAATGTAAGCCTCACCATCCCTTCTAAAAATAAAGGAAAAAGGAGCTACAATACTAAGGAACTCCGGACAGCGTCAGATAAAATGTTGAAAACCAAGTACAAATCACATTACCAATTGTACACTGATGGATCTATTGATAGTAATGGTATTGGTGCGGCCTTCTGGGATCCTCAAGTCCGTTGTGGAATGGAATTCAAAATTGAGGCACGCATCCCAATCATGGCAGCCGAACTCGTAGCAATACTCGAAGCACTCTCGTACAGCTCTAGTGTAATATCAAAAGAAATAATTATTTTAACAGACTCTAAAAGCGCTCTTCAACACTTAGTGAATTGCACGGGAGGGTCACGAGGTAGACCTATCGCATATAGAATCTTAAATCTTATTATAAATTTACAGTCTATGGGCAAGGAAGTGATCTTGCAATGGATTCCATCTCACATTGGCTTAGAGGGCAACGAGTGGGCCGACAAGTTAGCGAAGAGTGCAGTGAGTTGTGACAATACTTGGATGTGTAAGCCTTTCTTTAGCGATCTTCTGACGGATGCTAAGGAATTATGTCGCACTCAATGGAAAGAGCACTTTAACAGGAGATCGGTAGAGAAGGGCATTTGGTACAAGACTCTACAAGATGAGCCGCTTCGAAGACCATGGTTCGAAAGCTCAGGTCTCTCTCGCACTGACATTGTAATTGCTTTAAGACTCAGATCGGGACACACTCCACTAAATAAAAGTGCATATTTGATGCGAAAAGTGGACTCACCTAATTGTAAAGTTTGTAATAAGACTGAAGACCAATTTCACATTTTGATGGAGTGTGCGCAGAACGAACCACTGAGGCAAACATTGATGGACAAATTGAAGTTAGATGGAAACAACTATTTTTTCGGAATTCATTATGCATTATCGCAACCACTATCTCAAAATTGTAAAACATTAATACATTTCTTTAGGGCCTCTTTAGCTTTAAGAGGCTAAGGAGGCCTTGAAATTGTGACAATAGTTACTATGGGACTGGCATAACCGCAATGCGGCTAAAGTCCTATCAAAATCTAGAAAAAAAAAAATGAATTAAAAGCCTATTGCGAAACTAAGATTCAAACCACAAGCATCGAAGTTGAAGACTGGTTGGGATGCCTCACCATATCTGCTCTATATAGCCCACCTAAACACAAGATAAGCAAAGAGGAATATAAGGCATTCTTTAGCACATTAGTGAACGCTTCATAGCTGGCGGAGACTATAATGGCAAACATACAAATTGGGGATCGCGATTAACAACCACCAAAGGACGCCAACTTCTGCTCGCTATGCAAGCTCTTAAACTAAACGCTGTTTCCTGTGGTAACCCGGCTTGCTGGCCAACAGACACTGCAAAAACGCCAGACCTGATAGACTTTTGTGTAACAAAAGGGATCGCCAACGCCTACATAAAAGCTGAAGCAAAGCTGGAATTATCGTCTGATCACTCTCCAGTCCTGGTAACAATAAACAGCTAAGTCAGCCAAGAAGTGAGACCATGCACATTGCATAATCTAAAAACTGACCGGGATTTGTTCCGGATGTTGGTGTCATCCAACCTCAATACAAATTTACCACTAAAGACAGATGACGACATTGAATACGCAGTAGAGCACTTTAATAACTGTGTCCAGCAGTCCGCCTGGATTGCATCTCCATCCTACCTAACCAGCCCTAGCAGACCCCAATGCTCCAAAACCATAAGGCATAAGATAGCAGAGAAACGTTAAGCTAGGAAACTGTGGCAGCAATCACGTTTCCCAGCGGATAAGAGAAAACTTAATTTTCAAACTGCTCAACTTAAAAAGCTACTTAGCAGGGAGAAAAATCAGAGGGTCGAGAAATATCTCACTCACCTAGACCCGACAGCTGCAACAAATTACTCACTCTGGAAGGCTACAAAGTGCCTCACACGTCCCATTACTTTTAAACCTCCAATTCGCAATGTTGACAATACGTGGGCAAAGAGTGACATCAACAAAGCTGAAGCTTTTGCTAAACACCTGACTACAGTATTCATCCCGAATCCAAACGAAGGCCCGGCTCATGTTTAAGAAGAAGCTTTATCAATACTAAATGAAACATATAAATTAGACTTGCCCGTTACTAAGTTCACAAAAACTGAAGTATCTTCGGTCATAAAAAAACTGCAACCGCAAAAATCCCCAGGCTATGACTTAATAACCGCAAAGGTATTAAAAGAACTACCTGACAATGGCCTACTCTTCCTAACGCAATACTTCCATGCTGGGGTGCCCCAAGGAAGTGTTCTGGGCCCTACCTTGTATCTACTGTTTACAGCAGATTTACCTCTATCCGAAGGAGTAGTAATGGGAACCTTCGCAGATGACATAGCTGCCCTGGCCATTAATGAAAATCACTTAAAAGCATCAGCCAATCTACAGAAAAGCCTTGATAAAATATCCTCATGGTTGAAAGAGTGGCGTATAAAGGCTAACGAAACAAAATCAGTCCAGGTAACTTACACACTTAGACGAGAAACCTGCCCTCCAGTTAAGCTTAATGGCTGTCCAGTACCTCAGGCCAATGATGCTAAATATCTAGGTGTCTACCTGGACAGACGCCTAACATGGAAAAAAACACATCTTTACCAAAAGAAAAGCGCTTAGACAAGGACTGTGAAACATTTACTGGCTTATAGGTCCCAAATCACAACTTCATTCCAAAAACAAACTCCTCCTATACAAAACTATTCTCAAACCTATCTGGTCCTACGGAATCCAACTATGGGGCACAACCGCTAACTCCAACCTAGAAATCCTCCAAAGATTTCAATCAAAGATTTTGCGCATGACTGTCAACGCACCATGGTATTGTTACGAGCGCGCCCCGCTGCGAAGACATAGCGCTGATACACTACCAAAGTGCGCCAAATGGTTCCTTCGAATTTCAGTAGATGGCGCTACTTGTCTTATTGCATTGCGCAGGCTATCGCATCACTGTCGTCCCATATAAAGTGACGCCTCGTCCAGCTGACTTCAGAAACAAATCTCGGACATTCTAGTAATGTCTCGAGGGAGATTGTTCTCGACTGCTGCCCTACATGGGCGCCTAGAAATCGGTGGAGTGTTCTGGAAAGAAGCTCCACCGATATAAAAGGCGCCCAAGGCGCTGAGGGCGGCAGTCTATTTTTGGAAGCGAAGTGAGCGACAACAAGCGATATAGAAGTGTAGTGAACTAGCTCTGAAGTGAATCAGTGAAGTGAGTGATTTAGTTTGTAAATTAGTGTTTGAATTAACCTAGTGTAAAATTGTATTTGTGAGTTTGCTTGTGAATTATTTGAAATAAAGGAAGAGTGTTGAGTATTGGTGTTTTCTTCTCTAATCTGCACACTACCCGCGTAACAATTGGTGTCAGAAGCGGGGATTAGAGATGCCGATCACACCGAGAGAAGACCAGGAAGGCGTGAGGACCAGGAGCCAGACGGCAGCCGACACAACACCGGCCGAGGATGCAGCTGCCTCAGGAACTCAAGAATTCGAGAGCCATCAATTAATGACGCAAACTCCTGCCTTGGACTTGAACGCATTGATGACCTTCATGCAAGAACAGGCCCGCCGTCAAGAAGAACAGGCCCGCCGTCAAGAAGAGCAGTTGCAAGAACAGGCCCGCCGTCAGGAAGAACAGGCCCGCCGTCAAGAAGAACAGGCCCGCCGTCAAGAGGAGCAAGCCCGTCGGCAAGAGGAGCAGGCCCGCCGTCAAGAGGAGCAGGCGCAGGAACAAGCTCGCCGTCAGGAGGAGCAGCAGCAAGAACTGATGTGGGCCGTTAGGGAATCCAATGCCAAAATAAAGGAGAAGCTTGATGAGGTCAACTCTAAGATCGAAGAGCAAGACCAAACTCTCGGGCGCCATGAAGAGCGACTGAACGGGCTTGAGTCAAAGATATTCGAAGAAATGGAGAAAATCAAGACCTGTGGAGTAACTGTATCTTCATCTGCAACAGCAGGAGCAAGATTTAAGGTTCCTCCTTTCGATGGTTTGACATCCTGGGCCGCTTACAAACTTCAGTTTGAATCAGTGGTTATTGCAAATGGATGGAATGAGAACCAAGCACGAACTGCTTTGACCTTAGGACTTCGGGACAAGGCACTCCATGTTCTCGAGGCTTTAGGTCCCCAAATCACCTATGACGGACTTTTAGAAGCACTGGAGTCAAGGTTTGGCGACAAGCATTTGGAACACGTCTACCGAGCTCAACTTCGTGATCGAGTACAACGAGCAAGTGAAGGACTTCAACAGTGGGCACTGGAAATCGAGAAACTTGTCCGAAAGGCCCATCAATCATCATCGAATTCTTCGTTGGAAGATTACTTGGTGCAGGCTTTCGTGGATGGCATCAGGGACATCGAAGTACGAGCTGCTGTACGATTAAGTCACCACGCAACGTTGAAGGACGCTCTTGCCCACGCGTTGGAGGTCGAAGCGGTTCGATCAGATCCCCGAGCGCATCGAATAAGAGAAGTGGTGACGTCGGAAACCAGATCACCTGCAAGACGTAAATTTACTCCCCGGTGCTACAAGTGCAATGAACTGGGGCACCTTCGAACCAACTGCCCCAAAAACCAAACCGAAAGGCATGATGCTGCAAATGAAGATGCGCAGCAGGGAAACGAGTAAAGGCCAGAACCGGGGGGCGGGTGCTGGCTGGTAGAATAGAAGCCCCGAAAGTCACAATTTCGCAGGCATGTACTGGAAACAGCCTGCTCGTTGAAGGGCAAGTGAACGGGATACAATGCAACTTGACCTTGGATACCGGAGCATCCCGTACAATCGTTAAGTCAAAAACCTTTGGCCGCGTCATATGGAATCGTCGCCAGTATTTTAATGGTTGCAGGCTTCAGACAGCTACCGGCCAGCACATACCCGTTTATGGAGAGATAGAAGTTACGATTAAAATTGGATGTAAGACTTATCGTCATACCGCCGTTTTAGCAGATATCATCGATGATTGCATTCTAGGTTTGGACTTTATGAGAACTAACAACTGTAAAATAAATGTGGCAAATGGCGTGCTAATATGTGGCAAAGAAAAAGTTTCCTGGCTACGCAAATGTGATGGAATTTCCTCAGATAAATTGGACACAGGGAGATCTAAAGTGTCCACTCTTTTGGAAGAAAGCAGACGGGACCTGACTGTTGATGATTTCAAGAAAGCAACAAATCTACTTATGCGATATTCAGACATCTTCTCTTCGCACGACGGAGACATTGGGAGAACAAGCATGGTTAAGCACCGCATCGACACAGGAGATGCTCATCCAATACGTCAGAGGCCACGCCGCGTTCCCATAGCTAAAGAAGAAGAAGTTCAGAGAATGATAGTAGACATGCAGAAAAATAATGTTATAGAGACTTCATCAAGTCCATGGTGTTCACCCGTAGTTCTGGTAAAGAAGAAAGATGGCAGCACCAGATTTTGTGTGGACTATCGTCGTTTAAATGATGTAACGAAAAAGGACAGCTATCCGATTCCTAGAATTGATGACACGCTGGATACATTGAGTGGTATGAAGTGGTTCACAACCCTGGACCTGAAGAGCGGCTACTGGCAGGTGGAAATCGACAACAAAGACAAAGAGAAGACAGCGTTTACCACAGGGCATGGGCTGTGGCAATTCAAAGTGATGCCGTTTGGACTTTGTAATGCTCCCGCAACCTTCGAGAGGCTTATGGAACGAGTACTTTTTGGGCTGATCGGGGAAGCTTGTCTGGTGTACTTGGACGATATAATCATATTAGGGCGGACATTTGACGACCACATCAAGAATTTGGAGAACGTTTTGAGCAAGATTCGCCAAGCTAACCTTAAACTAAGTGGCAAGAAGTGTTCTTTCTTCAAGCGTCAGGTTAGCTATTTGGGTCACGTTATCTCCGGAAATGGCATCCAAACTGACCCAAAGAAGATCGAAGCCGTACAGGAGTGGCCAATTCCAAAGGATAAGACTGAAGTTCGTGCCTTTTTAGGACTGTGCTCATATTACCGCCGTTTCGTCCGAAACTTCTCCGAGATTGCTAAGCCTCTGCATCGACTTACAGAAGATAAGCGTCAATTTAATTGGGACGAGGACTGCGCAAATTCGTTTCAAGAACTTAAGCAACATCTCTGTAACACTCCTATCTTGGGCTACCCCGAAGCCGACAAAGAGTTCATAGTCGACACAGACGCAAGTAATACCGGAATCGGCGGTGTACTCTCACAACGTCATGGGGACAAGGAGATCGTTATTGGTTATTTCAGCAAATCCCTTTCAAAACCAGAACGGAACTATTGTGTGACAAGACGAGAGCTTCTAGCAGTAGTGAAGACTTTGCAGCATTTCAACAAGTATCTTCTCGGCCGAAGATTCCGCTTGAGGACTGACCACGCTGCTTTGAAATGGCTGCTTCAGTTTAAGAATCCAGAAGGGCAGGTTGCACGTTGGCTGGAACAGCTCCAAGAGTATCAGTTTGATACAGAGCATCGGAGTGGTAAAACCCATGGAAATGCTGACGCTTTGTCTCGTCGACCCTGCCCAGAAGAGTGTAAGCACTGCATCAGGGAGGAGATAAAGGAGACCGTTCATTTAAAGGCCATCCGAACGGATAACATCAGCGAAAAATGGAGCAATGAAAACATGAAACTAGCCCAGGAGGGGGACGATGATCTGATGCCCATTATTCACTGGAAGAGAGCAGGAGAGACAAAGCCAGAATGGAGAGATATTTCTGCAATGAGCACAGCGACTAAAAGTTACTGGGCGCAGTGGTCGAGCCTGGTACTTCATGACGGAATATTGTACAGAAAATGGGAAACACCTAACGGAAAGGATACTTCTCTGCAATTAGTCATCCCCAGATCTAAGATTAAAGAAGTTCTTCAATGCCTGCACGATGGAACTTCAGGTGGACATTTGGGAATAAAGAGAACTCTCCTGAAGATACGACAACGGTTCTACTGGATAAATTGTCGCGATGATGTAGAAGATTGGTGCCGTAAATGCACGATCTGTAGCGCTGTTAAAGGGCCTCATACACGGAGCAAGGGAACTTTAAAATTGTACAATGTTGGAGCTCCGTGGGAGAGAATTGCTCTTGATGTGGCTGGCCCTTTTCCTCCGACAAATGACGGCAACCGTTACTTTATGGTTGTAATGGATTATTTCACTAAGTGGCCTGAGGTATTTGCCATACCAAACCAAGAGGCGATCACGGTTGCACAGAAATTGGTCCACGAAGTTTTCTGTCGCTATGGAGTACCTCTCGAGATACACACTGATCAAGGCAGAAACTTCCAATCCCGAGTATTTCAGGAGACATGTCGAATAATGGGAATCCATAAGACCAGGACAACCCCATACCACCCACAGTCAGATGGCATGGTGGAACGATTTAATCAGACATTGGAAAGACACTTGGCCAAATTGGTAGAAGACCATCAAAAGGATTGGGACCAGTATATTCCGCTGTTTCTGCTGTCATACCGAACCGCTGTGCATGAAAGCGTAGATGAAACTCCAGCCTACATAAATTTTGGACACGAACTCAGACTACCAGCTGACCTTCTGACAGGAATTCCACCAGAGGCATCCCATTGTGTAACAGAGTATGTGTCAGATCTGCGAGGAAAAATAGACACTGTTTATAAACGTGTCAGAGAGGCTGGTCTACGAGCAAGCGGACGGATGAAAACACGTTACGACCGCAAAGCTAATGGAAATGTATTTGAAGAAGGATCTTTAGTTTGGCTACATAATCCATTACGAAAAAAAGGAAAAAGTCCCAAACTGCAACCAAAATGGGAAGGCCCATATAGAGTGGTGACTAAAATCAATGACGTGACATATCGTATCCGCCGGAATGATAGATGTCGGGAAAAGATTGTGCACGTAGATCGTCTGGCCCGATACCACGGAGACAATTATGCTCGAGACGAGCATAACTAAGGAGGAGGCAGTGTTACGAGCGCGCCCCGCTGCGAAGACATAGCGCTGATACACTACCAAAGTGCGCCAAATGGTTCCTTCGAATTTCAGTAGATGGCGCTACTTGTCTTATTGCATTGCGCAGGCTATCGCATCACTGTCGTCCCATATAAAGTGACGCCTCGTCCAGCTGACTTCAGAAACAAATCTCGGACATTCTAGTAATGTCTCGAGGGAGATTGTTCTCGACTGCTGCCCTACATGGGCGCCTAGAAATCGGTGGAGTGTTCTGGAAAGAAGCTCCACCGATATAAAAGGCGCCCAAGGCGCTGAGGGCGGCAGTCTATTTTTGGAAGCGAAGTGAGCGACAACAAGCGATATAGAAGTGTAGTGAACTAGCTCTGAAGTGAATCAGTGAAGTGAGTGATTTAGTTTGTAAATTAGTGTTTGAATTAACCTAGTGTAAAATTGTATTTGTGAGTTTGCTTGTGAATTATTTGAAATAAAGGAAGAGTGTTGAGTATTGGTGTTTTCTTCTCTAATCTGCACACTACCCGCGTAACAGTATGTTACGAACAACAGGCTCTATCTGGAACTTCAAATCCCATTAGTAAAGGAGGAAGCTAGAACAAAAACAGCAGCATACAAATCAAAACTCGATGAACACCCAAATAAATTAGCCTCAAACTTGATGAAACCGAGGAGGGTCTTCACTAGACTGAAGAGAAGGGTACCCCAAGATCTAATAACAGCATAGTCTTATAAGCTGTGTGCTTTTGTGAAAATGTCATTGGACATTTGCCACACTCAAGACAACTATTCCTAACAAAAAAAAAAAACTGATAAATGTCTATAAACTGACAGATTGCAGTTTCAAATAATAATAAAAAAATTGTATAATGTAATAAGTTGATGGGTTTGATTTCATTTAACATTTATTTTCTTCTTTTTGGAGCATTTAATTAAAATCTTGCTTTAAAAAAGGTTAGCAGAACAGACACGAAATGCTGTATATGCATTTAATTGTGAAAGCCAGTTCTAAGTTTTACCATGACATGGTTGATGCACTCAGGGTTCGTTCCTGACTAGGGAACTCCTCAATGGTTAGCAGCACAGACATGATATGTTGCATACGCTTTTAATTGCGATAACCCATTCTTAGTGTCACCATGACATGGCTACTGCAGTCAAGGTTGACTCCTAACAAGGGAACTCCTCAACGATCAACAGCACATGCACAATATGTGTTGGGTATATATTTATTCAATAATAATAGGCAGTTCTAATGCTTAGAAACATATCAAACTAAAAAATAAAAAAAATAAAAGAAAAGGTTTCATTTAAATGCTTAAAAAAGGAGAAAATTAAGTTTAAATTTAATCAAACCAATCATTACATTATACAATTTGTATGATATAAAAGCTTGTCGCGGGATTTACTAATAAACAAGAATACAACATGGAACTTCATCTATAATATAATAATAGTTTGATTTGGTTTCTTATAGCTATTATTGTTATATTTACATGTTCAATCAGGAGATATTACAATATTATTATTTAATGAAAATCCTAACAAATAATCTTTTGATCCTCCCGCCAGAGATTTTGTGTGTGTACAGAGAAGTGCGGCATACGGCGCACGCCAGGACCACAAAAAAGGCGCCGGACGACGCCTATGGGCTTTCGGACTTTCACAGGGGCTGCGAAAACCATGCCGGCCGGCCAGGTGCTTCTTCACACCATATTTGAAGGACCCCAGGTTGTACTTTGAGGGGAAAACTTAGGCTGGAGTCCATTCCGGAGTTTACTGACCTTTAGGAAAAGATCTAGACAATCGGTGGGTTCTTATTTTGGGAATGTCGTGAATGAGTGCATTCCCTGCCTGTTCCACGTTGTGCGGTGGTAGAAAGGGGACGAAAAGAAAAGCGGTATGCAGCTCCGAAGAACATTCTCCATGGTAAAGACGATAGAATACAGCGAGAGACCCTACATCCCTTCGGAGTCGTGTCTCTAAATTCACGGCCACCTTGGGGTCGTCGACGAGACGCACGGAACGACGCTGCATCGAGTCCAGGGAGCCAAGCAGATACTTAGCTGAGCCGGCCCAGAAATGCGAACAATACTCCACGCAAGACCTAATCTGCGCCTTGTAGAGGAGCAGTTTTTGGTCAGGCGTGAAATACTGACGCACCCTGTTAAGAACTTCAAGCTCTTTTAAGAGTCTTACCCTGGAAGGTCGGAGCTACACTGAACAGTGTATTGGTAAATGTGTATGCTGAATATGCACTCCTGTGTCTTGCCCGCGTAAAAATCTCAGAGAGGTTCTGCATACCCGACCCGGAAACTTTTTCCAGGGTCTCTTCAAATCTTGTGCGATGGTACGGAACCATTCGTGTGCGAATCCGACTCGCATTTGGCCGGTTTTTTTGTCATTTACTTTTTACGACAAATAATGGCTTATTTTTGAAGCGATTTTAACCAATACAGCATTAATTCTTATCCAATTAAATACCTTGAATACATTGTTGATTTAATATTGTCTATATGGCCCTTTACAGCATATGATTTAAATTAATATTTTCGAAGATATTACAGTTTTAAAAATTGCGGGAATTAGCGTTTGCGGCGGTACCCGCCGTCTGGGGTGGCGGGAGCGTGCGGGGCAGCGTAAATAGTGCGTCGGAGGCAGCGGTTATCCCTATAGCACTTTGAATTTAGCAGCGATCGGACGCGTTTATTATTGGAGCTCTCTAATATCTAATAATAATATCTTAGTTTTTTTATTTCAAATATTTCAATGTAGGAACTCTACGTAAAAAGGGTTTATTTGTGTATCATTGTGTCAAAATAATATTTTTTTAAATTGCCCGTGCAAAGCCAGAACGGGCTGCTAGTATAATGTACTAGCAGCCCGTTTTTTTTAATTTTTTGATATTTTTTTATTTACAATGATATTACTTAATTTATAGTTAAAATGTTAAGTTTTCAGCAGGCCTGCTTAGGCAAAATTTGGAATTAGCTCAATTTAATAACGGTGTAAGTAGTTCTGGCAGTGGTGGTAGATGGCACTGGTTAGAAATGTCATAGTAACAGCGAAAATAAGAAGTATTTATCGAGTTTTGTATGTTGTATGACGTTAGCAGTATTGTATTGTATAATATAGACAGTACACTGCACTCGGATTTGTCATATTTGAGCATTAGCCAGTTCAGCAAAACAAAACACAGCAAAAAAGAACTGGAAAGAAACTCCGCTTTTTTTTTTCAACGTCCACTTAGTCTATGTTTACAAAAGTGTTTGTCAATTATTTTAAGAAAAACATAGGTAAAACACTAAATTAACATGAAAACACAAAATTTACAATCCATGCAGTATGCAACAGTTCATGACAAATATCATTTTATTTGCAAATACAATCCCCTCCAACTAATATGTTGCCAATTGGAGCAGGCCAGTCCCCACAAACAGCACCCGTTCACTATCCCTTCGTCTATCCCTACTATTTCAGTTTCAGTTGCTTTATTTCCTCCATTAGATGTATATTACACACTCGGATTCGAAATTTTTTCCTGTCGGTTCGATTATGTCTCGTCGTGAACATATTGGATGGTTTCCATTGTTGGGAACTGGCTCGCCTAACGTTATCGTTCGTCATTCATTGGCTGCGGAACGGAATGGGAATGACGTCGGGGCGGCATCTAGGGCACGAAAACGAGCTTAATTTTACATTCATGCTAGTGATATACTTTAAACTTTAATCGACATCGATAGGTGTATCGATAAATAAATTGTAAAAGTCTGAAGTTTTGCTTTTAAACTAGTACTTATATGTATATATTATTATGCCGTGAGTTTTCATAATTATCTTGCTATATTTATGATTTTTTCAAGTGGATCTTCAGGGCCAAATGCGTAACTATAACAAATAGCCAAAAAATTTTCAAAGAAGTCATGAGGTTGATTTTGATTAAAACTAAAACTGCATTATTAGATAACATCCAAAGAAATTATTAGATTTTTTTTATGTTGTGCGCGGCATATGGCGTACGGCAGGACCTAAAGGTGCCCGACGACGCCCATGGGTTTTCGAATATTCAAGGGGGCTGTGAAAACCATGCCGGCCAGCCAGGTGTTTCTTCACACCACTTTTGAAGGTCCCAAGGTCGTAATTTAGGGGAAATACCTCAGAAGGGAGTACATTCCATTGTTTACCGACCCTATAGATAAAGGATCTAGAGGATGGATGGGTTCTTATTTTCGGAAGTTTCGGAGTTTGTTCATTTTCTCCCTGTCCCGCGTTGACCGAATGTAGAAAGGGGACGAAGGAACAGCGCTATGCAGCTCCGACGAGCATTCTCTATGGTAAAGACGATAGAAGACAGAGAAACCACCCTACATCCCTTCTGAGTTGGAGGGTCTCTAAATTTAGGGATACCTCGGGGTGATGGTTGATGATTTTATTGATTTTGTATGAGGAAGTGCATGTATATTGGAATAATTTGTTTATTTCTAAATTTGCATATATTTTGCAGATATTATGTGCATGGACGGTACTGCAGACAGCCCAGACCCTCCCTTGCTGGACAATATCACAATGTAAGTGGATGCAAACGTGATGAGCAATTGGTAGCTGCTAATAATACCATTATGTGTTTCCTTCAGTGATATGGAAAAGGTAAGGATATGCCCTTTCATACAATTCTGTCGCCTGTCCGCATATCCCGATATTAGGTCTCCTTTTCTTTTTTTTTTGTAACTTTTGCACGGTTTTACATGTTTTTTCCATAAAATTTTCCCAAATTTTTCCCAAAATAATGCGTCCCAAAATAGCCCAATTTTCCATAAAATTGGGCTATTTTGGGACGCATTATTAGCCAGAGGCGATGCACAGGCGCATGACGACAGCAAGCGGCTTTCTGGCGACAAAGTGTCCCCGCGACCCACAGAACACCACTTTTGTTGCTCCATTTATGTTGTACGGAAGGAGCCTGTCCTTACATAGTAATATTTGTCAATGGTTACCTTGGTGTAATTACGTCAAGGCATAAACTCTTCCTAGTTTTGAAAATGAAAATGAAAATGAAAATTTTTATTATTGATAATGCTTACAATTACAATTAGATAAAGCTTATACTTACTTAATTTCTAAATTGTATTCTATACTAGAATTTTAACTGCCTTAAGATGTCCTAGCGTACGCCTTATGCCGCGCTCAACATAAAAAAAACATTTTCCACATGTAAATAAATTCTCAGTGATTTTCAAAATACCAACTGAACCAAGATTCTTTATTTTCAGAAAGAAGAAGTGTGAAGGATTCAAAGAATATATGTTAGAAGGAAGGAAACGGAAACCAGAGAACGTAAGCAATGGAGCAATTGAGAGAAGTGAGGTGTCGTGTGATGTGTGTGGCCGCAGCTTCGTGGTCGCGGCGCGGCTCGAGGCACACCGCCTCCGCCACCACGCCCATCCACACCCACACCACCAGGTTACTACACAACACCAGGTTACTACACACCACCAGGTTACTACACACAACCAGATTACTACACCATCACTATTTTGTTGTTGCAGTTTGTTGAATATTTTATTATACATTATTTGCAAATTTCAATCTATCCGCTATAAGAATATAGGAATAGATTAATATGGAATACAAATAACCAGTTTAGTGTTGCCAATTTTTAGAGAACACCTGTAGAGTATCTACATATATAGCTTACTAGCTGTGGTACCCGGCTCCGCTCGGGTTAGTGTCGGCTGAATTATTTCATGGATAAAAAGTAGCCCACATGATTGATCTAAAATAGGGTCTGGTCCAGGACAATGCATCCGTCTACCAAATTTCGTCAATATCGTTCGAGCCGAAATATCATGATTTAATGAGAAACATCCAATAATTCCCATTTAGAGCTTCATAGACATTTGGTGGCTATTAAAAAAAAAAGCATTTGCCGCCTGAACCTTTCTGCACCTAGTAAGTAAAGTTTAAAACGTAGGTAAGTTTTGCGTGGACTCCAACCCACAGCAAGCCTCAAAATTATTGATAAAATACGCACATAAATCGGGTAAGTTGTTCGCAAATTGTAAGAATTTAACACTCTCTACTCACCCTTCTGGTAATGAAGCGTTATATTATTTAGCCTATAAGTTTTGAGTAGAATCAGGCTAGACGTAGATACAATCTGCATCTAAATCGAATAACTGGTTCTCAAGGATTTTATTCTATTGGTCGCACCTCTGGCGATTTAGCGTGATGCCAATTAGGCCTAAAGTTGCGGGAAATACCAAGCTGTACTTCGCTACAATTAGCAAAAGTACCCGCCGCCGCCGCTCCCCTCCCCCTACAGCCGCCGCCCTCCCGCCGAGCCGTGCAGAGCAATGCAGTTTGTATGACAGCCACATCTTAGCGTAAGCGGACCTGAATTCTATGTAGCCTATCCTAATTCCCGGGTAGTAAAATGTACGTGTACTAAGTTTCATCTCATTCGGATAATTGGTTTAAGAGTTATGGAGGAACATACATACATACATACAGAAATTATTTCTAAAAATCGTCAATTAAGTTTAAGTATCATAAATAAAGTCTACAAACGTAATATCTTATAAAACAAAGCAACTTAATCCATGAACAACCCTTACAGATTTATTATTAGTATAGATTTTACATTATTATTGCTGTTATGTTATTCACATTAATTTAAATGAATCAAAACGACCAAAATATGACCATTTACTTACCTACCTACAGCCTATAATAATTTAAATAAAAATGAAGTAATTCTTTATAATTAACAGGTAAGTAACCTATCTATATAATTTTAATAAAAATGAAGTATCTTTTTGTACTTGTAATTCCTAACCAAAACAAAACCTGCCATAACTAACCTTGGGCATAATAAAGTACAATGCGTTTCTAACAAATCGCTAGTGCTTTGAAAAGTCGCCAAACGGACACAACTGTCCATGACGTCTGCCCTCACGCGTCTGCCTGCCCGTGCTCGGGTAGCGCACTCAGCGATGAGCGGCTTCCCCCCCCCAACCGCCCGCCCCGCCCCCGCCGCCACTCCCGCCGCCGCCCCCGGCCACGCTCCCCTTGGTGTGAAGTAGCGCTACCGGCATCGTTTTCGCAGCCCAGTGAAAGTTCTAAAGCCCATAGGCACAATCTAATAAATATTATAAAGGGGAATGTTTGTAATAATGGATGGATGGATGGATGGATGGATGGATGTTTGTTACTCTTTCACGTAAAAACTACTGAATGGATTTTAATGAAACTTTACAATAATATAGCTAGTTTAAGCTATATTATTGTAAAGTTTCATTTAAATCCATACAGTAGTTTTTACGTGAAAGAGTAACAAACATCCATCCATCCATCCATTAATACAAACTTTCCCCTTTATAATATTAGTAGGATTAATGGGTACTTAAGTTACACAAATAAAACAGGTGGGTCACAGTTGTATGGACAACAGTATGAAAACATAATGTTGAATGAAATTGCTGTAATTGCATGTTATGTTGACCCGCTAAGTCCACATCCACAAAATAATAAATTTTAGCTCTTGTTTCGGAATTGGCTTCCATTGAACTTGAAACTTCTAACATAGCTCAAGACTGGATAACAAGGTGAAAACAAAAGCATTTATTTAATCCACCAAATCAGCTATCTGTTGGGCACTCTTAGATATTGGTACTTGGCAGCCAGAAATGGCATCCAGAATGATTTTTATGTATTTAGAAATTGTTAGAGAGTTGGACGCCGAGACGGGTGGAGATTGGGGTCTTTAGAACGAGCGGTGGCACACCGTCGGGTCTACTATTGCTGATTGTGTCCAATTCACTAAGAGCTTTTAGGACTCGCAACACATGAAATTCCACCTCCAGCATCGAGAGACTGCAATGTGGTGTCGAAGGTCCTCAAAAGTTGAATTGGAGGCAAACATGCGCGCAAATCTGGAAATTTCCAGCGGTGGTGCTACCACTATCACCTGCAGAGACAATCATTACGTTCGACCAATGGAATCATCCACACTTCAGAAGGCACGGCTAGCTGAGGGGCAGCATAACTGAAAATACATTAGTTGTGCACCATTGTTAAGATATCCCAGGTACCTAATTTAAAAAAAAACCTATGTTTTGTTAGTTATATTATTATAAACTAAATTACTACGAAAAATATTCAAAAAAATCGTTGCGCATTCTTCTTATATGCGAAAATGATACCAACCTCGACGTGGTAGCTAAACAGACCAGGTTTGGAAGCTCGAAGCCGGAAGTTGGTGTAATGTTTGACCCCCATCAATCTTACCAGAGGTTAATGACTACCGGACCAAATTTTCTCAGTTTAACCCTAGGAAGAACTAATCGGCTTCCTTTAATCACTGTCAATAGGAATCCTACTACAAGGCAATATCAGGTAAGTATGCAAGAATTCAGCCGCCATGATACTTTACTTGCATAAAGTGAAAGTGAATTGAAGCAACCGAATGTTAAATAATCCAGCAAATTTTTTTACATGTCATTTATTTCATCAAATCATTAAAATTTCAATCAAAAAATCAATTTTGATAATTTATTGCATAACTAGCTGCAGTACCCGGCTACACTCGGGTAAGTGTCCGCTAAATTATGTCATGGATAAAAAGTAGCTCACAAGGCTGGTCCAAAATAGGGTCAAACTGGTCCAGAACAATTAATCCATCTACCAAATTTAATCAAGATCGTTTGAGCCGAAATGACATGATTTAATGAGAAACATCCAATAATTCCCATTTAGAGCTTCGTTGACATTTGGTGGATATTTAAAAAAAAAACATTTGCCGCCAGAACCTTTCTGCACATTGCTACTGCTACATTGCATAGGTAAGGTAAGTTTTGCGTGGACTCCAACCCACAGCCAGCCTTAACATCGAAAACGGTAACCCATTCCGAACCTGACTGCTCCCAGAGATGCTGTATGTTGATAAAATACGCATATAAATCGGGTAAGTGGTTCGCAAGTTATAAGAATTTAACCCTCACTACTCATCCCTCTGGTAATGAAGAGTTATATTATGTAGCCTATAAGTTTTGAGTATCAGGCTGGACGTAGATCAATGTTAAAGTGATTAGTCACAAATTGTTAGATTTTTCAACAAATTACCCGAAAAGGGCAGGGATTTAAGTGAAAAAATGTTTAAGGTTAAGATTAAGAAATTCTTAACACAAAAGGCTTACTATAGTGTTAAAGCGGCCCTAGTTGATAAATTTGGATGGATGGATGGATGTTTGTTACTCTTTCACGTAAAAACTACTGAATGGATTTTAATGAAACTTTGCAATAATATAGCTTATACATCAGAATAAGACATAGGCTACAATTTATAAAGATATTGTGCCCATGGGCTTTCGAACTTTCACGGGGCTGCGAAAACGATGCCGGTAGCGCTACTTCACACCAAGGGGAGCGGGGCCGGGAGCGGTGGCGGGAGTGGCGGCGGGGGCGGGGCGGGCGGTGCGACGCGCGGCGGCTGGAGGGGGGGGGGCGGCGGCGCTTACTTTTACTAATTGTACCGAAGTACGGCTTGGTATTTCCTGCAACTTTAGGACTACTTGGCATCACGCTAAATCGCCGGAGGTGCGACCAATAGAATAAAATCCTTGAGAACCAATTACTCATTATAGATGCGGATTGTATTTACGTCTAGCCTAATTCTACTCAAAACTTATAGGCTACATAATATAAGGCTTCATTACTAGAAGGGTGAGTAGTGAGTGTTAAATTCTTATAACTTGCGAGCAGTCATGTTCGAGATGGGTTACTGTTTTCATTTTGAGGCTGGCTGTGGGTTGGAGTCCTCGCAAAACTTACCTACGTTTTAAACTTTACTTACTTCCTAGGTGCAGAAAGGTTCTGGCGGAAAATGCTTTTTTTTAAATAGCCACCAAATGTCATTGAAGCTCTAAATGGGAATTATTGGATGTTTCTCATTAAATCATGCTATTTCGGCTCAAACGATCTTGATGAAATTTGGTAGATGGATACATTGTCTTGGACCAGTTTGACCCTATTTTGGCTCAGTCATGTGGGCTATTTTATCCATGAAATAATTTAGCCGACACTAACCCGAGCGGAGCCGGGTACCGCAGCTAGTGTATTATATACTTTGACTCTTTGTTTGGAGGTTACTGTGGTAGTTCATGACAGAAATAATAGTATTAAAACTAAATCGTGCAAAGTTTTCACAACTTTTTCATGTTGCCACTGGAGTAGTGCATCACGTTAAGGTCGAGGACCTAGCGGCGACGCTAGGTTCGGGTCTCCTCTTTCCCTAAAATATGGTTAAGAGAGGCGATGGCTGTGCCCGGCGTCATGCTCGTGAACGGGTGCTGTTTGTGGGGACTGGATTGCTCCAATTGGCAACATATTAGATGGCGGGCATGGTCTTTACCAATAAACTGATGTTTGTCATGAACTGTTGGAAATGACATGAATTGTTGTACATACATGACATAATTGTTGTAGTAAATTATAAACTTTATACTTTTGTAAACTTAGACTAAGTGGACGTTGAAAAAAAAACCATCTAAAAATCGTCAATTTAATTTTAGTATCATACATAAAGTCTACAAACGAAGTATCTTAGAAAACAAAGCAACTTACTCCATGAGCACCAGATTTATTATTGAAGAAGACTGACATTTTGACTACAATGTAAATTAGAGTAACAGGCTTCTTGGATTTATCCACAGAATCACGAAAGATTTTAAGAACCGAAAAATTTAATTATGATGCATAATAGTCTCATTATGTCTAGACTGGAGTATGGTTTATTTGTTTGGTCCCGGTCCTATGTGGTATATGGAGATAGAGTTAGTTGAGTCTATGCATAAAAAAAACCTTCAAACTTGGTCTTAGCGTTTCGACAGGTGATTGTACATGTATTCATACCATGAAAGATATGTCATTTCAATATGGATTCACTACATTCACTACTGAATCATTCTTGATCCGCAATTGATATAATTGATGTCATTCTATCTTTAAATTTGTAAGCAGAACGGGTCGGATTTGTAAATTGTTGACTTAATCACATCTTGCATCACAAAATATTACTTGGTAACATCTTCAAAATAACTTGATGAAATTGTATTTGAATATGCGCGTTGAATATAGTTAGAAAATGCGCGTTTGTTGCCTCTTGAAGTTATTTTCTCGTTGGTTATATGGTTATTCCCTGATACATACCATCGCATTGAACGAAAGGTGGTCGAAGTGGCATTGAAAATTGTCCGTATTTTCCAAACTGAATATTGAATGAAAAGGGGATTTATGGGTGGGATTAAATCTATCAATTCAAGGATGGTCATAGATATATGTACGATTTTATACACATTATTTCCATTGATATAATAAATGGGAATGTTTGGATGCTTGTTATCTAATCACACCATATCGGGTCAACCGATCTTGATTTTTGGTAAATGAACATACATACATTGTCGTGGACCGGCCTTTTGGACCAGGCTTTTCATACAGAAAATAGTTTAGCTCGACTTAATTTATATCCACTACTAGCTTTTGTTAATAATGGAAATAAGTTATTCTTATAAAGTGGCCTCGCTCGCGCTAGAAACCGTTGAATTATTTCAAATATTTATATTGTTTCTTCATAAATGCTTTTAATCCCCCATTCACCCCCATAAGGTTTAAATAACATTTAGCCATCTCAGATAAAAAAAATATCCCATTTTCGGAAATCAACTTCCTTAGAATTCTTAACAACTGCACCCATACCGATTTTAGGCTTATTGACAGCATTTTAGTGCAACAAAGCTTTGAATTAAATTGAAGCCTGACTGGCCAGCTTGATTTCCGCAGCCACCCTGAAAGTTCGAAAGCGCATGGGCGTCGTCGCCGCGTCCATTAAAAACGGTGTAAAGAAGCACCTGGCTAGCCGGCATGGTTTTCACAGTGTTCCCCAAGATATAAACAAAACAAATTGGAACATGACAGGTAGGTAGATCAGGCCGGGGCATTCTGTTTCGAGTGTTGGCATGATAGGTCTGCGACCAGTGTTTCCCCAAGATATAACTGAAAACAATTTGGACATGACAGGTAGGTAGATCAGGTCCGGGCGTTTTGTTTGAGTGGTCGCCTGATGGTTCTACGACCAGTGTTTACTAAGATATAACCGAAACCAATTTCGACATGACAGGTAGGTAGATAAGGTTGGGGCGTTTACTTTGAGTGGTCGCATGATGGGTCTACGACCAGTTTTTCCCAAGATATAACCGAAACCAATTTGGACATTACAGGTAGGTAGATCAGACTGGGGCATTTGCATGCATCAAGTTGTCGCATGATAAGTCTACGACCAGTGTTTCCTGAGATACAACTGAAGTCAGAGAACGCTCATGGGCGTCATTGGGCACCTCAACAGATCCTGGCATATGCCATATGCCACGCTTAAAATAAAAAATAATTGCACATATCTCAAACAATTTGTAGCGTACGCCGTTTAAGCGGCCAAGCAATGGTATTTTTTCCGACTTCGTTTGGAAATATAGCAATTTATAAATAAAAACGTTTAAATTATAAATTAAAATATAGTCTATGTTACACAGGAATAATGTAACTTTCAATTGGTGAAAGAATTTTTAGAATCGATTGAGTAATTTTAAAGATTACCCTGTACAAAACACAAAAACTGTTGGGCACATGTAACAATAGTGTAGATGTAGATATACACCCTTAAACATTTTCATACAAATTTTTAGAGGCTATAATAATATCCTGGATATTAGATAAACTTGTAATCAATAAAATCAAAACGTTCCGACGCAAATCTCAATTGATATATTTAATGTGCAAAATTTCAGAAACATATTTCTTAATTTGAGTGAGGAATCAGGCACGAGACATTGTTTGGAACTCAATCACCTAATTATCCTTTTAAGCGTAAAGTGTTAAGTAGAATTAAAACTGAAATGAAGACTATAATCTTGTACGTTGCCGATTCCGAAACCTAACGATAATATAAGTGGCCCCACTGCATTTTTTCCTGTGCATGTCGTAAGAGGCAATTAGCAAAAGTATAACCTGGGGTAATTTTAACGTAATGTAAACTAACTGGCCATGGCAGGCTATGGGGTGCGGCTTCGCTAGCCTCACGTGCGACGCGTGCGGCAAGGTGTGCAAGAGCGAGCGCACTCTCCGTCGCCACCGCGCCACGCACGCGCCGCGCGCTCCCGTCGTCTGCCACGTGTGTGGCCGCGCCTTTAAGTCTCCCGTCATCTTGCAGGTATGTCCAGCCGCTTTGGAGGCTATTGGGAACATACAAACATACATACATACACACCCTCTTAACACCCTCACTTATGTGCACCCACACACTCACGTCTTTTACATAACATAGGCTACAAAACTTACGCGAGACTTAACTATAATATTTAGTTTGACGGGTCACCGTACATATGTCATGTCATGTTATGTATGTACCTAAAGATCGAGCAGCACGTCTTGCTACTCATTCGCGTGTTAAACCGTCAAACTCAATATTATAGTGCTTCACTACCGTCTGCTAACTATGTCCAGTGAAACAAGAATGCGATTTTGCACAACAGGGCAAAATCGCATTCTTTTACAGGATGTAAGAACTATTAGAACCATCTATTGCATGATTAAAAAATATATATGTGACCTCTGAATGCATATCCTTGTCACCTATGTTTTAGAATTTTTTTCGTTGTGGAAAATATTAAATAATCGAAGTCAAGAGACAGCTAAATTCAAGCAGAAGAAGAAACTCAGATGCAAACCTGAGCATGCGGTACCATTGCTGTATTTGATTAGTGAGTTATTCATCAGGAGATGAATAACTCACTAATCCAGTCATACCCTGTAAATGAATAAATAACACCCGTCAAAAAAGTTGTCCAAATTATGGCAAAAGTAGAAGTCTGTGGGCGCAAGGTCTGGGAAGTACGACTGGCACTCACGGTTGGCTTTGCATTATACTATGTATGGCTGCTTGCTGTGCACTCTCCGCGAACTATCTCAAAATTGGTTAACCATATATAAAAAGCGTTGAACAACATTTATAGAGAATTCATGTTCTAGAATTTTATCATTGACGAAAATCATATTGAAACCATAGGAAGCGAGTTGTTTGCAAAGAACTGATTTTTGCGACTTAGACCTTAATAATCAAATCAAATCAAATCAAATAATTTATTCAGTGATATGAAAATTAATCAATAGATTACATTACATTTTACACTTCGTCATAAGGAATACAAATACATATCATTATAAAAACATTAAAAACGATTTATCTATTTAAACAATTTCAAACATACCCAATAAATCCTGATCTATAAAAATAAAAATAAAATAAAAAAAATCTTAAATGTCTGAATTGAAATAATGTAAATCGTAAAACGTTTTATTGAGGAGCCATTTGCTCAATTTTCTTTTAAAGAAAGTTTCACTGTCCTCTAGTTGGAGATCTAGCGGCAGTTTAATAAATATGGTGGTAACCTTGAATTTTAAGCTTTTCGGGAATTTCGCAGTGTGATGAGCCAGTTCTAGTAGCAGTTGTTTGTGTCTGGTCAGATAGGAGTGAGTGCGCGTGCCGTTCTCCGACGCGTTGCACCTCGCAAACAGCGCGACCTTCTTTATGTAGGCGTCGTACATCATTAGCAATCTAAGTTTTTTCAATAAAAATAAAAAGGCATAAAAAGTCATCCCATGCCGACTTTCTTATGATTTGTACTGCACGCTTTTGCAACACGAATATTTTGTGGGCGTCGAACAATGCAAATGAACCATAATCAAGAATTTTTCAATGATTTGTTAACTTTATACAACATATTATTTGCTGGCACTCACGGTTGACCTTGCATTATACTATGCATGGATGATCGCTGCGCGCTCTCCTGCCTGACTGCCAATGCCTGACAATGCCAAACTAAAGGTTTACACGAGTTAACAGCTTATTATCGCTCATTCCTAGGTTGACCATTGCCATTATGAATATATGTTGAAAGGGACACCTGGAAACGCACAAAGAGAATCGCGAGCGCTCGCATGCGTGCGCGCACTGCGACAAACGGTTCTACTCAGCCGGCCTGCTTTCTACGCACGTGTCGCGTCTGCACAGGGGCCGCCGCTTCATATGCCAGGTATGAGTCTCAATTACTTTGCTGCATTTCACTGCACTTTACCGCCAATGTAATCGGGACGGGAAGATTCCTTCATGCCTTTTTTCAACCTGATCGTAACGAAATATGTCCGCTGGTTTGGTTTGGCTCCTGTGGTCATTCAGTGCTAAAAATAAATTGAGTTTGATTTGGCAGGTGTGCAGCTTTCCGTTCGCAAACAAAGACAGCCTGAGCAAGCACCTTGGACGGCATGCGGGTCTCAAACCGCACGAGTGCGAGCTGTGTCTGAAGCGATATTCCACCCATTCGTTTCTCGCGGAACATCGACGCACGCACACGGGCGAGAGACCCTACGCCTGCACACACTGCACCAAGGCATTTGTGTCTAGCAAGCGACTCCGCGACCACGTCCGCACGCACACAGGTAGTCTCACTTCTGACTGCGAATACATCTTCATAAACGTAGGTTATCCCAAAATTAATGCAGAACGTAATTTTAATAGGAAACGTAGGATTTTAATAAGTCAATGAAATGAATGAATGAAAATATAAATAAAGAGTATAGTTTTGGGTTATGGTATGGAATAGAAATATAGCATTGGATAAAAGGCCTTTACGGCTTTGTTGGCACAGATGCATTCTTATCTCGAAATTTTCCATGACCGTTTTGCATACAAATTTCATTCATACAGTGCTTAATTTCCTCCTTCAAGGTGTGGCTTGTCGTTGGATTGATGGTAGTCATATAAACCTTAGGTTTTAGAAATCACTCATGCAGTCATTGGTTTGTTATGCTGTATGGTGAGAATGGTGTAAATACCTATAACCTGAGCGTCTTCAAGTGTAATTTGAATAAGTTCGATAGCTCAGACATAGTCCGCCAATCCGCTGGCATGGCGCCTCACTCAGCGTGGTTTCGCGGGGCGAGGTATTTTTGGCTTTTCTGAGCACCTTTGGTCCTCAGCACAGCCACCCATACCATTTATGTTACCATTTTATTTAATGAGAAACCGTCATTAAAAAAAATGGTAACATACGCACCGTCTAGCTGAAACTATATCTATATCTTGTGATTCAGAAAAAAAAGACTGGATTATAATGACCCGATGGCAAGTACCATCAACTTATTGCCCAACCGACCGCATTTTTGAAAAAGAGTGATCTGGTCTGAAAATACCTCAAGCCAGAAAAGCGCGTAAATCAGGTTGTGGAAGCATTTGTTTCTCAAGAATCACGAGTGATTTCTGAACCCCAAATGTGAAATGTTCTCTGAAAATGTATGAAGGCTCACAAAGTATGAATGAAGAGTGAACACTGTATCACTTAACGCTCTGCGTTTACAGGTGAGAAGCCCCACAAGTGCGGACGATGCGAGCAGGCATTTGTGCAGCGAGGTACGCTCACCAGGCACATGCGGGTACACGACAAGCGCAGCGTCCGCTCCTCGTCTCCCCCACCCGTCGACCTCACTTAACGCTGTGCGCTTACAGGTGAGAAGCCCCACAAATGCGAACGATGCGAGCAGGCATTCGTGCAGCGAGGTACGCTCACCAGGCACATTCGGGTACACGACAAGCGCAGCGTCCGCTCCTCGTCTCCCCCACCCGTCGACCTCACTTAACACTGTGCGCTTACAGATGAGAAGCCCCACAAATGCGGACGATGCGAGCAGGCATTCGTGCAGCGAGGTACGCTCACCAGGCACATGCGGGTACACGACAAGCGCAGCGTCCGCTCCTCGTCTTCCCCACCCATCGACCTCACTTAACGCTGTGCGCTTACAGGTGAGAAGCCCCACAAATGCGGACGATGCGAGCAAGCATTCGTGCAGCGAGGTACGCTCACCAGGCACATGCGGGTACATGACAAGCGCAGCGTCCGCTCCTCGTTTCCCCCCACCCGTCGACCTCACTTAACGCTGTGCGCTTACAGGTGAGAAGCCCCACAAATGCGGACGATGCGAGCAGGCATTCGTGCAGCGAGGTACGCTCACCAGGCACATGCGGGTACACGACAAGCGCAGCGTCCGCTCCTCGTCTCCTCCACCCGTCGACCTCACTCTGCCTGTGTCCATTTAGGGTGCGTGCATTTTTTTCATTTGTTATTTGGCATTTGTAATGAACTCTGCAGTGTGGTCTATGAACAATAATTAGCACAATAAGCAGAGAAGTAAGCCTGAATGACGATAACATGTAATATATGTATGGAATGCTCCAAGGAATCATAATACATCATCACATGCTAGGCCAGTCAAATAGTACATTAAAATCTCAAACTAACATTTAGATCTGATTTTTTTTAATGTTGTTAGGATCACTAGCAGCAGTGTTGTTCAAGTTTGCAGCTTCGAAAAACTTGTGCTCACTTCAAAGCACTCGAAAAACCGCGGAAATGACACTTATTTCGGTTTTTCACGACATCTCATAAACTATGATTTTTTTTTAAAGTGTCATAATCTTTAAAAGTTTGAAAAATTCGCCATTTCTTACAAAAAAGTGTTATTTCCAAATTTTGTCAATTTTGGACCTCAAAATTAGGAAAGGTGCTCATTTTACGGCTTAAGGTGGGGCCGGAAGCATTAGAAAATATCGCTTCACGTACAAACATACTTTATTAATAATTTGAAAACCACTGTTCCAATTTACTACTCTTTGTTTTTTCGGTAAATGCATCCTGGGTAAAACCACTGAGAAAACCAAATTTGTATGAAGATTTTATTTTTGCTTTCATTTGATTCTGTTTGAATTAAAAAAAACAACAACGTGCAGACACATATATTTGTTCCTTGATAATATATATTAACCCTTTGGCCTCTGGGCTAATTACCGGGATCTACCGTAAATTCCGCAGGTTTGGCGGGTACGCGGCCACTTCAGGCGAGTTAAAGGAAAAAAATCGCCCTCAATACTTTTTATATATGAAAGTGCACATAATTATGAGTGAATCACATAGTTTAATAAGTACTCTTTCCGTGCTGCATTTGTTTTATGGAGAAATACTGTCCTAAGTAAGATTAAAAAACATGTAAAGTGAAATTACGACAGTGTTGAAATTTATTTTTATAATTATTATGGATATATTTTTATGGATATATTTTTTAAATATATATATTAAATATATATTTAAAAAATATATCCAAATATATTTCTTTGTTATTTTTGCATAACGTGATAGAAAAGCAAATTACTCGCCAAACCATGTGCCTAGTTTGCTTGGATGGCATAGCCATTGTTAAAAAAAAGGTTTTTATTTGTGAAATATTTTCAACTTTATTTATTTTTTTTTGATGAAAATTTTCAAGATTAATTTTTCAAGATTAGCAGTGATATTTATTAATTTTATAAGTTTTTTTTTTTACTGTAATTTTTCATAAACTTGGTATGAAACTTGAAAAAATACCCAAAAAAATTTAATAACTGTATCTCCTACATCTAAGCACTTCATGGTTTAGTTTATCACAATTAATATTCAGATTGAACCATAGACTTAGCATGCGCGCGCAGCGCGCTTGCAAGACGAACAGAGTGTGGGAGCGAGAGTCGATTTCAAATATCACTACCGTTGAATTAGAGAGGGATGGAACATAATTCCCGATGAGACCACTTTCAAAATCGTGATCACCATGCAGTGTACAAACACATAAAATGTCAAACGTTTTTTCGAAATATCTCGAACATTTCTAAGTATTCCTTAAAGAAAGCAGTGTTGAAGCCATCGTTACCTGTGCCTTTACAGATTGTGAGGTGAACATTTGCCATAACCGAGAGAAATACACTTTTTAAGGGTAAAAACGAAATATCAACCTTACCCATTTTCTTGTAATATAAGCCGAAACTCTGCAAATAAAGTAACTGTAATTGTAAATTACGCTTCCTTTTATCAATATTTATATAATTTATAACATTTCCTGCGTACATTTAGGATATTTTGAATACGTGAGAAAATATTTTACTTCGCTAGGGCTTGACAGAGACCTTTGTTTGACAATCGATATTTTTTTACAGATCACCACGCAAATCAGACGCCGCGCGCCGCGTCGCCGTGCGGTTCGGTCGCCACTCCTTTCACGGGATAATATATATTGAAACTATTTTGGATCTATTTCAAGGTTATTTTTATGATTATTTACGTTAGTACCCTGCTGGATGAGCTTTATGCAATTGGGCACATTATTAAGTGGCTAGAGTCCACGTCACAGATTACGAATTGAATTGTTCAGAGTTCTTTTAATTTAAGATGGTCTTTTAATTCCTTGATTGTAGTAATAAATGCTATCTGACTCCCATTAAACGTTATTGATGGACGTTGAAGCCATCTATTTTTCGAAATGAGTAAAATTATGATTGTTTATTTGGTGTTTGTAATCAGCCTGACATGTATGGCTAATACCACACAACTACCGTAATGATATAAGCCCAACATACCACATTTCTGAAGGAATTAGGTGCCATGCCAGGAACTTCCCCGTTATGAGTACGGCTACATAGAACTGGATGGAAAACACTCTTCATTGCCGCTTCGACCATCTTTTAATTCGATGCCATGGTACCAACCCGGACGGGCTTAAACCCTACAGTTTCACGTGGATTTCGAACCATGGAGCAGCTCCTTTCTTGACGAAATGCATCTATCCAACTCAGAATGAGAAATAAAGTGGTGCATAAACGGTGCGAGCATTTGAACCCAGAACTCTGGTATGCTAGGCAAGTCCCCGCGCCACTAGGCTACAGGCGTTTGCACCAAAAAAAGTACCAGTCATCAATAAAAAAAATAGTAAAAACGTTTTTAAAAACAAGCTTGTAATAAGATTTTGAAAATAATCTCGAAATCCTGCTTCCAACGAATGTCACGATGAAAAACGTTTTTAGATCTTTTTCAAAATCTGATAACAATGCTTCAAATGTAAATGTTGCTGATACTTTTTTTATTTTTTTTGTCCTGATAACATCATAAAACAAATAAGTTGCAAGGGTGCAATGCCGGAATATCGGAAAATTTCAAAAATAAAGAAAAAAATCTTATCTCGTTACCACGTGACATCTGACAAAAGGTATCATGGGTCAAAACCTTACAAATTACCCCACTTACCTATAAATTAATGTTGTCGGCGGATGTGTCGAACATACTGTATAATGCTCTATCAATCAATGATGTTGTACTAATAGCCTCGGCACAATAAGTTGACAACATATTTTTTCTATTGGACCAGGGCGGCATACGTTTCAATGAATCCGAAAAAAAAAAGTTTTAGGTACATTGGCATTGATTGTAAAGTGATAAGGTAACTCATTGATTAAGAAGAAAACATGATTACGTCTTTTATTTTTCTTTAATTTTAATTTAAACAGTTAGAAATACATTAACCACCATAATAGCCTAATAATAGTTACTCAGGGAAGCGAAAGCGATAAGTTCATGTGTTCGCTTCTGTCAAACTCTATGCAGAAAAAAGATGCCTTTTTTCTACATAGATTTTACAGAAAGAACACGAGAACTTCTCGTTTTCGCTTTCATGAGTAGACCCCTGTCTTTGTGCTCATGAAACGAATACGAAAAATATTTATCCGAGTAGCGGTCATCCGCTATGTGTACATTTATGTATATATAAAATGTCTACAGCTTTTTTCTACATAGCGGATGACAGCTACTCGCCCTCAGATGAGTCGCGTGCTTACCAGTTAAAAGGATTTTAAAATGGTTTTATTTAATATTTTATTTTACAAATGTCGGTGCACATGCACATCCAATAAATATCGATATCGATAATTTTGAATGCGGGACTTAGCAACACTCTTTTTCACCAACACATTAACAGTGCACCTATACTGTTGCATTTCGATTTTTGTCTCGCCAGCTATCAGACTTTGTTGTTCTTGTACATCCTATTTCTATGGATTGAACACAATTTTCATGCTCGCTAAAAATTTCATATCAATTTATAAGACTATATAGGAAAAAAATATTAAAACATGAAGGCAAAAATCTCACCGGGTGTGAGTAGTCTTATGTTTACTATGTCTGGTGCATTGCTATGCGTGTGCCTAGTGCGGTGACACACTACTAGGAGTGCGTTTTATCGATATCTTTATATGACTAATCGATACCAAACTAAATAATTAATTATAATCAGTGCGCTGCCATCGCTACTGCGTATCACTTGTGTTTTATTCCGTTAGCGCCCACATTCATACATATCAAATGGCGACGATCGCGAACCGTTCGTGCTAAGTGTAAATTTAAGTAAAGATGTCTCTTTTCGGGAAACTGGACTCGTTTGACCATGAGGCTAATGATTGGTCAGCGTATTAGAGTCGGTTACTCAATTTTTACGTAGCTAACGGTATCGACGAGGCGACGGACAAGAATGCCGTGCGACGGAAGGCCATTTTAATCAGCGCACTCACGGAGGGCTCGTATAAGTTGGTACGAGACCTCGCCTTCCCGGACCAACATCGACAAGATCGCGTTCAGCGCGCTCACGGCCCTGCTGGATAACCATTTCCAGCCGAAGTGTTGCGGGTTCGCAGACCGGTGGAGCTTCCACCAGGCGCGGCAGCAGACCGGCGAAGGGATCCCGGAGTGGGCTGCGCGCGAGCGCGGGCTCGCGCTGCACTGCGCCTTTGCGGCGCTGGAGGAGTCGCTGCGCGACAAGTTCGTGCTGGGTATGCTGCCTGGACCGGAGCGCGACAAGCTGTTCGAAAAGAGCACCGACAAGCTGACTTTTGTGCAGGCCATCGAAATTGCTCAGAGTGTGCGCAGCGCGCACCAAGGAGCGTTGGCAATGGCCGCGACGGACGGGGCAGCGGTGTGCAAGGTGTCGGCGCGGCGCGCACCCGCCGGCGCATCCGCAGCCACCGACGCCGCGCGGGATCGTGTCGTCGGCCCGGGGAAGTGCGAAAGATGCGGATATAGCAACCACACAAAGGACAAGTGTCGATTCATCAATTATAAGTGTAGAAAGTGTGGGGAGGTCGGTCATTTGCGCAAAATGTGTCGTAGCAAAATTAAGTTGGTGACGTCACACGACGCGGACGAGGACACCGATGACGGTAAGACCAAAATTTGCAACATACGATGCATGGGTGGCAAAGCGATGACGCAAGTAGTAAGATTGGCGGAAAAATATGACGTGACCTTTCAGGTCGACAGCGGATCGTCGGTGACCGCTATTCCGGAAAACATTTACCGGAAATATTTTTCAAAAGTCGCATTATTGCCTAGCAAAATAAGATTAGTGAACTATACGGGCGGGAATATCCATACTCTCGGGACTGTGCGACTGTCTGTCACCTACTCGGGCCGGTCTCGTGACCTTGACGTGTACGTCATACCCGACGCGGACGTGTCGCTATTGGGTAGGGATTTTATTTCTGCTTTCGGGTTAGAATTAAGACCGATTCAGTACGGGGAAGTCCAGGGAGAATCGGAGTTATTGCAGGTGTTTTCGGAGAACCTAGGATGTTTACAAAATTCAGCAGATGGGGTGGAGATTGGGGTGTTTTTGAATAAAAACAACCATGTATTACGTAGTAGATCTCTTGTAATAACCTTTTGCAATGTATTATATGAAACTAAGCAGATGAACCTTACATCGCAGTGTTGTTTGCCATCTAGTGACGAAATGATTGCAACTTTACCAAACATTCTTCCCGGCAAAGAACCATAAAGTTCTTTAACATAATATTAACAAGACATAAATGGTGGTGTATGCCAAGTACCACCTGATGCCTATTTATGGATTATTAAACAGGCACATAATACAATTTGAACCAAGACAAAATAATCAAGATACAGTTTAAACATTCATCTTCTTCAAAACCTTTATTAGTCCTGTTGAGGCAACGGACACAGTTTATGAATAGGTCTCTTAATTACCGATGTTTTATATTTCAAAGATACAACCCTTATGATCCCGTCAGTTCCAGGATGGACCTGAATTACCTTGGCCTGAACCCATTTAGTAGGCGGGAGCCTCTCATCTTTGATTAATACAACATCTCCAACCTTAATTGTTTGTTTCAATGTTTTCCATTTAGAACTTAGTTGTAAATTAGTTAAATATTCCGAACTCCATCTATGCCAGAATTCCTGAAGTTTCTTTTGGAGGTAAATCCACCGATTGTTGTAAGTAAAACTTCTATTTTCCAACTGTTGATCTGGAACAATGATTGGTGGTTCTCCAATAAGGAAATGTCCAGGAGTTAAGGCAGTGGGTTCGCTGGGATCACATGAGCTGGTGTCCAAAGTAATAGGACGTGAGTTTAAACATGCTTCTATTTGACATAATAATGTCACATACTCTTCATATGTAAGTGTAGCATCCCCTAGGAGACGTTTTAGATGATACTTTGTGATTTTTACACCCGATTCCCAAAGCCCTCCCATATGAGCAGCACTGGGTGGGTTGAAACACCAATCAGTACCATCATTAGCCAGCATTTCTATAACATGGGCAGGTAAATTCAATTTACTTTGATCTGCCATAACCTTGATTTGTTTTGAAGCACCGACAAAATTTGTACCGCAATCACTCCATAATTGTTTACAATGTCCTCTTCGTGCGGTAAATCTTTTAAAAGCTGCAATAAACCCTTCGGTATCCAGACTAGTTACTAATTCCAAATGAATGGCTTTCACCGAAGTGCATATAAATAATGAAATATAAGCTTTCTGAGTCTTGCCCCCCCCTGCCCTTTGACAACTTAAGTGTGACTGGTCCTGCAAAATCCACTCCACTGATCAGAAATGTTCTATTGGGTGTAACTCGAGGAAAAGGTAAATTTCCCATGAGCTGGTCCATGGGCTTTGCTGTATGTCTATAGCAGGCCATACATTCTCAAATGCATTTTTTAACCATGATCTTAACCTTAACTATCCAGTAAGTTCTGCGAAGATAAGACATCATCAATTGAATACCACCATGGAGTGTTTTAATGTGTGCATCTTTGACAAGCATTTTAGCAAAATTATCATTCGACAAAATAACTGGGTGTTTTACATCTTCGGGTAAGTAAGACTTAGAAATACGACCACCTACTCTAAGTATATTATGATCGCCAATATATGGATTCAGGTTTACAATACGATTATTTCTTTTCAAAGTTTTGCTTCCAGCACCCTTTAACATATTCATTTCTTTCTGAAAATGCATGGATTATGATAATCTATTATGATAATCTTATGCATACTTCAAGTGAGTGTTTTAAATCTTTTGTAGTTAGATAAGACATACTGAACGCGCAGTCCTTAGTACGCTTATTAAGGTGCATTTTACAATTATCAATAAATTTAAAGATATAACCAACTACACGTATCAGCTTAGTAAGGGACGAGTATCGGTCAAGAATATCGAAATGTTGTGAAACATCATTTGATTTGACAGCATCAATCTTAACTGTATGAACTAAAATCTTACTTTCTAACATAGTTGACGGAATATCATTAAGTGAGTTTGAAGGAACCATAAACTGAACCTCAGATAGCCATGGTGGTCCATGCCACCATAACTCATGATCACGTATCTCTGAAGGCGAGATGCCTCTAAATGCTACATCAGCAGGGTTATCCTGCGATGAAACATGATGCCATTGTTCCTTATCTACCCTATTTATTATCTCTGTTACACGATTAGCAACGAAGGTTGCCCAATAGTTGGGATGGCGTTGAAGCCAAGCCAATACAATTTTCGAGTCTGTCCAGGCATAAGTGCAATCTAATGGTACATTTAAACTTTGTCTAGCCTTGTGTAGTAATTTAGCTAGCAATACCGCACCACACAATTCTAGTCTTGGTAGGGAAAGTTGTTTTACCGGAGCGACTTTTGTTATAGCTTCAAGCATTGTGAGTTTTACTCCAGTTGATGTTATGCATCTATAGTAAATGACTGCCGAATATGCAACCATTGAAGCGTCTGAAAAACCATGTAATTCAAACTTGTGATACTTCCCACAACATACATCTTGTTCAATCCATCTTTCCAGTTTTATTGTTGGCATAGCCATTAGGTCACATCTATACTTCGAAAATTCATTTCATAAATCTTCATTTAGGGTTTCATCCCAATCCAACTTTAGTAGCCACAGTTTTTGTAGCATGATTTTTGCTGTAATCACGACTGGGGACAGCCAACCAGCTGGATCATAGATTTTTGCAATATCACCAAGTATTGTTCGCTTGGTGGGTTCCTCATTTTTCGGCGAGATTTGAATTTTTAACATGAAGGCGTCATTATTAAAAGTCTTATTGTCTCTCAGGGTTTTAACATTAGATGTCCATTTGTGCAACTGGAATCCTCCCCTTTTAAATAACTGTATTATTGTGTTCTTACTTTCTTGAGCCCTTTCTACACTCGAGCAACCCGATAAGAAGTCATCCACATAAAAGTCTTCTTTAACTATATCCATAACTTCTTCAGGGAAGCTGTCCTTTTCATCTTGTATAAGTTGTTTGAATATTCTGATTGCCAGATATGGAGCACACGATGTACCATATGTCACTGTCATCGATCGGTAGTCTTTAATGGGTTCATTGTGAGAGAAACGCCAAACAATTCTTTGATAATTTGAGTCCCGTTCGTCAATCATAATTTGGCGGTACATCTGCCGAATATCTCCAACTAGCACTACTTTATGCCTACGCCATCTTAGGATGATATCTCGTATGTCATTTTGTAATGGCGGTCCAACCATTAAATTATCATTAAGGGATTTCCCGTTGGATGTTTTGGCAGACCCGTTAAATACAACACGTAATTTAGTTGTGGACATAGAACCGCGTGATGAGGTAAGTAACATGCTCCTTTGGTAGGAACATTTGTTTCTTTTATCATTTCCAAGTGTTTCTTTACGATGTAGTCTTTCTTGAAGTCATTATACTGCAATTGCAAGTCTGGGAGCCTTTTGAACTTGTGCTCAACTGATTGCAATCTTTTTATTGCGACTCCTCGCGACTCACCGACGTTAGGAGGATGGGATGTGAATGGCAAGCGAACCTTGTATCGCCCATCTGGAGTTCTTTGGTGAGAAGCGTTAAAATATTCTTCGCATTTTTGTTCTTCTTTATGATGTTCGTTCAGAAGTCGATGTGTGTTCCTACTATCAACTTCTTCAATTTCCCAGAAGTTTTGTAACAGATTATCAACTGCTATTTTAGTGTGATTAACTAACACGTGATTGTATGTTTCTTTCTTTATACTTGGTTGGCCGGACACTAACCATCCCAAATGAGTTTTTTGAGCGATTAGGCGGTGATCTTTCTTATGGATTCCTTCCTGTAGGATGCGAGCGTAAACCTCTGCTCCTAAAATCATATCTATGCGACCTGGTCGTTGAAATGTTGGATCAGCCAACTGAAGCTTGAATAATTGCGGCCAGTCGATGTTGTGTTCCTTTCCCGGAAGGAATGTGGTGAGTGTCTTTAGTACATAAGCTACAAAATTGAGATGGTATGTCGAGTCATGCTTGGAACTTATGTTAATCACAACGGAATGTTTCGTTGTGGTGATGTTATGATCGACTCCAACTATGTTGCTGTGAATGTGATTTCTTTTTACCTTGAGCTGTTGACAGGCTGATTCGGTTATTAGGGATGCTTGTGATCCTGGATCTATAAGGGCCCGTAATGTGACTACTTCTTGGTTTACATAAACATCTATTAAGGCAGTTGCCAGTAGTACTGGACAACTGTGAATTTGTTGATTTAGTGTCACGACTTGTGATGTACTTTCCTGATGTGTATCATTTTCTTGAATGTCTGCTAAATTATGTAGTACTAGCTGCGGTACCCGGCTCCGCTCGGGTTAGTGTCGGCTAAATTATCTCATGGATTAAAAGTAGCCCACATAATATGACTGGTCCAAAATAGGGTCAAACTGGTCCAGGACAATGTATCCATGTACCAAATTTAATCAAGATCGTTCGAGCCGAAATAGCATGATGTAATGAGAAACATCCAATAATTCCCATTTAGAGCTTCGTTGACGTTTGGTGGCTATTTAAAAAAAAAACATTTGCCGCCAGAACCTTTCTGCACTTTCACTGCTACATTGCCTACCTAGTAAGTAACGTGTAACGTAGGTAAGTTCACCACAGCCAGCCTCAACATCGAAAACAGTAACCCATCTCGAACCTGACTGCTCCCAGAGATGCTATACATTGACAAAATGCGCACACCCTTCTGGTAATGAAGCGTTATATTATGTAGCCTATAAGTTTTTAGTAGAATCAGGCTAGACGTAGATACAATCCACGTCTAAATCGAGTAATTGGTTCTCAAGGATTTTATTCTATTGGTCGCACCTCCGGCGATTTAGCGTGATGCCAAGTATTTATTTATTTATTCATTTCTTTCACCGTTAGGCATTAGAACATTTTTAACACATAACAATTTAAAATTAACACATTATCCAATATCAAATGATAACAAAATGAAATATCAGATAAAAAAAATACAGTATTGAATCAAAATGAGTACAAAATTAATATTTTTTAAATCAAATTAAAACAAAATACGATATCAAATCAAACATAGTACAATATTATTAATTTTGAAAATCAAGATAGAATACTATACAATATTAAATTAAACAAAGTACAACATTAATAATTTTGAAAATCAAATTAAAACACAATACAATATCAAATCAAACAAAACAAAGTGCGATATTAATAATTTTGAAAATCAATTAAAACAAAATGTAATATGCAATCAATCAAAGTACCGAAATTATTTCAAAATAATAATAATAATAATAATAAAATTCGATGCCATTATTAGAAGATTTAATAGTGATATTAAGAAATATATTTAATTGCTAAGATTACATTACTTAAATAGGGTTTCATTAAAATTCACCTATTGTGTATTTTAATAGAAATTCCTTTAACTCGTGCTCAAAGTGACTAGTTTTTTCTACATTTTTCAGTTCTATTGGCAATTTATTGAACAGTGTTATGGATAGAGAGTTGAAACTACTTTTCTTAAGTTTGGTTCTAGCTGGTGGGACAGTAAGGTTACCTCTATCTCTTAGTTCATAAGTATTCTGTTGGCTACCTTGTTTACCTATATGGGTTAAGTTTTTATGGACATCCATGCATAACTTATAAATATATAAACTAGTTATAGTTAGTATTTTATGTTTACCAAATAGTTCTCTACATGTGGCATCCCATTTTGAAAAAGTGATAATTCTTAAAGCCTTTTTTTGAAATTTTAGTAATATTTATATCTGTACTTCCTCCCCAAACTTCCAGACCGTATCTCATTATTGATTCGAAGTACGCAAAGTATACGCTTTTTAATGTTGCTATGTCAGTATAGTTTCTGATCGATTTTAAGGCATAGCAAGCGTTAGCCAGTTTCTTAGACACTTTTTCTATTTGGGGCTTCCAATTTAGATTACTATCAACTATTATACCTAAAAATATTACTTTATTGACTCTAATTAAAGGAAAATTTTCTATGTCTTTGTCTTCAGATGTTTTGTTTTTAATTTTGTATATCATATATAGACTCCTGTTTTTATTTAATTTCAGGTTATTGTGGTTGAACCAATATGATAGTTCATTGAATGTTGTGTGCATATTCCCATGAAGTTCCAGGGTTGTTTCTCCACATACTGTGCAGCTTGTATCGTCCGCAAATAAATATACGTAACTTTTAGTGAGATGGTTGGGAAGATCATTTATAAATACTAAGAATAATAATGGACCGAGCACTGAACCCTGTGGGACGCCGTATTTTATAATTTCAATATCTGTACTTGCATCTTAGTTCCATTATCGGTATACGTACTTATTTCCACATATTGCTGTCTATTGGTCAAGTATGATCTGAGCAAGGCCAATGGCGATCCTCGAATACCATAGTATTCTAGTTTTTTTAATAGAATAGAGTGATTGACGCTATCAAAGGCCTTACTCAGATCACAGAATATGCCAGCACATTTCTTTTTGTTATCCAATTTATCTATTATGCTTCCAATTAATTCTTTTATTGTATCAGTAGTAGATTTATTTTTTCTATAGGCATTTTGTTTACTTGTAAGTATTTCATTTTTTTCAAAAAAAAATCATTAGTTTTTTCGCTAAGATCTTTTCAAATACCTTGGTAATTGGCGATAGTATTGATAGCGGCCTATAGTTGGATACATCCTTTTTATTTTCTTTTTTAAAAACAGGTATTACCTTTGCTATTTTCAATTCATCTGGATAAATACCCTCATTTATACACATGTTAAATATATTGGTGAGCGGTTCACTGAATTTATTGGCGTTTTCTTTTAAAATATCAGTTCTAAGTCCATCATAACCCACACTTTTACTATTTTTCAGAGATTTAATGGTCTTGAATACCTCTGTTTCAGTAAAATAATCAAGAAAGAAAGATTTAGTTCTGTCAGATTTGACCTTGTTTAATAATTCAATATATTCTGTATTTAAATGGTCTACTTCAGGTTTGCCTACATTAACATAAAACATATTAAATACTTGTGCAATTAATTTTGGATTTGTGATTTCTTTATTATCTTTTGTTAGTATTATATTTTCATTTTTTTCCAATTTTGTTTTATTAGTTCTTCTTTTGATTATATTCCAAGTAGTTTTTGCTTTGTTTTTAGAATTCGTTATTTCCTTTCTAGCCGTTTTTTTTTTGCAAGTATAATACATTTTTTTAATAACATTTTGTATTGTTTAAAGTGTCGTTTTTCCTCTTCTCCATCATTATCTTTTAATTCCTTTAATAATTCGCACTTTTTTTTGAAGGAGTTTCTAAGACCCTTTGTAACCCATGTGTTTTTTTGTTTTTTAAGTCCACATTTTTTAACTACTGGGAATGAAATTCGTACTAGGTGATCGATGTAATTAAAAAAATATTTTAGTTTATAATTAAAATCGTTAATTGAATAAAGTTCAGACCAGTTTTTTGCATGCAATTTTAATTTAAACGACTCTTTATTTTTGCTACTAAAATTATGTATGAAAATGTGTTTAACTGGATTTGAATTTGAAGGTTTTACATTTTTTATCTTAACTAAAATTGCTTCATGGTCGGATATGTCACATGTTATAGTACACACTTCGAGTTCATCTTTATTTAGATTTGTTAAAACATTGTCTATTGTTGTTGCTGATTTGTCGGTTATACGGGACGGATTCGTAAGCATGTATTTTAATTTATGACTTTTCATGAAATTATTGAGACAAGTATAACCCTTTGACTTTTTATCTTGTATATTTATGTTGAAATCACCTACTAGGTAGTATTATATCTTTTAAATATTTTTCACTCATTATCCTGCTAATTACTTCAAAAAATAATTCAAAATCGGTTGAAGCTGTTGATCTATAAACTGTTAGTATATTGATATGCTTATTGGTAAGTAACTTCAACTGAAGGCCCACTACTTCGACTACTTTCTCAATATTATAAGCATTTAGGTCCAATTCATTATATATATTTACATCCTCTCTTCGGAATATCGCTGTTCCTCCTCCCTTGTACAATGTACGACTTTGTTCAGTTGCAATTTTATATTTGTTAATATTTAGGTAAGTACACTCATTTTTCTCGAGCCAAGTTTCACAAAAACATAACATCGCTGGTAAGACATTTTTCTCATTAAGTATATAAGTAATCTAAAAATAATTCAATTTGGCCAATTTTGTTTCTGATGCTTCTTACATTTAAGAACAATATGTTCAAATTACTTCTAAGTTCTGTGTGCTCAGTATCTTTTATCTTATATTGCCTAGATAGTGAGCATGGTGAAAAGAATCATCACTATTGTAATATTTTTCATTTATTTCTATTAATATTTTATTTAATCCCTTGACAATTTTAAATTTCCCTCCATTATTTAAGCTAATACCATTTCCTCTGTAATCATTATATATTAGGTCTTTGTTTGTATCATATATGTATATTCCTTGCATTCCATTAAAATGTTTCAAGATTTCGAAATTTAGCTTATATATAAAATTATTATAACTAAGGACATCACTTTGAGTATCTATGCAATGTGGTACAGTACATAAAACTGTATTGGTATTCTTAAGTTTTTCTAAAGTCTCTTTCATTGTTTGTATTACGCTAGATACGCTATCTTCTTTGCCAAAGTCGCTACCACCGCACATGATCACTACACAGTCACTACGTGTGAATCGCTCAGTCTTTCCTTTTATATCCAACAAAACACGAGCCGTGGGCGCTGATTGGATAACATCGCAGATTACATTGTAGTCACCTTTTCTTCGCTTATTCAGTAAATATGGCATGTCGGCTGCATGGTATTCGGAGAGCATGAGTAGAGTAGGTTTATTCTGTGTATTCCACTCAGTTCTGGGTTCTTCGACCGGCCTGCTATATGTTCCAACAATGGGTATGGAACTGATGTCAGGGGCGGGGGAGGTCATCGTTTTAGTTGTATTACGGGCCGGCAGTAGGGGCGAAGATATGCTCTGCGTGCTTTTATTTACTTTAAGCAAATTATCATTACATATTTGTATATTTTTTAATAATACTTTTATATCAGTTGAAATTTCATAATTCTGCTTAGTTTGTGGTTCCTCTGAGCTATAAGGAATGTGTGTGGATGTTAATGTTATCATCTGTGAAGAAATCTCCTGAAGTTTGTTACTCAAACTATCAAGTTTTTCAAGGGAAGTGTTGATATTTTGTATTAGTTCCTTTCCTGATTTAGATATAGTTTGATCTATTTTATCCCCTTCTTCTGGGTCTTTTGTTACTGAGTGATTTGGTTGTGATGACGATGACAGTATTGATGTTCGGGGCAAGTTTGCGGATTTTATAACATCTGTATAACGGTTTTGCAATTGTAGATGCTCTTTCTCAAGGTTTACTAGTTTAATTTTTAGTGGGGTTATAACTTGAATAGTGCTGGTTTCGAATTCTTCGTGTTCATGTCTATAAGTCTTAATTTCTTTCCCTGCTATGCTTAATTTGTGTTCTAGGTCAGCATTTTCGATCTGCATTTCAGCTAATTGGTTTTTTAAGTCAGTGTTTTGTTTACACAAAATCTCAAAATCGGAACTATTTTGTTCATGTTCTTTTAGTAAGACGGATATATAATTATCCTTTTCGGTGATTATTTTGTTTTTTTCTTTATTATTTTTTTCAAGTTCCTGTAAAATTTGTTGAAGTTGTTCCGTTTCTTTTGATTCAATTTCATCATTTAATATTCGAATCGAATCCTATTTTTTCTTTAAGTATGAAATGCTGGTCTTTTATAATTTTTTCTAAATCTTTGATTCTATTTTGTTGTTCGTCGTCTTGTCTTAACTCCGGTAGTGAACCGGTTTTTTTTATGGCTGCTCTTGTCTTCATTGCTGCGAGCTTATCCATATTAAGGAAATGAATGTATTAATAGCGAAAATAATAAGAAAATATTACAAAAAAAAAAAAATAACTTGTTGCTTCCAGGTATCGAACTCATGGCTCTCGTGTCATGACTCCCATGTCGGCCGCCTTATCAATGACGAGTATCTTCCACTGACGCTTTGAGACGAAAATAATGTATAGGTGATAAATATCCGATTCTATTTTGCAATGTCAATTGGTATTTTTCAAATACCTCCAAAATACTTACAGGTTAAAGAGTAATTATTCACAGTTATACACTTAATAACATATGATAAAAGTGCATAATTTCACTTGTAGTTTATTACCGTTTCACTAGTGTATCACAATTTCACAGTGTATCCTAATAACACTTTTTAGAAATAAAATAATTACGGAGCTGTTTACTATGTGTGCGCTCGCCGCTGCGTTCGCGCTACTTTTTTTAAGTAGTGCTAAAGTTGCGGGAAATACCAAGCCGTACTTCGGTACAGTTAGTAAAAGTAAGCGCTGCCGCCGCGCCGCATGCACCCATTCCCAGCCGACACTTAAAAATAAATACCATCCGATCCTTTTGATCCTTTATTTATAGGGTCGCTAAACTATGGAATCGACTCCATACCGATTTGATGATGATGATTTTTGCTGAATGGCCTCTGTCTACTGTTGTGTAGACAATTTTGCCAGTGTCGTGTTGTTGGGTGACTTTTGGTGTCACCCTATTTTAACTCTGCCAATTACTGTGGAGATTCATGTAGGAGTGGTCAATTTATTAAAAAACTTTGCGTGAACAAATTTTACCTGTCTGAGTTTCGTATGTGCTATTAGTAGGGAATAAGAGGGATGTAATAACGACTCCTGGGAAACAAAGAAAAAATACATGGTTAGTCTCAAAAAAGGGGGGAACTAAAAATTACAGCTTAATGTTATTGTTTTTGATAAAATAGGACAACACTTTTAGGTAGGATGGATGAGAAAGGGTTAGAAGGCAGCTTATATTGGTAGGGAGAGGGATTTTAAATCTTGGAAGTATTGTGTACAGTGATGGAGTATTTAAAGGGCAGGAGAAGAACATATGGTTTAGGTCTCCCTCCGCGAGCCCACATTCGCAGAGGGAGGAGTCCCTTACCCGTAGCTTTGCTAACATCACGGGGGTGCAGCAGTGTCCTAAACGCATTCTACAAATTATAGAGGTTTCACTCTTCGACATATATTTGTGTTTTGAGAACCATGGCTTGATAGGGATATCAGTTTGCAGTTGAGCATAGTGGCGGCCCCTCTCTTTCTGCGTTCGGGACCATACGCGACACCAATCCCTACGTAGTGTGACCTTGGGAAGGGAGAGTAAGTCATTGGGGTATACTATGAATGTCCTTCTGTCTCCGGTCAGTATTGCCTCTTTAGCTAGGGTGTCGACGAGTTCATTGCCGTCAATGCCTACATGACTCGGTACCCATGCAAGCAGGACTTCAAGGTTTTCTTCAAGGCATCCGACCAGGGCTTCTTTAATGTTGAGGATAATTTGGGAAATTTTGGCATGAAATGGATATTGATGGAGGGCTTGGAGGCAGCTTAAGGAATCCGTCAGTATAACTGTCTTGGGAAATTTCTTACTTCTAATAAAGTTGATTGCCTCACAAACAGCAACACATTCACCTGTGAAAACAGATGTCTCCGGTGGGCACTTCAATTTTATATTAGTCTTGGAGAGCTGATGTATCATGGCTGCCCCTAGGCAACCAACCTCAGATTTTTTCGATGCGTCGGTAAAGATAAGATGCCAGTTGGGCCATCGCTCAGAGGTTATCGAGTTAAAAATGTGGTTAGCATGTATAGTGTCTTTGTCGATGCCAATACTGAATTCTACAGCTGGCTTAAAAATGAGAGTAAAATATGGGGAGCTGTAAAGAGGAATAGGGCATGATCGTTGAACGGGGGATCTAATAGATCTAAATCTGTCAAAGCTCTTGACAAGAGCAGGGTAAGTTTTGTATTTCCAGTAAGGCTTACAGCGACAATATTGGGAGAGGAGGTTTAGTTTAGGAAAGATTGGGTGATTTGATAGTATTGAAGCTCTATATAGGAATCGATCTGCCAGGTATTGACGTCGCAAAACGAGTGGGGGTTCTACACATTCTACTTGTAATGCGTTAATTGGAGATGATTTCATAGCGCCTATGATTAATCTCATGCACTTTGACTGGATTAGTTCTAGCTTCTGGAGAGCTCTTTTATTGCAAGGTTCTAGTAAAAACGTGCCATAATCTAAGTGGCTACGGATAAGCGCGTTATATAGTAATTTTTGCGAAAATGGGTGAGCACCCCACCAGACCCCTGACAGCGTGCGGAGAATGTTTATATTTTTTTCACATTTCTGGACGGTGTACTCCAGGTGAGCCCTTCCTGTCATTTTGCTATCAAGGATTACCCCGAGGAACTTAACCTCTTTTTTGGTTGGGACAGGTATGCCATTTATGGATATATCTAATGGGGGAATCAACCGACGTCTTGAAAATATCATTATGCTGCTTTTTGTTGCGGAAAGTTCTAGGCCGTGGTCAGTCAGCCACAAATTTAAATTATGCAGACTTTTTTTTAGGTTGTTAGTGGCGTCTAAGATAGACTTGTCAGTGACATAGACAAGCAGGTCATCAGCATATTGGAGGATTCGTCCAAATGCTGTAACTCCATGTTCTAAGTCGTGAGTATATATACTATATAGAAGGGGGCTTAAAACAGAGCCCTGGGGTAGACCCCGCCATACTGCTCTGGTAGCTATTATCTCTCCTTGAACTCTTAGGTGGATTGTGCGTGAGGCTAGAAGGTTAGAAATGAAATTGACCAGCTTATCAGGGATCCTCAGCTTCAGCATTTTCTGCCTGAGGACTGAAAGCAAGACATTGTCGTATGCTGCCGACACATCTAGGAAAGCAGCAACAACTGATTCATTTCTACTCTGTGCTAGTCGTATATCTGTGGTAAAAATGCTGAGGCTATCAATTGTGCTACGACCCTTTCTGAAACCAAACTGATTTGGGGCTAGGATTTCTCTGTTCTCAACGATCCAATCTAAACGATTTTTTATTAGTTGTTCTGTGATTTTCGCAAGGACTGAGGATAGGGCAATTGGTCGGTAGGAAGAGGGGTCATTAGGATCCTTGTTAGGCTTGGGAATTGGGATTATAATTTGGGATTTCCATGTTGTGGGTATATGGCTGTTATCGAAAGCAATATTAATAATGTTTAAGAGATATTGTAACGTTTTAGGCTGGGCCTTGCAGATAAATGAATAGGGAATGCCATCAATTCCTGGAGCTGAGTCTTTTACATGATCTAGGACATATTGGAGTTCTAAAAGGGAGAAAGGGGCTTCCATTGGATCAGTATAGGAGGTAGGGGTAAACAATTGTGGAATCTCTAGAGCCTTAGGGGCTGATGGGGGTGCTAATTTATCTAAAAAGTGGGCAATCCATGCTGGCGATTCTGCCTTTTGGGTATTACAATCTGTAAAGGCCGACCTATACCTTTTAATGTTTCTCCAAACCAAAGATGATTTCGTATCCGGTGAAATGGAACAGCAGAACCGGTGCCAACCTTCACGCTTTTTTTTACGTAACTTGCGTTTAGCACGTGCTTCATTTCTACGAAAGGTTATAAAATTATTCATAGACATATCCGAGCAATATTGTTGTTCTGCCTCATTTCTCGCTTTAACGACCTGTGTACATTCGTTGTTCCACCAGGGAGGTGATGCCAATTTCTTAGATGACGAGTTTTTAAGTGGTATGGTCTCGTCTGCTGCATTGGTAAGTATGTTAACAAAATTAACATAGCAATCGTCTAGGTTATTCAGGGATATGTCTGCAAGAACTGTCACCTTAATTTCTACTGCACTGCTAAATGAGTGCCAGTCGGCATTACATGTTCTATATTTCAGAAGGGGTGTTGTATCCTGCCTAGGCAGGGTCCTAAGAGGGAGGGTGATTAATATTGGGAGATGATCACTACCACGGGAGAGGTGGGATATGTTCCAAGTTAATAAAGAGGATAAGCTAGTGGAACATAGTGTCAGATCCACGGCACTATGCCCTTGGTGTGGAGAAACTCTACGAGTGGGTGAGCCATCATTTAGGATGCAGATATTTTGCTGGTCTATTATGTCCACCAATCTGGTTCCAAAGGAGTCTCGATGGGTCGAGCCCCAAAGGGGGTGGTGACAATTAAAATCACCCAAAATTACAAAGGGAGGAGTTAAACTATTGAAAATTGCTCTAAGCTCAGGGATAATAGAGGTCAGGGGGTGGGGGATATATACACACAGATATGAGATGTCCTTCATCCGTATGGCCACAGCATTAAAGTTGTTGCTATGCGGAGGAAGGTGTACTTGACAGTGTGGGATAAAATTATTAATAAAAAGGGCGCAACCGCCCCAGCCATCATCTCTGTCATCCCGGATACAGTTGTATCCTGTCATTCTGAAAATAGATGCTGGCTTAAGCCATGTCTCCGTGATTGCAGCGATGATGGGTTTATGTTTATTAAACAGGGATATTAGTTCTGGTTTCTTATCTCGGATGCTTCGTGAGTTCCACTGGATCATTGTTGAGATGTCCATTATTTAGAAGTTGTGTTAGTTTTTTGAGGTGAGAGGCAACGTTGGTCGGTAATGAAGGTTGTGAAGAGATTAAGGAAATCAGGGTCAAAAGTAATGTCTCGAGGGCTGGACTTTCAAAGAAAGTGTTATGGTTGTCATTTTGGGTTTGCAATGCACACCCATTTTGGGGAGTGGGGAAATTAAATTGTTTTATTATGCTGTTATGGGCATATTTATCGTAGCTCGGTGATAGAGGTGCATGTGATTTGGGTTTGAGAAACACGGTTTTGCGGGAGGATGTTACAACAGGGTTCTTACCTAAAGAATTGCTAAGGGCTTCAGAATACGACCTTCGTGGTGGACCGGTTTTTTTGGAGGCCTCTGCATATGAAATTGATTCATCTGTCATTAACGTCTTGATAGCAAGCTGTCTGTCGTGCTCTGTGCACGTCTTGCTGATCGCAGTGTGGTTTCCAGAGCATGACAAACAGGTCACTTCTACCTCTTTGCAGGTCTCCCCAGTATGTGATTCCCCACACTTATAGCACCGAGGTTTGGATCTACATTGATCTTTCGTATGACCAAATCGGCAGCAGTGGTGACATTGGATGGTTGGATAAATATATTTTTCAATAGGTATAGAGTTGTGACAACAAAATACTCTGTCAGGTAGAACCTGGCCATCAAACGTGAGAACCACAGTTTGGGAAGGTTTCCAGGTGGTGACACCTTCAATAACCGATCTGAAATTAAGACGCCTGGTTTTAATAACCTTTCCGCAACCGTTTGGTACGTCGATGTACTGAACAATCTCCTCTGGTGTCCAATCAGCAGGTATTTGCCGGACCAGCCCCATTCTGGTTACGTTGTACGTCGGTATTATCGCCTTATATTTTTGAGCAGACAAAAAATCACTATCTAGAAAGAAATTTGCTGCTTGAGCCGTTCTAAATTCAATACATATTCTATTTCGACCAAGACTTTTTACTCCTCCTTGGGAAATATTAGGTACTTTATTTTGCATCAGGAGGCGTCCGAAGTTGACATGATGTATTGAAGTGCCAGCCGAAGGGTCTGCTTCAATTCGGAATATGTGTACCAAAAAAGGTCCCTTATCCAATTGTGTGTAGAGCTGCCTACCAATTTGGGAAAAGGGGCGTGAGCTTTGGTTGGTCAAAGGGGTGAGTTGGGTAAGAGGGGTGTTCTGGGTTGGTAAGATGTCCTGTGAATGAGTAATGTTGACTGTACTTTTTTTTAATGCAATTATCTTTTTAGGATTTTGGTCCACTTTAGAAGTGGTTAGTTGAGTTTTACGCCTAGGGGGTATAAATCCCTGGTCGGTATCATCATCGAAATGAGAACTAGTATTTTGATTTTTTCGTTTTCTCAATCGGTCGCCGGTACCGCCATTGCTACAGTCCATGACATCCGCGTCATCGACCGTGACAAAGGCCGCCGGCGACGTAGGATTCGATATACATTCTGTTTCATTGCGGATCTCTACTTCTCGGGCCGCAGCCGAAGCCGCGAGCTCTAGCTGGGAGACGGACGGAGCACCCCCTCCGGGGTCATCCGGTCCTCTGTCCCTCTCCAAGCTATCCATATCCGTGCATAAAAAGGGACGGGTCGGTTAAGTTAATGTGTATGTACGTACGGTTAGTTGGTAGGTCCCACACCACAAAAGTTAAACACACAAACCAGCCTCAGAGGCCTTTAAATCGCTAAATAAATGAAAAAAACCCGGACCGGCTCACTGACACATGTGGTAACCATAGATCGCGGCGGCAGAGTCCCCATACCGATTTATTTCCCCCAAAGTCCCCCGGGGTCGTTGAAACATGGGGTGAAAGAACACCTGGCCGGCCGGCATGGTTTTCGTATCCCCCGTGAAAGTTCGAAATGCCGCGCTTGGCTTAATACCTACTAATCTACCAAACAAAAATTAAGAAACCATTCAACTGAAACCGTAATATCCTAACAATACGCGTTTAAACAATCAACCTAAAAAGCCCAAACAAATGCGTGTAGCAAGGAACGGCTGTCGCTAAGTTAGCATACCGCGCGGGTTGGTAAAAAGAATACAAAGAATTTACGTAAAAAATCTCATACTAATCCGTGTACCACACGACCACGGAGCGCCACTTGACTGAGGCGGCGCGGGAACCGCGGCCGGCGAGATGTTCGTCGCCAGCGTTTAGTTATTCTGTGCCAGCGCCGCCGATCGCTCCCCGATTCCCCGAATCACGGGAAATTTGAGGTATTGCGGGGAAAATGGTGGGGAATGCAAGCGTTGGGAAATTTGCGGGGAATTGGCCAATTCGTGGGGAATTTAGTTTTTTTGCCTTTATATTTACCATTTTTTCTTTGCTCATTCGAAAAATATATCGAACATTAAAGCAATCGGGGCAACTTTGGATTCAACTTAGATTTGGAGTTGTTCGGACGGCCGTCGACTGCACGACCTTTTTTTTGGTCATTGCCAAACCAAATTTTCGATGAAAATTTGGTTCCTATTCCGGATTTTTACGGAATTCCGGGAATCCTAAGAACGTTTTCGGGGAATTGGAGGAGTGGTTATCGGCAACGCTGGTCACCGTTTCGCGCGCTCGCGCTTCGGCTCGATTCGGCAATACTCGGTCCTCGTCGGATGGCCACCGCCGTCACGGCCCTCGCCGCGCTATGATTTCGATTTCGCTCCGCGCCCTCTGACTATTTTTCTTTTTGTTCGGCTCCTAAGGGTCGTTACGTGATGTTCAATAGCTTAAAGCCTTACTTAAGAATTAGGCTATCGAATTTAATAAATTTTTTTTAAACCTGACTGGAAGTTCCAGAGATTAGGGCGTTCAAACAAAAAAACAAAGAAACAAACTCTTCAGCTTTATTATATTAGTATAGATGGATTATTTATCATGGCTTATCGCTGATACTTGCACTGTTTTGACATGAAGCAGTGTATGATGCTTACGGGCGCATTTTTTGCAGGCAGTGGACTGTAAACATTGGAATGCGGAATGACCGACCCGCAGGCAGTTAAAACACAACCCTATATTTTTAACAAAATCTCTTCGCGCATTTACTTCTTGAGCGCAAAACTGTTTGCAATGACATGTCAAATGATCTCCTTCGCAATAAGAACATGATTTTGTTCCTGATGTCGATGTACCTTCTATTTGATTTGAAAATACTTTCTTTGGGTAAGTGGTGTTTGAATTCTTGGTGTATGTGTGCTGCATGGTTTCTTTAGGCCTAACAACTTCTTTCGGATTTGTGATTTCCAGGGTTCGGAATCGATTTTCTAGGAATTTAGAAAGCTTTGACCAAGTAGGTAGACTTGTGTCGTCGCCAATACTTTGTTCGAATAGTCTGTGTGACTCAGAATCTAATTTCGAAATAATGATATGAACTACTATTGTATCCCACGTATTTGTCGGAACACCCATATGTTTCAATGACACTAAGCACTCGGATGTGACATCCAATAACTCTCTAATACCTCGTGCTGATTCAAAAGTAACCTTTCTTTGCTGCAAAAATCGATTTAGATATAAATTTACTATGCATCTTTCATTGTTAAAACGCTTTGTTAACGTAGACCAAATTATATCATAGTTGCTTTCCGATACCTGAAAATGGTTGACCAAGGATTCTGCTTCTCCTTTAAGAACGGCCCGTAAGCTATGCTCCCCATACAAACGTAGTTTACTAATCATTTGGAAACCGCTATTCCAATTGAATTGATATTTAATATATAATATCAGGTAACAAATATCTGTGTCTGCATGCTTTTGTTTTTTTTTAAAATCCAAATCGAATGAAATGAAAGTAAAAAGAAAATCTTCATACGAATTTTGTTTTCTCTGTGGTTTGACCCAGAATACATTTACCGAAAAAACAAAGGCATGCAGACACAGATATTTGTAGCCTAATATTAGATACCAAACATCAAGTATGTTGGAATAGTGGTTTTCAAATTATTAGTAAACTACGTTTGTATGGGAGGCGAAATTTTATGATGCTTACGGGCCGACCTTAAGACAGGTTTTTAAATATTGACACTTATTGACTTTACTTATCGACTTGTTGTTGTGAACAAGGGAATTAAACAAGTCCCTAAATGAAATCCATTGTTGATAGTCGCCTGAGAATGTAGGTAGACATATTGGAGGCAACTTGGCCTTAACTGAATGATTGTCTTGTGACTGTAAAGCTGGTGAAATGGCTTGGCCACCGAGCTCCCTAAGTTTTTCCTTAAACAGTGTTTTACAGTCCAAATACACAGAAATAAATTCATCATAACAGTCCTGATATTGTGTTGGCACTCCACTTTGTCCTATTAACTGCTTGTGTTGCGACTGAAAATTATCGTAATAATTACATGCATTGTCCTGCCTGGATTCAACATAACTAACATTAATTCTTTCTTTTGGCGATTTCTTAAAATTAGTGAACAGTCGCTTTAGTTGCTCATAGGTGTCCTTCTGTTCAGCTAATAACTTATCCATAATGAAGAAAGTTCAATGCACGAAAATCAAACAGTTCGAACAAACAACACGATTCCTTGGAGAGATTGTACGCACAACAGTTCAAAAGGTCAACAATCTTTTACTTACAGTCTTGGTCGTAGCACAGCACACTGATTCTATTTTCTTAACACTCACTGGTAAAAGATATAAAAAATGCAAACACACTTTCATTAGCTGCCCGATTTTTTCTTGAAGCGACTAGTTCCGCCGACAGTGGCTCAAGATCCGACGGATCGGACCTGAGAGTGCGCCTGGCCTCCTTGTTGGCCTGACGCCCACCGTGGCGAAGTGCAGTCCAGACTCAGGGTATGACGAACGTAGGAGTTGGACAGATGCAACAGGAATGTTTGTATATAATTTATAGCTTTAGAGATGTTTCGAATTAAGGTGGAGGGATAGTGTGTATGCGGGTAGGTAATTATAATCAGTGCGCTGCCATCGCTACTACGTATCACTTGTGTTTTATTCCGTTAGCTCCCACGTCGACTCTAACTCGAGCACAGCATACAACGTCAGAAATGGTAAAATAGGTAAGTTATTTCCCCTTTCCACCCGTATACGATTTATGGCAGCAGGTATGTAATCCCTGTATCTCAGGGTCAGGGGCAAGTAGTAAACGACCACCTATAAGCTGGACACACACAAATCTATCGGAAGATCGGCCCATAGCGGCTGGACACGCCTGAGTGGATAAAACATTGGACTGACACAGACTAGGCCCATTTCTCACGCCGTCGTCGTAGGATCGCCCTAGGCTAAGACCAGTGAACAAAAAAATCTGTTTCACTGTGCGTGCTGTACAGTTCGATTACTTTATGGAGAGAATCGTGTGTGTAGTGGTACACCGTGTGCACCTACATCGCAAAGCGCAACGTATTATGAAAATGAATGCACAATACAATTAAGCTCCCGTGTAGTGGTATACTACACACGTGTTTTCTAAGGAGGCAAATTGAACTGTACTAAGCTATTATCGTAAAACATACCAACATTTTAATTGTATTAGAAACATAGAATACATATAAACTTAGAAACATGAAACATTCGGCGAGATTGTGCTGTTGTCAGGCTGCATATATCTGACAATGGCGCCTGCAGAATGCCTTTCTCTGACGGATATATACGTTCCTGGCGGGGAAAGGCTTAAACACGTCACTTCGAATAGACAGTATGTAAGAAACTCCATGCGGTTCACTAAAAGTGACGTGTTTGAACAATGATTAACTCAGCCGTCTCTTCGTGCAATCGGGGCTTAGTCTAATATCATGATGGTAGTTGTGTGATATTAGCCCATACATGTCAGGTTCCATAATAAAGAAGTGATGTCAGTATATACTCTATGGTATATAGCTAGACAAATATCGCAAATGATCTTTACAAGAGCAATAGTAGTCAAGGTGACAACTGGTTTGCAATGGGCTGAGGATGTTACGGGTGGACAAAATATGGCATAGCTGTGAGTGAACAATGCATTCAAGAACTTAAGACAGAAAATCTCTAGTCTTAGAAATTAGGCGGTAATGTTTAGCATCAGTCGGATTATTCACTTTAGTAAGAATTCTTCCGTAGGCCTTCTTCCAAGAGTCAGGAAAACACGCAGATTCTAGATAATAAATATAATTTTAATTATTAATAATCTCCAAAATCAGCATAAATAATAATAATTGTTGACCCAAGTTGTCACGTCCTATGGCCTTACTGTTGATAGAGAGAATAATCTTTTTAATTTTACAAATAAATTTATCAGTATTAGGGCCGATTTTTCAATCCTCAGATAGTACTTATCCGACTGATATTACAAATTCACGTTTGTCAAAAGACGGATAGTCATTGCTGGAGAGTTATATCTTCTATCACAACTACCTGACTATAATTTTACTAAAAAACATATGGACTTACTATATCAGATGGATAAGCAGAAGCGTAATTAAATCCGTCGAATAGTTATCTGGTTCTTTATCTGACTATTGAAAAATCAGTCCTTAGAAGACATAATTAATTTGTCATATAGTGTAAGATTTAATTGCGGTGTTCGCTTGGCGAGGCCGCGCATGTGCCGGTTCAGCGCGCACTTCTGTATGGAGGCGTGTGAACAGAGTGCTTTACTTGTACGGCTTTCCGCCCTCTGACGGTCAAGCGGTGGTTCTTCTTGTCATTGCGAGAAGCTAGGTGGCGCGGGTGGCGGCGATATGCGCGGGCAGCCACTCGGCGGCGGTGGCGGGGTATTGCGGCGGCGGTGCGGGGTTAGAGGGCAACGTTTGCTTGGCGTGACCGCGCATGTGCCGGTTCAGCGCGCACTTCTGTATGAAGGCGTGTGAACAGAGTGCACACTTGTGTGGCTTCTCACCCGTGTGCGTCATGCGGTGGTTCTTCATGTCTTTGCGAGACATGAACCGCATCGAGCACAAGTCGCACGGGAATGGACGCTCGCCTACGCACACACATACATACATAATTTACAATACATCACGAGAAACCTGTAAGCCTAGCATTCAGTCAACTGTCCAAATTATATAGCTGCGCAAGTATAGCTGCGACCCCGCCGGCGCATAAGCAATAATACTTCATATCCAAAATCATTGGTTCGATACTATGCTGTGCTCAAGCTAAATGGTTGAGAATGTTTGAGAACCCATGTAAAACTGGAGTCACTTTTCGTATTCAAATACTAGGCAGCAAAGTAAAATCCGCCTGGGTTAGCGGCAATTCGTCCAGTTCAATGTAGCCATGCTCAAATCAAGACATTTGGCGTATGCTAGGCCCTCAAAGAGGCGCCTGACGCCGCCCATGGGCTTGCGAACGTTTAACCCATGTCAGTCGACCAGGTGCTTCTTCACACCCACTTAGATCCTAGGGTAAGTCGCACTTTAAGGGAAATAAATCGGCAGGGAGTGAAGTTCACAGTTTACCGCCCCTATAAATAATGGATTTACAGGATCGGTTGTTTCCAATTCGAGGAATGGTGCATTCCCTGCCTGTTTCGCGATGAGAGACAGCATAAAAGGCATAGACGCATAGAGATGGGGTTATGCAGCACAAAGAGATACCCTCTATCCCTTTGCAGGTCCTTCAACTCCAGAGGAGTTATTTATTTATTTATTTATTTTATATTAGACAGGCAGCCTAGGCTGATGTGTCTAAATCGAGTACATAGTTCATTGATATATTAACATAATTTTTTTTTACCTAATCGGTTTCAGTTCACTTAGTTACTTATTTTCAAAATGTATTTATTTAGATATGCATCCAAACGATTCTTAAATTGATTATTGTTGTTTGCACTGATAATGTCCATAAGTTGGTTCCAATCGTCAACCACTCTGTTGGTTATGAAGTGCTTCCGTGTGTTGGTTGTGTGTTCTGTTTGTGTGGCCACGCAGGTGAGTGTTATGATTAAGTGTGAACATCTCCTTCATTGCTTCACAGTTGTATTTCTCAGTAAGCATTTTATACACTTCTATTAAATCGCCTCGCATCCGTCTTTGGTGCAGGGTTGGAAGTGTCTCTTAATTTTATTCTGGGAGACCATATAGCCGTAAATAGGCATATTGGTACCTGGGTGCGTGCGGTTGTGTATGACGAGAAAGCTCTATGTATTGAAGGACTTGTCGCACAGCTTGCACGAGAACGGCCGCTCCTGCGAGTGCGAGCGCAGGTGCTTGACCAGAACCCCACTGCCACCACACACATATAAACGTAAATAGGTATGTTGGTACCTGGGTGCGCGCGGTTGTGTATGACGAGAAAACTCTGTGTCTTGAAGGACTTGTCGCACAGCTTGCACGAGAACGGCCGCTCCTGCGAGTGCGAGCGCAGGTGCTTGACCAGAACCCCACTGCCACCACACACATATATACGTAAATAGGTATATTGGTACCTGGGTGCGTGCGGTTGTGTATGACGAGAAAGCTCTATGTATTAAAGGACTTGTCGCACAGCTTGCACCCGAACGGCCGCTCCTGCGAGTGCGAGCGCAGGTGCTTGACCAGAACCCCACTGCCATCACACACATATATACGTAAATAGGTATGTTGGTACCTGGGTGCGCGCGGTTGTGTATGACGAGAAAACTCTGTGTCTTGAAGGACTTGTCGCACAGCTTGCACGAGAACGGCCGCTCCTGCGAGTGCGAGCGCAGGTGCTTGACCAGAACCCCACTGCCACCACACACATATATACGTAAATAGGTATATTGGTACCTGGGTGCGTGCGGTTGTGTATGACGAAAAAGCTCTATGTATTGAAGGACTTGTCGCACAGCTTGCACGAGAACGGCCGCTCCTGCGAGTGCGAGCGCAGGTGCTTGACCAGAACCCCACTGCCACCACACACATATATACGTAAATAGGTATGTTGGTACCTGGGTGTGCGCGGTTGTGTATGACGAGAAAACTCTGTGTCTTGAAGGACTTGTCGCACAGCTTGCACGAGAACGGCCGCTCCTGCGAGTGCGAGCGCAGGTGCTTGACCAGAACCCCACTGCCACCACACACATATATACGTAAATAGGTATATTGGTACCTGGGTGCGTGCGGTTGTGTATGACGAGAAAGCTCTATGTATTGAAGGACTTGTCGCACAGCTTGCACGAGAACGGCCGCTCCTGCGAGTGCGAGCGCAGGTGCTTGACCAGAACCCCACTGCCACCACACACATATATACGTTAATAGGTATGTTGGTACCTGGGTGCGCGCGGTTGTGTATGACGAGAAAACTCTGTGTCTTGAAGGACTTGTCGCACAGCTTGCACGAGAACGGCCGCTCCTGCGAGTGCGAGCGCAGGTGCTTGACCAGAACCCCACTGCCACCACACACATATATACGTAAATAGGTATATTGGTACCTGGGTGCGTGCGGTTGTGTATGACGAGAAAGACCTATGTATTGAAGGACTTGTCGCACAGCTTGCACGAGAACGGCCGCTCCTGCGATTGCGAGCGCAGGTGCTTGACCAAAAGCCCACTGCCACCACACATATATACGTAAATAGGTATGTTGGTACCTGGGTGCGCGCGGTTGTGTATGACGAGAAAACTCTGTGTCTTGAAGGACTTGTCGCACAGCTTGCACGAGAACGGCCGCTCCTGCGAGTGCGAGCGCAGGTGCTTGACCAGAACCCCACTGCCACCACACACATATATACGTAAATAGGTATATTGGTACCTGGGTGCGTGCGGTTGTGTATGACGAGAAAGCTCTATGTATTGAAGGACTTGTCGCACAGCTTGCACGAGAACGGCCGCTCCTGCGATTGCGAGCGCAGGTGCTTGACCAAAAGCCCACTGCCACCACACACATATATACGTAAATAGGTATGTTGGTACCTGGGTGCGCGCGGTTGTGTATGACGAGAAAGCTCTATGTATTGAAGGACTTGTCGCACAGCTTGTACGAGAACGGCCGCTCCTGCGAGTGCGAGCGCAGGTGCTTGACCAGAACCCCACTGCCACCACACACATATATACGTAAATAGGTATGTTGGTACCTGGGTGCGTTCGGTTGTGTATGACGAGAAAACTCTGTGTCTTGAAGGACTTGTCGCACAGCTTGCACGAGAACGGCCGCTCCTGCGAGTGCGAGCGCAGGTGCTTGACCAGAACCCCACTGCCACCACACATATATACGTAAATAGGTATATTGGTACCTGGGTGCGTGCGGTGTGTATGACGAGAAAGCTCTATGTATTGAAGGACTTGTCGCACAGCTTGCACGAGAACGGCCGCTCCTGCGAGTGCGAGCGCAGGTGCTTGACCAGAACCCCACTGCCACCACACACATATATACGTAAATAGGTATGTTGGTACCTGGGTGCGCGCGGTTGTGTATGACGAGAAAACTCTGTGTCTTGAAGGACTTGTCGCACAGCTTGCACGAGAACGGCCGCTCCTGCGAGTGCGAGCGCAGGTGCTTGACCAGAACCCCACTGCCACCACACACATATATACGTAAATAGGTATGTTGGTACCTGGGTGCGCGCGGTTGTGTATGACGAGAAAACTCTGTGTCTTGAAGGACTTGTCGCACAGCTTGCACGAGAACGGCCGCTCCTGCGAGTGCGAGCGCAGGTGCTTGACCAGAACCCCACTGCCACCACACACATATATACGTAAATAGGTATGTTGGTACCTGGGTGCGCGCGGTTGTGTATGACGAGAAAACTCTGTGTCTTGAAGGACTTGTCGCACAGCTTGCACGAGAACGGCCGCTCCTGCGAGTGCGAGCGCAGGTGCTTGACCAAAAGCCCACTGCCACCACACATATATACGTAAATAGGTATGTTGGTACCTGGGTGCGCGCGGTTGTGTATGACGAGAAAACTCTGTGTCTTGAAGGACTTGTCGCACAGCTTGCACGAGAACGGCCGCTCCTGCGAGTGCGAGCGCAGGTGCTTGACCAGAACCCCACTGCCACCACACACATATATACGTAAATAGGTATGTTGGTACCTGGGTGCGCGCGGTTGTGTATGACGAGAAAACTCTGTGTCTTGAAGGACTTGTCGCACAGCTTGCACGAGAACGGCCGCTCCTGCGAGTGCGAGCGCAGGTGCTTGACCAGAACCCCACTGCCACCACACACATATATACGTAAATAGGTATATTGGTACCTGGGTGCGTGCGGTTGTGTATGACGAGAAAGCTCTATGTATTGAAGGACTTGTCGCACAGCTTGCACGAGAACGGCCGCTCCTGCGAGTGCGAGCGCAGGTGCTTGACCAGAACCCCACTGCCACCACACACATATATACGTAAATAGGTATGTTGGTACCTGGGTGCGCGCGGTTGTGTATGACGAGAAAACTCTGTGTCTTGAAGGACTTGTCGCACTGCTTGCACGAGAGCGGCCGCTCCTGCGAGTGCGAGCGCAGGTGCTTGACCAGAACCCCACTGCCACCACACACATATATACGTAAATAGGTATATTGGTACCTGGGTGCGTGCGGTTGTGTATGACGAGAAAGCCCTATGTATTGAAGGACGTGTCGCACAGCTTGCACGAGAACGGCCGCTCCTGCGATTGCGAGCGCAGGTGCTTGACCAAAAGCCCACTGCCACCACACACATATATACGTAAATAGGTATGTTGGTACCTGGGTGCGCGCGGTTGTGTATGACGAGAAAACTCTGTGTCTTGAAGGACTTGTCGCACAGCTTGCACGAGAACGGCCGCTCCTGCGAGTGCGAGCGCAGGTGCTTGACCAGAACCCCACTGCGACCACAAACATATATACGTAAATAGGTATATTGGTACCTGGGTGCGTGCGGTTGTGTATGACGAGAAAGCTCTATGTATTGAAGGACTTGTCGCACAGCTTGCACGAGAACGGCCGCTCCTGCGATTGCGAGCGCAGGTGCTTGACCAAAAGCCCACTGCCACCACACACATATATACGTAAATAGGTATGTTGGTACCTGGGTGCGCGCGGTTGTGTATGACGAGAAAGCTCTATGTATTGAAGGACTTGTCGCACAGCTTGTACGAGAACGGCCGCTCCTGCGAGTGCGAGCGCAGGTGCTTGACCAGAACGCCACTGCCACCACACACATATATACGTAAATAGGTATGTTGGTACCTGGGTGCGCGCGGTTGTGTATGACGAGAAAACTCTGTGTCTTGAAGGACTTGTCGCACAGCTTGCACGAGAACGGCCGCTCCTGCGAGTGCGAGCGCAGGTGCTTGACCAGAACCCCACTGCCACCACACACATATATACGTAAATAGGTATATTGGTACCTGGGTGCGTGCGGTTGTGTATGACGAGAAAGCTCTATGTATTGAAGGACTTGTCGCACAGCTTGCACGAGAACGGCCGCTCCTGCGAGTGCGAGCGCAGGTGCTTGACCAGAACCCCACTGCCACCACACACATATATACGTAAATAGGTATGTTGGTACCTGGGTGCGCGCGGTTGTGTATGACGAGAAAACTCTGTGTCTTGAAGGACTTGTCGCACTGCTTGCACGAGAGCGGCCGCTCCTGCGAGTGCGAGCGCAGGTGCTTGACCAGAACCCCACTGCCACCACACACATATATACGTAAATAGGTATATTGGTACCTGGGTGCGTGCGGTTGTGTATGACGAGAAAGCCCTATGTATTGAAGGACTTGTCGCACAGCTTGCACGAGAACGGCCGCTCCTGCGATTGCGAGCGCAGGTGCTTGACCAAAAGCCCACTGCCACCACACACATATATACGTAAATAGGTATGTTGGTACCTGGGTGCGCGCGGTTGTGTATGACGAGAAAACTCTGTGTCTTGAAGGACTTGTCGCACAGCTTGCACGAGAACGGCCGCTCCTGCGAGTGCGAGCGCAGGTGCTTGACCAGAACCCCACTGCGACCACAAACATATATACGTAAATAGGTATATTGGTACCTGGGTGCGTGCGGTTGTGTATGACGAGAAAGCTCTATGTATTGAAGGACTTGTCGCACAGCTTGCACGAGAACGGCCGCTCCTGCGATTGCGAGCGCAGGTGCTTGACCAAAAGCCCACTGCCACCACACACATATATACGTAAATAGGTATGTTGGTACCTGGGTGCGCGCGGTTGTGTATGACGAGAAAGCTCTATGTATTGAAGGACTTGTCGCACAGCTTGTACGAGAACGGCCGCTCCTGCGAGTGCGAGCGCAGGTGCTTGACCAGAACGCCACTGCCACCACACACATATATACGTAAATAGGTATGTTGGTACCTGGGTGCGTTCGGTTGTGTATGACGAGAAAACTCTGTGTCTTGAAGGACTTGTCGCACAGCTTGCACGAGAACGGCCGCTCCTGCGAGTGCGAGCGCAGGTGCTTGACCAGAACCCCACTGCCACCACACACATATATACGTAAATAGGTATATTGGTACCTGGGTGCGTGCGGTTGTGTATGACGAGAAAGCTCTATGTATTGAAGGACTTGTCGCACAGCTTGCACGAGAACGGCCGCTCCTGCGAGTGCGAGCGCAGGTGCTTGACCAGAACCCCACTGCCACCACACACATATATACGTAAATAGGTATGTTGGTACCTGGGTGCGCGCGGTTGTGTATGACGAGAAAACTCTGTGTCTTGAAGGACTTGTCGCACAGCTTGCACGAGAACGGCCGCTCCTGCGAGTGCGAGCGCAGGTGCTTGACCAGAACCCCACTGCCACCACACACATATATACGTAAATAGGTATATTGGTACCTGGGTGCGTGCGGTTGTGTATGACGAGAAAGCTCTATGTATTGAAGGACTTGTCGCACAGCTTGCACGAGAACGGCCGCTCCTGCGAGTGCGAGCGCAGGTGCTTGACCAGAACCCCACTGCCACCACACACATATATACGTAAATAGGTATGTTGGTACCTGGGTGCGTTCGGTTGTGTATGACGAGAAAACTCTGTGTCTTGAAGGACTTGTCGCACAGCTTGCACGAGAACGGCCGCTCCTGCGAGTGCGAGCGCAGGTGCTTGACCAGAACCCCACTGCCACCACACACATATATACGTAAATAGGTATATTGGTACCTGTGTGCGTGCGGTTGTGTATGACGAGAAAGCTCTGTGTCTTAAAGGACTTGTCGCACAGCTTGCACGAGAATGGCCGCTCCTGTGAGTGCGAGCGCAGGTGTTTATCCAGGTCCCCCTGCAATCACACATATACGTAAATAGGTATAATGGTACCTATGTATGTCAGGTCCTATGTTATGTTGGTCGGGTCGTGGTCAAGAGCATTTATACATCGAATGAACTCGGTCTACACCTGGCTTGGGCACCTGTCCGGTGCACCAGGTCGGTGCTAGGTCCAAAGGAGAAGCACAACAGTTGCGCTGTGACACCTTTGGGCAAGTCTAGGATGACTATCCTTCTCGAGGTTGCTGTCAGTTTCGTTCTGGATCCCTACCATACAGATGTAACAGAAACACCTAGGCGACTTCCCACATGTACAGTCCGCTGCCCTCCCTATCCTCGTATCCTTCAAAATCAGCTCAATCAGGTCAACATTCGCCAGTTGCTAGGATGTGTTCGCGTGCAAACGAATGGCAGGAGCGATGCGACATATTCGCAGGACCGTTAATATCTATAAAAAAAATAACACGCTAAAATAGTATTTCACTTTATTATTTTCTTTTTCATTTTTGTAAGACTTTTTTTTGTTTTTTGAAATGTAAATTTTACAGAAACCTCTGAATTTATATGTAACTTATGGATAACTTGATTGAGCTTTTCAATTTTTTTGGGAGTAAAATTATGTAATAGACTAGCTGCGGTGCCCATGTGCATTCAAAAATATACGAGATGTGCAAAAATGTCTCGTTGGCATGACGTGACGTTTTATACGTTCTTTAGGATTACCTATGTGTCGTAATCCAAGAAAAATATGAGGGTAGGAATCATATTATTATTTTTCTACATGGATGGCTTACATCACACCTACCGTCATGATATCCTGAAGTAATGAGAAGCCATGCCAGGATCTTACCTATACGAATAGAAAGCATGGAGAATTGAAATGGATGGAAAACACAAATTTATTCATACGCATTTCGACCATCTTTTCATCCAATGCGATGGTACCAACTTGGGTAAGCTTAACCCTACCACCTAGTAGAGTAAACGGTAAAGGACGTTTATCTACCCGAAATGGCATGAGTAGGTAGTAACAGTCACGTTAAATGATGCCTCGGTTAACTATCCCTTTGTTAAATTTTTAATACATTGAACCAGATTGATGGAAAATAAGAAACAATTTTTGCTGCCACTTTGATCAGATTTTCATCCAATGCGATGATATTAACTCACGATGTCTTTACCCTACCACCACAAGGGTACCTACATTGATTCTGAACCACGGAAGAGTTCGCATTCGTGTGGAAACGCATTGATCCAACTCGGAAAAACAAAAAAAAGGTGCACGGTGGGAATTTCCGTACGGTACTTTACGGTACGAGAAGTAAGGTCCCGCGCTTAGCTACGAGCCCCTCACATGTTACACCCTTGAAATTCATCCGTGCTGTGCATACCTGCGATTCGTACTGGCGGAAACTTGTTCATTACGGATATGTAAATATGCGAATAATATAACATTTTAATTGACCTTCAAATTAATTATTTCGGTTGTTCAATGCTCTCGACGTACTGCGTCAAGCTTAAAATATTTACATGTGTGCGTATCTTTTAGTATTCTATACTAGCAGCCCGTCCCGGCTTTGCACGGGCATAATATAATTAAAAAAATATTGTTTTTTGTCACAATGATACACAAATAAACCCTTCTTACGTAGATTTCCTAAAAAAAGAGCATATACCTACATTGAAATATTTGAAATAAAAATAACAAATTTTGTGAATATTTTTTTTTATTTTTTACTTTTATGTATTTTTCATAAACTATTAGTTATTGTAAAAAGGTCATAACCACAAAACAAAAGCCATTAAATAAATAATTTATTGAGGTAAACACTATTTGATGTTGTTTTATTTTTCACTAAATAATTAGCTTAACTGTTATTATGATACTTTTGAGATTACCGCGGTCGTTAGACATGTTTGAAAAATGTTACGGCTTTTGAGAATGTCTTTGTAGAATGTATCTTCCTGCCTCGTGAAAAGCCGTAACATTTTTCAAACATGTTTAACTGTTATTAGCTACCTACAACTACTACTATAACCTAAAACTAAAAAGTATTTAATCGAAAATCATAAAAACTATTTAAGTCACTTATTTATTAGGATAACTAAATTTACAACATATATTAATGGGTCTAGTCCTGAAAAGAACTTTTTGAATGCGTTTAGTTACCTACTAAACGAATTATCATCAAGCGACATAATATTATCAAGCGACAATTTCTTAAATTCCGCACACGGCTGCTGCGTAGGGTGCCGACTGACTCCCCTCCCGTACCTCTGAGTGACGCCAACAAACTGTAAAACCCATAGTTGGCCGAGCGGAGTTTTTTCTAATTTTTAAACTCATGATATCTTTCGAATGAAATGTCCGAATAGAATAATTCAAAAAGTAATATAAAGGTATTGAAACATTCTTAAATAATAATTTATTTATTTTGATAAGGATTAATATCTAGGTACAAATAAAGAGCCTTTTCTAGCGGCGGTATTTAAATTTTTATTTTTAAATCAATGCACACTGATTGTGACATAACTATAATAGTTAGATGTATGCTGTCTCAACATTTTTTGTAGATAATAATGTGTTCTATAAAATTGTAATACATCATTTTGTACTATCGTGAATAGTTTTCGCAGCGCACGCGATGTAAGGAACATTCTTGGTAATTTTTTTGCACCTTGGGTTATGTTATCGGAGCTTTGGTAAGGATCCCTAATTTTTTTAAGATAAAACATAGCCTATGTCCCTCGGATAGACTGTAGCTTTCCAACGGTGAAATAATTTTTCAAATCCGTTCAGTAGTTTCAGAGCCTATTCGGTTCAAATACACAAACAATCAAACCTTTCCTCTTTATATAATGGTATAGATTTATAACCTATTTGTTCTATGTTTTGTTTGTTTTTTATGCATATTGTGTTCAGTACCAATGGAGTGTGCACCTTTTTTTAAATGACGTTTGTGTATCTCAGTGTATCCTGTGTACTACTCTGTTTGTAAACCTATTAATAAATAAATAAAAAATTAAAAAGTAATAATAAAAATCAGCTGCAGGGATGTGGTAGAGGCCATGTCCACGCGGATCAATCATCAAGAAAGATGTATTTTTATGGTTGTATTTTACAACCTGGCCCAGGACCACTGGTATTCTAACGTTTGAGGACGTTAGACACTTCGAAGAGTAGTGGTCCTGACGGCATTCCAGGCATTGTGCTCAAGAAGTGTGCCCCTGAGTTGACACCGATTATCACCCGTCTCTCGTTCACCCGGGGTATCGTTCCCTCTTGTTGGAAGAGAGCCTCGGTCCAACCTCTACCAAAAAAAGGGCGATCTAGCGAACCCCTCCAACTATCGATCCATAGAGATAACTTCTTTTCTGTGTAAAGTTATGGCGCGCGCCTCATTAACTCTCAGCTCCTAGTGAAAGGAATAGAAAGGAATAAACTTCTGGATGACCAGCAGTACGATTTCCGAAAAGCGCGGTCAACAGGAGATCTTCTAACTAACGTGGGTACGTACATACGTACGCATATATGGGCCGAACGACTGGACAATTTTGGGGAGTCGCTGGCAGTGGCATTGGACATCTCAACAAAGGCTTTGACTGTGTTTGGCACCGGGGCCTACTAGGCAAGCTCCTGTCCTTCGGCATTCCTCCCAAGCTCTGCTCATGGATCGCCAGCTTTCTGTTGGGCAGCTCCTTGTACGTTGCCGTTGAAAGTGCGAATTCAGACGACTTCCAGATTGGGGTTGGTGTCCCACAGGGCTCAGTGCTGTCACCAACGCTATTTTTAATTTATTTACTGTAGTCTGCATCTCTGTTTTTTGGAAACCAGATAGTGAACTTTCATTCACAGCTTTCCAAATCGGGTGTTGCATCTCAGAAGCCATTATGACATCATTTTCTTGCAAATGTAATGGCGAGGTAATTTATGTAGTTGCTGTCAATCGGATATGAAGCTTTCTTAAAATAAATCATAATAAATAACATTTACAGATAAACTATGTTTTATTTACAATGTTGCGGATAGCGTCAGATATCGGCGGAGACATATCGTCCAATCAAATGTCAGTAACATGTTGTCACTATTTATCCGTAAATATAAAAAATACTTCAAGCCAGACTGAAAATATGAACAAAATATAATAATTACAATTGTCAAAAAACCCTTTTTCTTAATATGACGCCATTAAAAATAAAATAGTAAAAAAATACTAAGAATATCAGTTTACTTTATTGAATAAAAACATTTACTCGTTTTAATCGAACTTTCATATTTTTAATCGATCTAATATATCATTTCCTTTCAATATAAATGCCCTTAATTTAATCAAATATGCTTATTTAGCACAGAAACAATTATTTTCAAATTAAATTAACTTTTGCTAGATACTATTTTTTCCTGAACACCTGCAGGAAGTTATCAATGCCCTAGAGACCCCCATAAATCCTAATGAACCTATAAAAAAGTTAACGACAGCAGGCATGCGTCACTCCTAAATACCTACTGAGATCTTCCCCTACGGCGCTCGGGAACCCGAGGTTCCAAATTCAGTCAGGGCCGCCGCGCGCACACGCTCGCACGTCCACTACGTCCAGTCGATCAGTCGTTTCGAAGAGCGCACTTTCGCCGTTATTATTCGTAATAATGTCTAATCATCAGATAATTAAATATAATAACTGTTGCGTGAACGGATGTCATAGTACACGAAAGAATTTGAAGTTACCTTTCTTAACGCTTCTGAAATATTCTGAAAGGAGAGTTTGTTTTTTTAGTTTAGGTTTATTGACGTTTTGCCTTTATGTAGGTAGGTACATATGTGGTATAGTGTTATAAGGGGCCTATTGAATTGACACGTATTTAACTGGTATCAGCACAGCACTTTTTTATACATCACCAAAGGGTGAAAACTGAACCCTATTACTAAGCTGTCCGTCCGTATCTCAGGAACCGTAATAGGTAGGCAGCTGGAATTTTCACAGAGTGTGTAATTATTTTGCCGCTAGAACAACAAATAGGTAAAATAAAAAAAAAAGTTAAAGGGGGGCATACAAAAAAAAAAAGATTTTTTGTTTGATCTTGTACGATGGTACGAAACCCTTCTTGTGCGAGCCCGAATCGCACTTGGCCAGTTTTTGCCATACCAGGACCTTCCTTTCATGAGCACGGCGATATTGAACTGAATGGAAAACACGGACAATGTTTTATTACCGTTTCGACCACCTTTTTATCAAATGTGATATTATCAACCCGGGCAATAACAACAATAACCCGGACAATACCAAACAATAATGTTTGGCGGCGGCAGTGTGTGATAACCCTTGCGCAAGCCGCATTCCAGCGATATGGGGCGGGTGAGCGACGACGCGTTTCATCTCGCCGCCGCGCCGGCAATGAGCGACGTAATAAATACTTTATAATAAGGGCATTTAGGAGGAAAATTGAAAAATTACTGTCGGGGAGTGCAACTTCTGTGCGTAGCACTATTAGTTATTCTGTGACGACAGCAGAAGTTTCTAGAGCTATTAAAGAACTTAATCCCAAAAAGGCACCAGGGTGTGATCTCATAACAGGCAAAGTTCTACAGGAATTACCAGAAACAGCAATAACCTACCTGACCTCATTATATAACGCTATAATTAATATGAACTTTTCCCCTACCAATGGAAAGTAGCCCCACTCAAAATGATTCCAAAACCAGATAAAAAACACGAAGATCCAAAATCTTACAGACCTATCAGTTTGCTTCCTATTCCGTCAAAAGTTTTTGAGTCCTTGTTACTGAGACGTCTTATGCCGCTAGAGAGAGAAGCACCTGATCCCAGATCATCAATTTGGCTTTCGCCACTATCATGGAACTATTGACCAGACTCACAGACTTTTGAGCAAAATCTAACAATGATTTTAGTCCAAAGAATACTGCAATGCCGCTTTCCTAGATGTATCGCAAGCTTTTGACAGAGTATGGCACGAGGGTCTTCCGTACAAAAAAAAAACCAATCTTCCAATTGCCTATGACATACTGAGGTCTTATCTCCAAGATCGCTACTTTTTTGTTAAATGTGGAGAATCAGCTACAAACCTTGTCCTCCTGTCAAGCTAAACAATGTCACAATTCCTCAGTCAGATCACGTCAAATATCTCGGCCTCCATCTCGACAGACGACTCACTCGGACGAAACACATTTTTACAAAGAGAAAACAACTTGGGATACAATTGCGGAAGCTGTACTAGACGTTCAAACCAACGCAATCTATACACACCCACAGAAAAAACTAGTTGGTAGATATGTACCTTCACGTAGAACTTCATGGTGCACACTGATCAGGCGACGTTCTTGACACCTGGCGGAGGAAGTGCAAGCAACAGGTTGCTTATATGAACGTTCAAACCTACGCAATCTATGCACACCCGCAGAACGAACTAGTTAGTGGATATGTACTTTCACGTAGAACTTCATGGTGCACAGTGAGCAGGCGACGTTCTTGACACCTGGCGGAGGAGGTGCAAGTAATAGGTTGCTTACAAGGACGTTCAAACCTACGCAATCTTTGCACACCCGCAGAACGAACCAGTTGGTAGATATGTACCTTCACGTAGAACTTCATGGTGCACACTGAGCAGGCGACGTTCTTGACACCGGAGTGGCGGAGGAGGTGCACACGCAGATTTCCCACCTGGATGAACTTCTTGCCGCATTCTCCGCACGAGAATGACTTCTCTCCACTGTGCAACTTCAAGTGTGTCTGTAAACACATACATACACAACATTTCTAGATATAAGATATAATCCTATTATATAAGAACTTAGCCAATTATTTTCATACAGGCTGATAGGCGTACAGTTAGTCCAACCGAAATAATGTTTAGATTTGGGCATATATTAATAATGTTTCATAAAAATCTATATTAATGTCAGCTTAGAAACGATATTATAATTTATAAAATAGAGTTTATTTAAAAAAAAAAAATCCAAAACTATAAGGATTGAAAAGTGATTATTGGTGCAGCATTCATGTCATTGCAAACAGTTTTGCACTCAAGAAGCAATTGCGCGAAGAAATTTTGCAACTGCCTTAATAGATGTTTATGTAAACCAAGAAGTAGTCACACTACGGGCCCTCATAGATACAGGATCACAAGCATCCCTAATAACAGAATCAGCCTGTCAACATATCAAGGTGAATAGAAATCACATTCACAGCAACATAGTTGGAGTCGATCATAACATCACCACAACGAAACACTCCGTTGTGCTCGATATAAGTTCTAAGCATGACTCTACTTACGATCTAAATGTTGAAGCTTATGTACTCAAGTCACTCGCCACATTTCTTCCTGTAAAGGAACACAACAACGACTGACCGCAAATATTCATCCAACATTCTAATGACCAGGTCGCATGGATATTATTTTAGGACCAGAGGTTTTCGCTCGCTCCCTACAGGAAGGAATCCATAAGAAAGATCACCTCCTAATCGCTCACAAAACTCATTGGTCAGTCACTAACCATGTCTGGCCAACCAAGTACAAAGAAAGAAGTAGCTAGTACCTACATACATAAACTTGACGTGCCTCATTGGGTGTATGTCCACTGTATATTGTGTTACGTGTTTCAAAATAATAATGACAGCGTGCCAAATTTTGGTGAAACGTCAATTTGTTTCATTGTTTTAAGTGGGCGAAATGAGCGGAAACAAATTCGAATTTGAAAATAAATTTTCGCAATGAATATTAAACGTAACAATGTGATCGTTTTGCATTTGGCCACAACCAGTCATCGTTCGGTAGCTCCGACATTTACGTATGAACAAAATGTTAGTGCATCGAAACATTAAGCGTTATAAACAAACTGGGAGCATTGCTAAACGGCATGGAGGTGGTCATCCGAAAACCGCAACATCACGTGATATGGTTCGAAAGGTGAAGGCTCGCCAGAGTGCTGCAAAATTGGCGAAAAGTCTGAAAGTATCCGACTCAAGTATTCGGCGCATAGTGAAAAAAAAAGTGAAACTGAAGCCCTACAAGATACAAAAAGTACAGCATCTTACTTCAGCGCAGAAGGCAGAGCGGCTACAAAGAGTTCGAGAACTGAAAGTTTTGCACAAACGTGGCGATCTGGAAAACATTGTTTTTTCTGATGAAATTTTTTTTACTGTCTATGTAAACAAACAAAATGATCGTGTTTGGCTGCAGGGCAAGTCCAACGAGAATTTAGACGATAGAGTGGCCGTTCGTAAGCAAGCATCTGGTTCTGATATGGTCTGGGCTGCAGTGACCGCAAATGGTTGCTCTCCACTCTTGTTTATCGAGAAGGGCGTCAAAGTCAACCAGCAAGTGTAACAGCAAATGATGCGCTCATACCATTGGCACGTAAGCAATTCGGTACGAACAGCTGGACGTTCCAACAAGATTCAGCACCGTCCCGCATGCTCGCCGACACCATTTTATTTTACAGAACCACGTTCCTCGGTTCATTTCTTCAGAACAGTGGGGAGGCCACTGTTCTGAAGAAATGAACCGAGACTCTACTCTCCAGACTTAAATCCAATGGGATGAATTAAATCAGTAAGATTTACAACATAAAAGCAGCACAATGAGTAAGCAAGTAGTAATGAAGAAAAGGGGCCATCTCAGCATAAGTTGCTTTTCACTCAGTGAGCAGCAACGCTGATTTACGTCTGGTCCCTAAAGAAATAAAATAAAAAAAGCAAATCCTTATCTGTCGAAACGTATTTAAATAAAAAAAAAAGAGAGAAATAAATAAATAAATAAGCAACACAATACAAAAAAAGAGAAAACCAAATATCAAAGAGTAAAACATAAATCACATTTGAAGAAAAAGGAAGCAACATTTGCAAACTAGCTAAACAATCTACATTGTCGCTCAAGCACTAACTTTGAGGGTGCTTTGCTGACTTTTAAGAAGCCACGCTTTGCAAGAGCGCTTAAAATCTAAAATGGAAACGTTTTGACGGATTGGTGGTGGAATATTATTCCAACATTTTGTGGCATTATACTTAAAGCAGCCCTCAAACCCAGTACTTACATGCTGCGGCACAATTAGAAGATATGTACTAGCTCGAGTTGGGTACTTATGTCTATCTTGAGAAAAACACAACTTCTCAAATAAATATTTAGGTTCTTTGAAATTTATAATTTTGTGTAGTTGACATGCTAAATGCAATTCGCGTCTTGATTTCATTTTTAAGATTCCGTTTGCGTTGAATACTGGAGTAATATGTGAGTGTCGAGGAATGGAAAAACAAAATCTAGCACAGGCATTTTGTACCCTTTGAACAGCATTTTCGGTTTTTGCTAATAAACGTGGCCCGTAAACTGTGTCGCAGTAATTAAAAGGGGCCAACACAAGTGTTTCTGTGAGCAGAACTCTAACTTTTTCTGTAAGGTATTTTCTTATTCCATATAAAATCCTAAGTCTATAAAAGGCAGTTCGTATTTTTAGATTCAAATGTTCTTGAAACTGCAGTTTTTCATCTAAGACAAGCCCCAAATTACGAGATGACTCTACACACTTTATGGGTAAACCTTTCAAAAGTACTTGAGGTGTAAACGATTTTATGCTGCTAACTTGATGTTTGGTTCCTAATATCATAAAGTTTGATTTCAGAGGGTTTAACACCAAGGTATTGCTATTGGACCAGTCTGAAATTCTCTGTAAGTCTTCGTTTAATCGGCTCACCATATATTGTGTGTCCTTTGGATGGGATGAAATGTAGACCTGAGTATCGTCGGCATATAAATGGCATTTGCAGTTCTTTATAACTTGATATAAGTCTGCCGTATAAATAATAAAGAGCAGTGGGCTGAGAATCGCCCCCTGTGGAACACCTCGGGATATCTGTTGGGGCCTTGAATAATTAATTGTACCATCTTCTCTATCACATCCCACTACTTGCTGCCTACCTGTAAGAAAACTGCTGAACCATTTAGTACAATGTTCAGAAACGCCATAGTAAGACAATTTTGCAATTAAGAGTGGAATGTTCAGGCAATCAAAGGCCCGGGAATAATCCAGTAGCACAAGCATGGTTCCCATTTGTTTGTCGGATGCTGTTATGGAATCATCCAAAACATTCAACAGGGCTGTGTTTGTACTGTGGGCGCTACGAAAGCCGGACTGAACAGAAGGGATTACGCCTTGATCCTCCATATAAGCAACCAGCTGTTTCTGAACGACTCTTTCTATTAATTTGGACAGAACAGGCAGAATACTAATAGGTCTAAGATCTTTTAAATCCGATGCTGTATTTTTTTTCGGTATTGGCTTCACCAAGGCCGTCTTCCAAGAATCAGGAAATATGCCATCAAATAAGGACTTATTTATTATTTCAGTAATAATAGGAAGGGAGTAAGGTGACGTTAGATTTATCATGTCGGTTGATATTTCATCTGTCCCGACTGCTCGCGTAGAGATATTATTTAACATTTTAAGAACCTCTGTTTCACTAACTGGTATAAAATTAAATATTCGTTCGTTGAAGGAGTTAGAGAGAAAATAGTTTAGTAAAGCCGGGTCAGCCTGTTCATTACCAGGGATTTGGAGAAAATGATTGTTTATAGCTTCGGGATTTTTTAGATAGTAGGGTATATCCGTATATCTTGTATCGGTCACTGTGGTCGTGTGTTTAATGTGGTTCCATAGCTTTTTTTGGTTATTGAAATTATTGTTGACATAATGTGTAAAATATGCAGTCTTTTCATTCCGAATAGCTGTAATAACAAGTTTTTTTAGATCTTTGTAATATCGCTTGTGAGTATCTTTTTTGGTTCGGTTCGACCGGATTTGAGCTTGATCTCGAAGAGACATCATTTTACGTATTGTATAGGTAATCCAAGGATGTGGTTTAGTTTTTATAATTGATCTGCGTATTGGTGCATGGTTATCAAAAAGAGCTGTAACACATGAATTAAAAAAAATCATGTGTTACAGGGGGATGTTCTGCCGTTTCCAACGCCTGCTTCTTAAAGTCTACAATGAATATGTTGGCCACCACTGGAGCCACTGGTGATCCCATGGCAACTCCGTCTAGCTGCATGTAGTAGTCGCCTTGCCAGAGGAAATAATTTTGACGTAAGCAGTGCTCTATAAGTCTCGTATGTCCCGTGTCAATGTTGTTATTGCCCAGATTGCCCGCCTGTCGAAATATTTGGCTCACGTCCTACATCCACTGACCGGAAAGACAGCATCCTTCATAAATTACTCTGCGCATTTTGTGGAAAAACTGGCGAGCATTAAGTTGGGTCCAGAAGACCTCATGGTAAGTTTTGACGTGGAGTCTCTATACTAATGTTTCCTTGACAGACGCCCTGCAGATCATTGATGCAAATCAAGCAATGGAAGCAATCATGGGATCCGTTTCGACCAAGTTAAAACAATCGCTGTTGAAAAACAATACATGCCCCACTTGGTACGAGAATCCATTGAGATTTCAAGACATCCGCATTTCAACAGAGATGACAATATGAGGCTATCATCGTCTTGGTCTCCAGTACTGGCACAATATAGCAACACAAAGGTTCAGCTGCCCACACTGACACATAGTGACAGCGTGAGCATAGTTTGCACAGCATCTGTAGCTGAACCTACCCACAGCTACAATCTCCGCAGCCGACGACCTTTAGTTGACTTCTGACCGGACGACGCGTCAGAGGTCCTCAAGGTCGCGCCGCGATCCTAATGATGTCCGCAACGTGGTGGACGAAACGTCGGAAAGAAGTAAGCTTTACTTAACACTGTATATCTGAAAACGAAGCTCTCAAATACTGTCAGTTTTTTTTCATGAATTAGGATATTAATAATCTGTAAACGGCATCGCATACAAAATTTTGATCCGACATTGCATACAAAATTTTGTGGCTACCGTTACTGCGGATAAAAAATAGGTAACCGCATTTATTTTTTATCCGTAGCCGCCATCGACATAGTATATGTAGTCGGTATCGGTAATCCATGGTAAGTCGATGGTAGCCGCAAAATTTTGTATGCGATGACTCGTTAGCAGCGATACCGACGCTGGCAGCGACAGTCGCTGTTCGGCAATAAGACCGCTGTTCAGTTCAACCATTAAGGTGGCCCAACCCGGCGGGCCTAACTCATTCGCCGGTACGGTACAAAACCGTGCTGTTGCGCTCTGGGACCTTCTCTGTTTCAAAGAATAAGACAGGCTCCGTGATGGGAAAGATGCAACATGTCCACAAAAAAGACAATGTGCATAGTGTATGATTTGGTAAGATTTACAAAAATTTTAATTTCAAAACGACTTTTAGCTAAAAGTAAACCACGACCGCTGTAGTCAAAAATCTAATAAAAACCAAATAGATCATAAATCTTGATTAAATAAGCTATGTCTGATGACTAATCTTTTTACAATGTTCTTACTTTATCATTGCGTAATCCACCTCCAAAGTTATTGTATAAAACGCGCGAAAAATTCGAACTTTCGGACCTTATAACTTAGAAACCATTTTACAATGCCAATGGTCATCAGACATCTAGTTCGATCAAATAAAGCTATTTTGAGCAAAATTTTGGATCTCTGACAAGAAATATGGGCGTGATCTTCTTTCCCCTTTTGTATGGGGAGATGAGCGGGTTGGGCCACCTTAAAACACAATACCGACCTAACAACGCAACTGAGTACATACCACTGTGCGCTCTGAATTGATATTTTGTTTTGCAGGCGGTACCGCATTGTTTGAGTATATACAGCGATATAGTGGGAGCGAGATGGCAAGCGATTCGCAAGTAGCAACCACCATTTCTAAATCGTTTCTTTATTGAATCAGGTATGCACAGTCATATTCAGAGAGAACCTGTCAAAACTTTGACAAAAATCTTGAAAACAAGATTATCACCGGACTAACCATAAAAAAACCGGTTTAGTCCGGCGTATTAAAGTTAGTCCGCCCACTTTGAATATGGCTGACAGGGTTTACTTTAATATCCGTACCTTCAAATTTTGTTTTTGCACAAAAGTCTTATGGCAGATGTGGCAGCAATACATCTTTATGCCGGCATGGATCTTTTCGTGGTTTTTAAGCACGCTCAGGTATCCGAAGCGCTTTCCACAAGTGAGACACACGTAGCGTCGGCTCTCCTCGTGTACGCGTTGGTGACTGTTGAGACTTTTGATGCTGCCGAACGCCTTCTCGCAAACGCCACACTTGATGTCTGGCTGCACAAGGGATAAGACTTTATTAATGAGGTAGCCGAGGTGTTTCTTACTTTTCATGCACTTGTTGCGTCGGTTCTTCTCGTGCACGCGACGGTGGCTATTCATATTCTCGATGCTGCCGAACGCCTTCTCGCAAACGCCACACTTGATGTCTGGCTGCACAAGGGATAAGACTTTATTAATGAGGTAGCCGAGGTGTTTCTTACTTTTCATGCACTTGTTGCGTCGGTTCTTCTCGTGCACGCGACGGTGGCTATTCATATTCTCGATGCTGCCGAACGCCTTCTCGCAAACGCCACACTTGATGTCTGGCTGCACAAGGGATAAGACTTTATTAATGAGGTAGCCGAGGTGTTTCTTACTTTTCATGCACTTGTTGCGTCGGTTCTTCTCGTGCACGCGACGGTGGCTATTCATATTCTCGATGCTGCCGAACGCCTTCTCGCAAACGCCACACTTGATGTCTGGCTGCACAAGGGATAAGACTTTATTAATGAGGTAGCCGAGGTGTTTCTTACTTTTCATGCACTTGTTGCGTCGGTTCTTCTCGTGCACGCGACGGTGGCTATTCATATTCTCGATGCTGCCGAACGCCTTCTCGCAAACGCCACACTTGATGTCTGGCTGCACAAGGGATAAGACTTTATTAATGAGGTAGCCGAGGTGTTTCTCACTTTTCATGCACTTGTTGCGTCGGTTCTTCTCGTGCACGCGACGGTGGCTATTCATATTCTCGATGCTGCCGAACGCCTTCTCGCAAACGCCACACTTGATGTCTGGCTGCACAAGGGATAAGACTTTATTAATGAGGTAGCCGAGGTGTTTCTCACTTTTCATGCACTTGTTGCGTCGGTTCTTCTCGTGCACGCGACGGTGGCTATTCATATTCTCGATGCTGCCGAACGCCTTCTCGCAAACGCCACACTTGATGTCTGGCTGCACAAGGGATAAGACTTTATTAATGAGGTAGCCGAGGTGTTTCTTACTTTTCATGCACTTGTTGCGTCGGTTCTTCTCGTGCACGCGACGGTGGCTATTCATATTCTCGATGCTGCCGAACGCCTTCTCGCAAACGCCACACTTGATGTCTGGCTGCACAAGGGATAAGACTTTATTAATGAGGTAGCCGAGGTGTTTCTTACTTTTCATGCACTTGTTGCGTCGGTTCTTCTCGTGCACGCGACGGTGGCTATTCATATTCTCGATGCTGCCGAACGCCTTCTCGCAAACGCCACACTTGATGTCTGGCTGCACAAGGGATAAGACTTTATTAATGAGGTAGCCGAGGTGTTTCTCACTTTTCATGCACTTGTTGCGTCGGTTCTTCTCGTGCACGCGACGGTGGCTATTCATATTCTCGATGCTGCCGAACGCCTTCTCGCAAACGCCACACTTGATGTCTGGCTGCACAAGGGATAAGACTTTATTAATGAGGTAGCCGAGGTGTTTCTCACTTTTCATGCACTTGTTGCGTCGGTTCTTCTCGTGCACGCGACGGTGGCTATTCATATTCTCGATGCTGCCGAACGCCTTCTCGCAAACGCCACACTTGATGTCTGGCTGCACAAGGGATAAGACTTTATTAATGAGGTAGCCGAGGTGTTTCTTACTTTTCATGCACTTGTTGCGTCGGTTCTTCTCGTGCACGCGACGGTGGCTATTCATATTCTCGATGCTGCCGAACGCCTTCTCGCAAACGCCACACTTGATGTCTGGCTGCACAAGGGATAAGACTTTATTAATGAGGTAGCCGAGGTGTTTCTCACTTTTCATGCACTTGTTGCGTCGGTTCTTCTCGTGCACGCGACGGTGGCTATTCATATTCTCGATGCTGCCCAACGCCTCCTCGCAAACACCACACTTGATGTCAGGCTGTACAAGGGATGATACGCTTTTTCCCTATGTGGCCGGACTGTTTTTCGCACGTGAGACACATGTTGCGTTGGCTCTCCTTGTGCACGTGCCACTGGCTGTTGAGACTCTCGGTGGTGCCCGACGCCTTCTCGCAAACGCCCCGCTAGATGTCTGACTGCACAAGGGATAAAACTTTATTACTGAGGTAGCCGAAGCGTTTCTCGCTCGTGAGACATGCGTTGCGTCGGTTCTCCTCGTACACATGCCGGTGACTGTTGGGACTCTCGATGCTGCCCAACACGTTCTCGAAAACGCCACGCTTGCTGTCTGGCTGCATAAGGGATACAACTTTATTACTGAGGTAGCCGAAGCATTTGTGGCTCGTGAGATACGCGTTGCATCAGCTCTCCTCGTGCACGTGCCGGTGGCTGTTGAGACTCTCGATGCTGCCCGACATGTTCTCGAAAACGCCACGCTTGATGTCTGGCTACACAAGGGATACAACTTTATTACTGAGGTAGCCGAAGCGTTTCTCGCTCGTGAGACATGCGTTGCGTCGGTTCTCCTCGTACACATGCCGGTGACTGTTGGGAATCTCGATGCTGCCCGACACGTTCTCGAAAACGCCACGCTTGCTGTCTGGCTGCACAAGGGATACAACTTTATTACTGAGGTAGCCGAAGCATTTGTGGCTCGTGAGATACGCGTTGCATCAGCTCTCCTCGTGCACGTGCCGGTGGCTGTTGAGACTCTCGATGCTGCCCGACACGTTCTCGAAAACGCCACGCTTGATGTCTGGCTACACAAGGGATACAACCGTATTACTGAGGTAGCCGAAGCGTTTGTCGCTCGTGAGATACGCGTTGCATCAGCTCAACTTATGTGGGTCCAAGTCCAATGTGTGGCGTCTGGGGTGATGCCGTTTGTACACGCGCTGGTAGATGTTGAGACTGCTAGCTGCAGACCTAACCCGGGATGAAAGTTCAGTGTAATTTACTCGGCTGTCTCTGCTGACTTATAAAGCTGTTCCAATTAGATTATACTAGCTGCGGTACCCGGCTCCGCTCGGGTTAGTGTCGGCTAAATTATTTCATGGATAAAAAGTAGCCCACATGGCTGATCCAAAATAGGGTCAAACTGGTCCATGACAATGTATCCATCTACCAAATTTAATCAAGATCGTTCGAGATGAAATAGCATGATTTAATGAGAAACATCCAATAATTCCCATTTAGAGCTTCGTTGACATTTGGTGGCTATTTAAAAAAAAAGCATTTGCCGCCAGAACCTTTCTGCACTTGCACTGCAACATTGTTTACCTATTAAGTAAGTAACGTGTAATGTAGGTAAGTTTTGCGTGGACTCCAACCCACAGCTAGCCTCAACATCGAAAACAGTAACCCATCTCGAATCTGACAGCTCCCAGAGATCCTATACATTGATAAAATACGCACATAAATCGGGTTAGTGGTTCGCGAGTTATAAGAATTTAACACTCTCTACTCACCCTTTAGGTAATGAAGCATTATATTATGTAGCCTATAAGTTTTGAGTAGAATCAGGCTAGACGTAGATACAATCCGCATCTAAATCGAGTAATTGGTTCTCAAGGATTTTGCCAAGTAGTCCTAAAGTTGCGGGAAATACCAAGCTGTAACCGCCCCCCCCTCACCCGCCCCCGTCGGACCGCCCGCCCCGCCCCCGCCGCCGCTCCCGCCACCGCCCCCGGCCCCGCTCCCTCCGGTGTGAAGTAGCGCTACCGGCATCGTTTTCGCAGCCCCGTGAAAGTTCTAAAGCCCATGGGCACAATATCTTTATAAATTGTAGCCTATGTGTTATTCTGATGTATAAGCTATATTATTGTTAAGTTTCATTAAAATCCATTCAGTAGTTTTTACGTGAAAGAGTAACAAACATCCATCCATCAATCCATCCATTATTACAAACTTTCCCCTTTATAATATTTATTAGATTATAATATTTATTAGATAGATTAGATTGCAAAAATGTGGAAAATAAACAAGATCGGGAAACCATAAACATACAATATAAAATAACACAAATCGAACTACTTTACATTATCATATTAGAAATAAGTAACTCACCTTCAATCCGAAGTGTTTTCTGACGTGTGCCTCTAAGTTCTCATATTTGTTAAATATTTTTGAACATTTAAGGCAAGGGAGCTTTTCTTTACCCCTTTCTTCCTTTTTCCCATTATTATTTTTTGGATGGGATTTTTTTTTTCTCTTGAATCTATAATGAAAAAGGATAACCTTATAAATCATTTAGTTTAGGACTTACAACGTAAAATTTAATTGACCCTTTTCCACATAATCAGTCCACATTTAAAAGTAAAATATTGAAACTTGTAAAGTATAATGAATAGTGAGTTAAGACATTTTTATGTAGATAACACTATTAATATATAATGTGTAGTTTTTAAGATCTCTTTTATGTACTATACTACATTTTTTTTCTCATTCTGTTACAAAATAATTAATATAGATATATATTCTACTTTAAGTTTTCTAGGTAAGTAATCAAAATGCCGTATGCATTAAAACATATGTACTTTGTGGCAACAGTTGTTGGATTCAGATTTAAAATATTGTTCAGTTTGTTGATTATTTAATTGTTACATTGTCTGTAATCTGTTATGTTGTCCGAAAAAAAAAATCATTTTAATATGTAAATATTAGGTATAGAGGTTTGAAGAATTGGAAACGACAAATTAAACAACAAAATAAAAAACCCAAGGCGCAAAGGTCAAATTTTTCGGACAGAATACGTACCAGAAGGTCCCATCTATCCCCCATTAACGTATGTTTAACCATCTGCCAAACACCCTGTATATGTCTGACATGGGTACTACTTTGTAGTATTAATTTGTTTATTTTACTTATATTTGATTTGATATTACCTTGAATCAAAAATTTCGATGGTTTTTTAAACCTGAATGATTAAGATCATAATTCCTATTAATTGAGAATAAGATGTGAATATAGTAGTCAAGAGTTTGCTCTTCACCAATGTATATAATGTTCTTTTTTTTTAATATAATTTAATTTATTTATTTGATGAACGAGCAGCCTAAGCTGATGTGTTCATGTCTGGGTTCACTGGTGCTTTATTATGGTTACTTTAGTTTAGTGTTTTTAGATGTTTCTCAAACCTGTGACGGACGGACGGACAGCGGAGGTACGAAACCCTAAAAAGGAAAAAAAAATACGAATCCGAGTGTGTAATATAGATCTAATGGAGGAAATAAAGAAACTGAAACTGAAACATGATAGATAAGCAAATTACCTATTCAACAATTTGTCTTCTTTGGTTGGATGGCATAGGACTATATTCGTGACTTTATTCAAAGCAAAATGCACCAACTCTACTTTAGCACGGTCACGGCAAATTGTTGCGACAAATGAAAAAAATATTGCCAGAGAGCAGAAAGGTGAAATTGTGGATATTTGGTATCGTTAGAAAGGAAATGTATTTAGCTTTTTAGTTTGGTCTCATTCATATGTGTGCAAGAAATAAAATAACCACTAAAAATAATTACGAAAACCTAGCCCAGGCCAACACACACTCAAGTCGATATCGACCAAACGAAGGCCAGAAAATAGCCGAACTCAGTCAATACAGACCGAACGGAGACCAAGGGTTAAATGAATTATTGGAGCATACACGAAACACAAAAACGGTTAAGTGAAGTGGAGGCATACCGCTTTCTAGACTGCAGCTCAAGCAGAGGTTTGGAGTCATCGTCGCTGTCAGAGTCGCGGGCCTCTCCTACCCCTGTCTCCGCCTTCGCCTCCTCCTCCGCCCCACTAAACACCTCACTCTCCTTTTTGATCTGTAGACATTGGCATAACTTAAAAGGATGCAAGACGTGAAATAAAATTTGAAATTGGGCGTAGGCCACCAAAAAGAGGCATCGACCTGAGGCACAGTTCTTCGCCAATACCATTCAAACCTACGTTCGGAGGAGTGTTCGAGACCCATTTTTTTACGCAAGTGCTCTAGTTCTAAAATTATTTATTTATTTTGATATTTTAGGTATAACACGTAGTCAGTAACAGCTGCACATATGCACACAGCCTTATTCTGTATGTTGACATTGATGTCTAATGGTATGTTTTGCTGATTAGGGTCCAGCCTGGCATTATATTCGCAAATATTCCGGGAGGTCACGACATTTTTGGTCACGATAAAGTAAATGGCTGAATCTGGGTTCACAGGTTAGAGACCGACCCTGTGATGCTAAATATGTCGGTCTGCCCGTGCCAAGTGGTTGCGTTATCTAGATTGACTGTATGAAATAGATGCTTGTATGTACCTGCTGATGAATATACTGATTGTCTGGAAACCTATTAATTATACAACAAAAACCAGTCGGTTTTTTCATTAAATACTTAAATATACCTAAAGTTATATCTGTATCCTAAATCGCCTATAACTACGAAATGCAACCAAATGTTTGTTAAATTTTTGTATTGCTAAGTAAGTATACACTGATGCTTTCATGCCTCGTTATTTGCATCCATTTACCTTATCATATATATTTTTTGTCGCCATAACTAGTTTTTCAGGCCCATTATCTACGTAACGCAACCACTTGGAACAGGCAGACTGACACATTTAGCTTCAGAGGGTTGGTCTTTATACCGTGAAACCAGTTTCAGCCATTTATGTTATCGTTACCATTTCTGTCGCGACCTCCTAGTCTAAAAGTAGTTCTTTTTACTGGGCTCTTTTTTAAATTAATGTGTCCTTCCTTAATACCGTGTATCACATTCCTTGACAATCATTGTAATCAGATTTTAAAAATAATCTGAAAAAGTACACACTGCACGACCAATACTGAAACTGCATCAACAAGCACTGAAACATATTCACACTTGCTACTGCAATAAAGGTGTTACCAACCTGCATGAGAGAATATGTGAGGATACTATGGGAGCGCACCACAACCTGCTTGAAATGGTACAACCGCTGCAGAAGCTGCAGGCATGTCGCACACACGCGCCGCGGCAAACGATCGCTCTCTGTTACCTGCACATACCCATCAGGTGACTCATGCACAGTGAGAGAATCTCATGCAGAGGGTAGGATTCGTGTTTGTATGTTTGTATGTAGATAAGAGATGCTTAGGTAAGCAGAATACAATGAAAGATGTTCTATGCTTGACAGCTTAACCAACTAAATTTTATTATTTGTCGCACAGCTAAATCGGAAAACACTTATGCCTCGCTATTCGCGCGCTCACAAGCACATGCAGCTGCGTGTCGCTATCTCACTCTCCACCTTATTCGGCCCCACTCTGACGCAGTGCATGGAGGGAGGGGAGTAAGAAATATCCTCTCCTAGAGACGTTTCTCGTTGTGTTTTATCGTCAATTGGTTTGCGAGCTGATTTGGGTGGACCTGCAGCCTTTGTTTATATTTGGTGTTAGAGGATTTTAGTTCTTCACATACGGTTGGAATGTTGAGCAGTTGGTGCAGTTCTTGGGTGGTTATCAACCAAGGAGCATTAGATATACTTTTCAGTATTCCATTTTGCAGCCACTGAATTATGGTGAGGTTTGATTTACTGGCGCTGCCCCATAGTTGTAGACCATAGGTCCAGACAGAGCTTGTTATCAATTGATAGTTTAGATTGTTTGCCAAGGAGCCAATATAGGTTTCTGTAGCGAATGCTTGCTTCATCTCTGTTAGCTTTTATGTGGTTTTTCCCTAATATTTTTCTGTCTAAATGTTGTCCCAGGTACCTTACACTGTCTGCATGGGGTAGCTCTTCACTGCCAAGCCGGATAGGCTTGGCAGTGAAGAGCTGCCCTGAGGGAAAATTTCTGAGGGAAAATGTTACGTGAACAGATTTGGTCACACTTGGTGTCATTCGCCATTTTTGTAGCCAGTTGTGGATATTGTCAAGGTTCTTTGCAGGTTTTTGGACGCCTTTATGGGGTCAGAATCGCTGGATAGAATGGCAGTGTCATCCGCAAAGGTGGCCATTGTGGATTCTGGAGTTCTAGACAGGTCTGCTGTGAATAGGGTGTACAGTACAGGCCCAAGAACCGAGCCCTGGGGCACACCAGCAGTGATGTCGTGAAATGGAAAGGTGCAGTCCCCTTCATTGACTTGGAATATACGGCATGACAAGTATGACTCGAGGATGGCAAAGAATGTATGAGGGAGATGTGATTTAATCTTCCAGAGAAGTCCTTTATGCCATACTCTGTTGAAGCCCTGTTGGATGTCTAGGAAAGCTGCAGCACAGTACTCCCTTTCCTCCAGTGATTTTCTTACTCTGTTGCATACTCTGTGCACTTGTTATATTGTGGAGTGTTCTTGCCTAAGCCGAACTTGTGATCGGGTATTATTTTCAGGGCAGCCAGTGCCGGGTTGAGACGGGTCAATAGCACTCTTTCGAATATTTTGGAAATGATTGGTAGGAGGCTTATTTGTCTGCACGAGGTCACTTGATTTTCGGGTTTTCATGGTTTTTGGACAATTATTATTTGTGATACTTTCCAGAGGCTCGGGAAGTATGAGAATCTCAGTATGCCGTTAAAAAGAGTGGTCAGAAATACTAAGGCATTTCAGGACACTGTGTAGGTGTTTTAGTACAATAGCGGTAATTAGGTCAAAGCCTTCTTGTCATCCAATTTTTTTATGTGTCTCCAGACTTCTGCCGGGGAAACCGGTTCGAGTGGGAGAGACATCTGGGTATCTTTCTTAAGATGAGGTCTAAAATATTTTTGTCGTCTACATAAATAGGTTCATTCGATTTGGAATCATCTCCAATGTGTGTTCCAAACAGGTTTGCCTTTTTTTGTTTGGTTCCTGCCCAGTTTTTACAGTTTATTTTGATGGGGGGATTAATTTTATGGGGCTAATTTAGAGATTCCCCTTCCATATGGAGTAGTGAGTATCTGGTATGGCAGAGAGGGATTATAGCTGGGCCTCGATTATTTTGTCATTTTCTTCTTTAATCATTGCCTTTCGTTCCGCGCAGGATCTGTTTTGGGCTGATTTGTCCAACAGGTGTCTGCTATTGTGCCATACTCTGCGAAGTCTCCTTTTTTCAGATATCTTCTCTCTTATTAGAAGGGGTATATTTATGTTTATGTGACTTCTAGTCCCTTCAGTGGGTGGTGTGCTTTTCCAGCATGCTTCTTGAATAAGATTAGTTATATATTTAGTTGCTTTTGCCATGTCCGTATCACCTTTAGAGAGTAATTCTGAGATTCACTTTTTCATCTAGGAAATCACTAAATGAGCCCAAGTCTATTTACAGTTGTACTGGCTATAAAGTTGACTGGAGTGTGGTCTGAGTGGGCAGTCTGAGTTCTCACCTAAATTGGCGTTTACGGCAAACTGATCGACTGGCGTTTTCTCCAAACTCCATACAAGTTTTTACTAGATATTCTGTGGTTTTACTTCTTCAAGCTGTCAAAGTCAAACGCGGACTTCCGATTTGTATGAAAACGCGGAGTGGACGTTAACGCCAACGTCGACGTATTTACGGCAACGTTGAGTAAGCTCTCAAATCAAGCTCGGACTCGCAAATGTTAGTTCGCTTAACGCCCGCTGCGCGCGCTCTTCTGTTTCTCCATACATTTGAAAACGCCAGTCGATCGGTTTGCCGTAACGCCAATTTAGGTGACAACTTAGACTACCGGCTCTGAACTGCTATCTAGGCAGGATTCTACTTTAAGGTGGTGACTTGATAACGAAGAAGTCGTGCAAATCCGGAATCTTGTTTTCATCAGATGGCCAATATGTAGGACATTGTTGACATTGTGAGTAGGTTAACTTTTTCCAAGCTTTTCTTGAGTTCTCTACTCCTTGTTGTTAATCCATCACTAAATCGAAGCCTGAAGATATGTGGAAGTTCCTCGTCTCACTCGGGATAGGGAAACCCTTATATCAATCTCAATGATTTAAATAAACACTTTTCATCCGTACCGTTTATAGTTGATGCTTCTCTCAAAACGAAGACAATTCTAGAGATGACTCATAGCCATACCCATTTAACTCAACCATTTGTATTCTCCATAGTTACTTGCTGTGAAATGTAAAAAGATTATCTTTTCGATCAAAAGCAAGGCAGTTGGGTGTGATGAACTGAGCAGAGACCTGCTAAGCCCAATACTAGATGAGATATTACCTATTATTTAGTTTCAGTATCAGTTTCTTCTTTCCTCCATTAGATGTAAATTACACACTTGGATTCGTCATTTTTTTTCCTGTCGGTTCAATTACTTCTGGCGAAAAAGAGCCGACAAAAAGCTTTGTCAGGTTATTATTATTATTATATACACTAGCAGCTGCAAGCTGATGGGTGTACTTCACTGATTGAGTGCACATTGTTTTTATTTTATTTTTATTTTAAGTGTTCATAATACGAATGGTTTTTTATATTTTTTTACATGATTGTCCAAATTGTTTGAAACTGTTCACTGAGCTAGCACTTATGATTTCCTCCGGCAGCTTGTTCCAGTCTTCCATAACACGGTTTGACAGAAAGTGTTTACTCGGGTTGGAATTGAAGCTATTATGATTGAGTTTCAGAGAATGTCCACGAAGTCTTTGGTCAGTGTTCAGGGAATACATAGCTTTTAGGTTAGGTACGTCATAATGTCCATTTAATATTTTGAAGGTTTCTATTAAGTCGCCTCGCTTTCTTCTGGTCATTGTATTTTTTTTTCCATTGATACATACAAACTAGTTTACAGTGATTGATTGACTACTACTTCTCACAAAGAACATCACAGTAAGAACATTTCATACATTGGTGAAGAGAAGTATGTAGTCATGAGTTTTGATTCTAATAAGGCTTCCTGGATAGTGAAGTAGTTTTTTTTTTAATAATATTGATTTCACTTTGCTCTTAAAACATTAATCTCCTAATGTCCTAATCTCCTCTGGAATTTTGTTGCACAACCTGATACTATTACAAAAATTTTCAAAAAGTTTTCTAGTTTTTGAAAATTTTGAAAACCTATGCTTAACATTTTGTAAATCAGTTTTATGCCTAGTATCGTAGTTACGAACATCAGCATTTAATGTATTATGGTGCTTATATTTCCTAGCATAGCAGATATTTTGATACACATATGCGCTAGGTAGGGTCATAATTCCTATTTCGCTGAATACATTCCTACAAGAATCTATTGCTTTTATACTAAGAATACAACGCAAGGCTCTTTTTTGCAAGATAAATATTATATTGGTTCTGCTGCATTTCCCCAAAACATTAGTACATACAACATGAGACTATCGAAGTAAGCAAAGTAGACAATTTTTGCAGCTTGTGTGCCACAGAGTTTGTTTAGTCCCAAATTGTAAGCCACTAGAACGTAGTTAGCCAGCTTCAGCTGTCCAACAGAAGTGTAAAAAATTTGTCAATCGTGTGAATTTGTGTCCGGTTCATTTCGCATCGTGATCCTCGCGTTTTGCCGACAAAAACGAATATTTAGAGTGGGGCTTCGCCCAGGCATGGTCTAGTGGCCGGCTAGTCGTGTCCAGGGGGGAGCCAAGAGGAATCGTCTTCCGCGCAACTGCGCGTGCTTCACGACGCCGCCGGAACTCAGCGCAAAGCGAGGTTTAGTGAGTTCCCGAGTCCCTCCCAACCCAAATACTCACTGACCACGTCTTGCCGGCACAGGACACCATTCGACGCGGTATGTACTTACACCTCTTAAACAGAGTTCCTTGATTTTTTTATGGCATAACAGGCTGAGCTCAGTTTACCCGCAAGACTGTCTTCCACGATACTTACTCTGACTGGTGTAAGCTTCTCGCTGGCGTTCCGCAGGGTGGCGTACTCTCTTCTCTTTTTTTTCAGGTTTTATAAACTCACTTACTACTAGAATCGTTTGCCTCTTCCATATGTACGCTGATGACCTGCAGCTCTATCGTAATTTTTCCTTAGCCAACATCGTCTCCACGATTGATCTCGTCAATATTGATTTATCTCATATCCAAGACTGGTCAGAGGTTTGGTCTTATGGTCAATCCCAACAAGTCTCAGATAATAATTGTAGGCAGTAACTGATTACTATCCAAGGTCAATTAAGACAAATTGCCTGCGGTCATGTATAATGGTGTTGTCATCCCTTACAGTAAGACAGTTAAGAACTTAGGTACTGTCATGGATAAAGCATTGTCATGGAATGACCACATCAGCGGTGTGTGCCTAAAAGTCTATGGCGCTATGCATAGCCTAAAACGATTAAACTGGTTTATTACTATTGAGACTAAAATTACCCTAGTACAGGCCTTGGTACTTCCCATCTCTGACTACGGTGATATGTGCAATTTAGATCTGAATGAGGACTTACTGAATAAGCTTGATCGCTTTCTCAACTACTGCATTCGTTTTATTTACGTACTTCGTAAGTATGACCACATTTCAGCATACCGTGATCGGCTCCAGTGGCTCAACAACTGTCTTCGAAGGTAATTGCATGTCCTCTCTCTCTTATATTCCTCTTATAGTCCTCAACAACCCACGTGCTCCCATTTACTTCAGGTATAGGTTTAATTACTTGTCATCCCATGGCTTACCTCTCAGGGCAATTGACAACTTTCTTCTTCTGATACCGTCACACAATAGTACTTCTTTTAGTGACTCTTTGACAGTTAATGCGGCCTGCCTTTGGAATAAATTACATCTTGATATCAGGAGCTGTGCTTCTCTTGAAATCTTCAAAAAACTATTAAAATTATACTTCCTCTCTAAATGAGTTATGTTCCGTTGAACTTTAAACAGAATCACTTGCTTTTAAACATTTTTTTTAATCTATTTATTTTGTTGGGACTTTAACCGATTAGCAATTATGTCAGCCCCATAGTGCCTTTTATTTCCAATACTACGGTTTAAATAGAATTTCTCAGGGTCAGTGACTGCTTCAAGAAATGAATAATAAAAATTATTAAAAAACATATTTTTAGTTATGTGTGTGTTTGTTGCATAAATTCTACAACATCTATTCTTAGGTTACTTTTCTTGTTGCTACTTGTATATTTTTGTCCCATTATCGGGGGTAGAGATTGACATTAGGCAATAAGTCTGCCCTTGTATGTACCATGTGTATGGAAGCAATAAAGAATATTTAACTTATTTTTTTGACAGTTGCGATTGTTGAAATTCGAGCTTTTAAATTTTAATCATCTGTTTGATTGGAAATCTAATATCATAACGGTAGTTTTTTGGTATTAGCCATCGATGTCAGGTCGCATAAAAAAAAGTGACCTCAAAGAAGTCCCGGAGCTGCAGCCTATCCCACAGGATATTATAACGCTTAACCAAGAATGCACAATTGTAGGGAAGCGAGGACGACAATCGACAGAAGAAAGCCCAGAGGAAGAGGAAGAAAATGATGGCTATACTAGAGTGACAAGACGCAGCAAACGTCTAAATAGACAACAATGGAAGGAGAACTCACAGGTTCCGTTTTGGAAGCATATCTCAGTAGCAAAACTAAACTGCCAAAACAAATCGCGCTAGCTAGAATCCTGCGGGGAACTCCTAGCATAATAAGAATAAAATATATCACTCTGTACAAGGGTGTGGTTAAGTTATCAACACAGGAATGATTAAATGTATTACTGGCAAGTGAATAATTATGCAAAAATAACAAATTCTTCCGAATCTACTCAGGTGTATGGTTACACTGCTATTGCTCGGGCGCTAGAGCCTCATCTGTTATCAAAGAGCACCGTCAGCTATTGGGACGAACCACTGATGTGGGCAGGTGAGCATGACATTTGGGCGGGTAATATTGTTACGCGGGTAGGGTGCGGATTAGAGTAGAAACACCAAAAGTTAACAAATGTTCTTTTATTGAAAACAATTCACGAATGAAACACAAACAAAGACAATTTTGTGTCACTTCGATCACCAAATTCTAAATATCGCTGAACTGTATCACTGAGAGCTAGTTCACTCACTTTATTGCACTATCGCTTGTTGTCTCGCTCGCTTCACTATTCAAAATAGACTGGCGGCAGTGCTGGCTGAGGCGCCTTTTATATCGGTGGAGCTTCTTTCTAGAAAACTCCACCGAATTCTAGGCGCCCCCCACCTGGCGGGCCAGCCGAGAACAATCTCCATCGGGAATCGCCCGACCGTTCCAGAAATTGCTCTCAGCCAGATGCGCCAAACATTTTTGTTATATTGTACCAGCACCACCGAATCACTATCGCGATAGAAGTTGTAAGAAGCGCCATCTGTTGACGAAACGCATCGACGTTGCAGCCGAACTCCAACAGATGGCGCGCTCGTAACACTGCCCCCTCCTTAGTTATGCTCGTCTCGAGCATAATTGTCTCCGTGGTATCGGGCCAGACGATCTACGTGTACAATTTTAGCCTGACATCTATCATTCCGGCGGATACGATATGTCACGTCATTCATTTTAGTCACCACTGTATAAGGACCTTCCCATTTTGGCTGCAGTTTGGGACTCTTTCCTTTCTTACGTAAAGGATTATGAAGCCAAACTAAAGATCCTTCTTCGAATACGTTGCCATGAGCCCGGCGGTCATAACGTGTCTTCATCCGTTCGCTTGTTCGTAGACCAACCTCTCGGACATGTTTATATACAGTGTCCATTTTCCCTCGAAGATCTGACACGTACTCTGTTACACTACGAGAGGCCTCCGGTGGACATCCCGTCAGAAGGTCAGCTGGTAGTCTAAGCTCGCGTCCAAAGTTGATGTAGGCTGGAGTTTCGTCTACGCTTTCATGCACAGCTGTTCGGTAAGACAATAGAAAGAGAGGTATATACTGGTCCCAATCCTTTTGATGTTCCTCCACCAATTTGGCCAAGTGTCTTTCCAATGTCTGATTAAATCGTTCCACCATTCCATCTGATTGTGGGTGGTATGGAGTTGTCCTGGTCTTATGGATTTTCATTAATCGACATGTCTCCTGAAACACTCGGGATTCAAAATTTCTGCCTTGATCGGTGTGTATCTCGAGAGGTACTCCGAAGCGACAGAAAACTTCATGGACCAATTTTTGTGCAACCGTGGTTGCTTCCTGATTTGGTATTGCAAATACCTCAGGCCACTTAGTAAAATAATCCATCACAACCATAAAGTAACGGTTGCCGTCATTAGTTGGGGGAAAAGGGCCAGCCACGTCAATAGCGATTCTCTCCCACGGAGCTCCAACATTGTAGAGTTTTAAAGCTCCTTTGCTCCGTGTCTGAGGACCTTTGACAGCGCTACAGGACGTGCATTTGCGGCACCACTCTTCAACATCGTCGCGGCAATTAATCCAGTAGAATCGCTGGCGAATCTTCAGGAGCGTTTTCTTTATTCCCAAATGTCCACCTGAAGTTCCATCATGTAGGCAACGAAGAACTTCTTTTATCTTAGTTCTGGGGATGACTAATTGCAAAGAGGTATCCTTACCGTTAGGTGTTTCCCATTTTCTGTAAAGGATACCGTTATGAAGTAGCAAGCTCGACCACTGAGCCCAGTAACTCTTAGTCGCAGTGCTCATTGCGGAAACATCTTTCCATTCCGGCTTTGCCTCTCCTGCTCGCTTCCAGCGAATAATGGGCATTAAATCTCCGTCCTCCTCCTGTGCTAGCTTCATGTTTTCATTGCTCCATTCTTCACTGATGTTATCCATTCGGATCGCCTTTAAACGGGCAGTTTCCTTTGTTTCTTCCCTGATGCAGTGTTTACACTCTTCTGGACAGGGTCGACGAGACAAAGCGTCAGCATTTCCATGGGATTTACCACTTCTATGCTCTGTTTCAAAGTTATACTCTTGCAGCTGTTCCAGCCAGCGCGCAACCTGCCCTTCTGGATTTTTAAACTGAAGCAGCCATTTTAACGCAGCGTGGTCAGTCCTTAAGCGGAATCTTCGGCCGAGAAGATACTTGCTAAAATGCTGCAAAGTCTTCACCACTGCCAGAAGCTCTCGCCTTGTCACACAATAATTCCTTTCAGGCTTTGAAAGGGATTTACTGAAATAACCTATAACGATCTCCTTGTCCCCATGACGTTGGGAGAGTACCCCGCCGATTCCGGTATTACTCGCGTCGGTGTCGACTATGTACTCTTTATCGGCTTCGGGATAACCCAAGATAGGAGCGTTACAGAGACGTTGCTTAAGTTCTTGGAATGAACTCGTGCAGTCCTCGTCCCAGGTAAACTGTCGCTTATCTTCAGTAAGTCGATGCAATGGCTTAGCAATCTCGGAGAAGTTTCGGACGAAACGACGGTAATAAGAGCACAGTCCTAAAAACGCACGAATTTCTGTCTTATCCTTCGGAACTGGCCACTCTTGTACGCCTTCGATCTTCTTTGGGTCAGTTTGGATGCCATTTTCGGAGATAACGTGACCCAAATAGCTAACCTGACGCTTGAAGAAAGAACATTTATTGCCACTTAGTTTAAGGTTAGCTTGGCGGATTTTGCTCAAAACATTCTCCAAATTCTTAATGTGATCATCAAATGTCCGCCCTATTATGATGATGTCGTCCAGATACACTAAACAAGCTTTCCCGATCAGCCCAAAAAGTACTCGTTCCATAAGCCTTTCGAAGGTCGCGGGAGCATTACAGAGTCCAAACGGCATCACTTTGAATTGCCACAGCCCATGCCCTGTCGTGAATGCTGTCTTCTCCTTATCTTTTTGGTCGATTTCCACCTGCCAGTAGCCGCTCTTCAGGTCCAGGGTTGTGAACCACTCCATGCCACTTAATGTATCCAGCGTGTCATCAATCCTAGGAAGCGGATAGCTGTCCTTTTTCGTTACATCATTTAAGCGTCGATAGTCCACACAAAATCTGGTGCTGCCATCTTTCTTCTTCACCAGAACTACGGGTGAACACCACGGACTTGACGAAGTCTCTATAACATTATTTTTCTGCATATCAGCTATCATTTTCTGAACTTCTTCTTCCTTAGCTACGGGAACGCGTCGTGGCCTCTGTCGTATTGGAAGAGCATCTCCTGTATTAATGCGGTGCTTAACCATGCTAGTTCTACCAATATCTCCTTCGTGCGAAGAGAAGATGTCTGAATATCGCGTAAGCAGACTTGCTGCCTTCTGCAACTCATCAACAGTCAGGTCCCGTCTGCTGTCTTCCAAAAGAGCGGCCACCTTAGATCTCCCTGTGGTCAACGCCTCTGAGGAAACTTCATCACATTTGCGTAGCCAGGATACTTCTTCTCTGCCACACTTGAGCACGCCATTTGCCAAATCTATTTTACAGTTGTTGGTTCTCATAAAGTCCAAACCGAGAATGCAATCATCTATGATATCTGCTAAAATGGCGGTATGACGATAAGTCTTACTTCCAATTTTAATTGTCACTTCCATCTCTCCATGGACAGGTATGTGCTGGCCGGTAGCTGTCTGAAGCCTGCAAACATTGAAATATTGGCGACGATTCCATGTCACGTGGCCAAAGGTTTTCGACTTAACAACTGTACGGGACGCTCCGGTATCTAAGGTCAAGTTGCATTTTATCCCGTTCACTTGACCTTCAACGAGCAGGCTGTTCCCAGTAAATGCCTGTGAAATTGTGACTTTCGGGGCTTCTATTCTACCAGCCAGCACCCGCCCCCCGGTACTGGCTTTCACTCGTTTCCCTGCTGCGCATCCTTGACCGCAGCATCAGAGATTATTTTTTTGGTCTTGGGGCAGTTGGTTCGAAGGTGCCCCAGCTCATTGCATCCGTAGCAGCGTGGAGTAAATTTACGTCTACCAGGTGTTCTGGTTTCCGAAGTTAACACTTCTCTTACCCGATGCGCTCGAGGATCTGATCGGACTGCTTCAACCTCCAATGCGTGGGCAAGAGCGTCCTTCACCGTTGTGTGGTGGCCTAGTCGTACAGCCGCTCGCACTTCGATGTCCTTGATGCCATCCACAAAAGCCTGCACCAAGTAATCGTCTAATGAAGTCTTCGGTGATGATTGGTGGGCCTTTCGAACCAGTTTTTCAATTTCCAGGGCCCACTGCTGAAGTCCTTCACTTGATCGCTGCACTCGGTCACGAAGTTGAGCGCGGTAAACGTGCTCCAAGTGCTTGTCACCAAATCTTGATTCAAGTGCTTCAAGAAGCTCGTCATAAGTGACCTCGTCGCCAAGAGCTTCAAGTACATGGAGAGCCTTGTCTCGTAATCCCAAGGTCAGAGCAGTCTTGGCTTGGTCCTGACTCCATCCATTCGCTTTGATGACCGACTCAAACTGGCGTTTGTACGCCGCCCAAGATGTTGTGCCATCGAAAGGAGGAACCTTAAATCTTGTTCCCCCTGTTGCCGATGAAGTCATAGTCACTCCACAAGTCTTGATCTTTTGCACTTCTTCAGTTATCTTTGATTCAAGCCCGTTCAGCCGCTTTTCATGACGCTCAAGGGTTTGGTCTTGCTCTTCGATTCTTGTGCTGACCTCATCCAACTGCCTCTTTATTTTAGCGTTGGATTCCTTGACGGCCAGCATTAACTCTAGTTGCTGTTCTTCCTGACGGCGGGCCTGCTCTTCCTGACGGCGGGCCTGCTCCTGCGACTGTTCTTCCTGACGGACGGCTTGTTCGCGGAATTTTTCCTGCATGAAATGTATCAGCGCAGCCAAGTCCAATGCAGGATTCGGCGTCATTGTTTGATGGCTTTCGAGTCCTTGCGTCCCTGAAGCAGCCCCATCCTCAGCCAGAGTTGGGTCGGCTGCTGTCTGGCTCCTGGTCCTCATACCTTCCTTGTCTTCCCTTGGTGTGATCGGCATCTCTAATCCCCGCTTCTGACACCAATTGTTACGCGGGTAGGGTGCGGATTAGAGTAGAAACACCAAAAGTTAACAAATGTTCTTTTATTGAAAACAATTCACGAATGAAACACAAACAAAGACAATTTTGTGTCACTTCGATCACCAAATTCTAAATATCGCTGAACTGTATCACTGAGAGCTAGTTCACTCACTTTATTGCACTATCGCTTGTTGTCTCGCTCGCTTCACTATTCAAAATAGACTGGCGGCAGTGCTGGCTGAGGCGCCTTTTATATCGGTGGAGCTTCTTTCTAGAAAACTCCACCGAATTCTAGGCGCCCCCCACCTGGCGGGCCAGCCGAGAACAATCTCCATCGGGAATCGCCCGACCGTTCCAGAAATTGCTCTCAGCCAGATGCGCCAAACATTTTTGTTATATTGTACCAGCACCACCGAATCACTATCGCGATAGAAGTTGTAAGAAGCGCCATCTGTTGACGAAACGCATCGACGTTGCAGCCGAACTCCAACAGATGGCGCGCTCGTAACAATATCTTAGTTCAGTCACCCCATACACCCTCCACTTTTGCTCCTTGCGCTTTTATTTCTTCTCTATTGGTTGTTTGCTATGTGGACCTACCCAAAGCCCATTGCCCAGAAAAATCTTTCATCCCATTTTGTAAGAAATATTGAAAAAAGTCACCTCGAGGGAAGTGCAGTAAGAGAACACCTCAGGGGAGCAGGCACTGAATAAGTCCTCGAGTGAGTCGGGGCCGCCGGGGGCAAGGCACGCGCGGCACACTTGTTGCAGCTCCAGCGCCGACAGCACCAGTTGGGGCTCCCTCTCTCTCTCCATCTTGCAAAATTAGGGCAGCACTTTTAACTGCAAACAAATTTACCAACGCTTTAAATTTGCAAGCAATTGAAAGTCCCAGTGCCATTAGGCTACGATTCGCTCAATTGTAAGAACGAAATCGTCATCTAAGTCATCACAACCCATTCTGGCGGGAAAACAAATAGAAGTCTGCACCTGACGGATGCGCCCAAACAACTGACTCGCAAAATTCCGAACGAATAAAATTTAATGTGTGTCCCGAACAATCCGGAAAGGCAGTTTCTGATGATTCTTGATCAGGAAACCTGATGTGTGGGTGCCACCTTAAATGGGATTTGCCTCTGTTTGAGTGTATTTAACAGGTCCTAAGAATAGTATGAATACACTCCAGTGTACTGAAAAAGAAGCATTTTTGGTATATTCGGTATTTTTTATTTATTTATTTAATTTGTTTTTCCTTATGGTGACTATGCACACTTGGATAGCTTTTGTAATTACCGGTACCCGTACCAATTTCGTATCAATAATGACTAAGGCTCTGTACACCCGAACTGTAGTAAAGCATTATTTAACTGTGGGTGTTGGTCAGAATCTCTTTTTATATAACATGGATATATAACAGGAATCTTATTTTTATATTATTACACAAGTTGCTCTCAAACCATTGTACTCTTAATTTTCTGTAGGTTAGGGTTAGGGTTAATTTTATATATTTTATTTTAGCTGTAAGAATAATAATGTATTTTGTATTTTGACTCTTTGTTTAGAGGTCACTGTAGTAGTTCATGACAGAAATAATAGTATTAAAACTAAATCGTACAAAGCTTTCACAACTTTTTCATGTTGCCACTGGAGTAGTGCATCGCTTTAAGGTCCTTGCTTGCGGCGACGCTAGGTTTGGGTCTCCTCTTTCCCTAAAATAGGGTTGATAGAGGCACAGAATAACTATAGTGCTACGCACAGAAGTTGCACTCCCCGACAGTATTTTTTTAATTTTGTTCGTAATTGTCGTTAAGCTAAAGTATTTATTACGTCGCTCATTGCCGGCGCGGCGGCACGATGAAACGCGTCGTAGCTCACCCGCCCCACTACACAATATTGTCGCTGGAATGCGGTTTGCGCTAGGGTTATCACGCACGGCCGCCGCCTATCGTTTAAAAGTCGAGTAAAATACTAACAAAACTTTAAAAATATTTTCTTATAATAGTCTACAATTATTATTATTTTAAGATTTTGCATCACAAATATGCCTGGTGCTGTAATGTGTTGTTTATTGTTTTTCGGTGTTTGATATTGTTTACTGTTGATTGGCTTTAAGGTGGCCCAACCCGGCGGGCCTAACTCATTCGCGGGCACGGTACAAAACCGTGCTGTTGCGCTCTGGGACCTTCTCTGGTTCAAAAAATAAGACAGGCTCCGTGATGAGGAAGATGCAACATGTCCACAAAAAAAACAATGTGCATAGTGTATGATTTCGTAAGATTTACGAAAATTTTAATTTCAAAACAACTTATAGCTAAAAGTAAACCACGACCGCTGTAGTAAAAAATCGAACAAAAACCAAATAGATTATAAATCTTGATTAAATAAGCTATGTCTGATGACTAATCTTTTTAAGATGTTCTTACTTTATCATTGCGTAATCCACCTCCAAAGTTATTGTATAAAACGCGCGAAAAATGCGAACTTTCGGACCTTATAACTTAGAAACCAGACAAAATTTTACAATGCCAATGGTCATCAGACATGTAGTTCGATCAAATAAAGCTATTTTGAGCAAAATATTGGATCTCTGACAAGAAATATGGGCGTGATCTTCTTTCCCATTTTGTATGGGGAGATGAGCGGGATGGGCCACCTTAACGGTGTAGTTTGGTCTAGTATTGTTAGGCATTGTTGATTTAATGCCGGATTGATAATATCACATTTGATAAAAAGATGGTCGAAACGGTAATGAACATTGTTCGTGTTTTCCATTCAGTTCAATATCGCCGTGCTCATGAAAGGAAGGTCCTGGTACGGTAAAAAACAAACTACATACCGCAAAGGAGAATAGGCAAAAAGTACCTGGTGCTGCCACGAATGAATGCCCATTATTCTTTCACTAGACGAAACCAATTTACGTTGTTTTTCCTTGTAATACATTGATAAATACTACTAATGTTTAAAAAAGTGCTGCGCTGATACCAGTAAAATACATGTCCATTCAATAGGCCCCTCATAACACTATACCACATACCTACCTACATAAAGGCAAAACGTCAATAAACCTAAACTAAAAAAAACCAACTTACCTTTCAGAATATTTCGGTAGCGTTAAAAAAGGTAACTTCAAATTCTTCTGTGTACGATATCTGTTCACGCAACAGTTATCATATTTAATTCTATGATGATTAGACATTATTATGAAGAAAAACGGTGCGCTTTCCAAAGCGACTGATCGACTGGACGTAGTGGACGTGCGAGCGTGTGCGCGCGGCGGCCCTTACTGAATTTGGAACCTCGGGTTCCCAAGCGCCGTAGGTGAAGATCTCAGTAGGTATTTAGGAGTGACGGATGCCTGATAGAGGCGATAGCTGTGCCCGGCTTGATGGTCGTGAACGGGTGCTGTTTGTGGAGACTGGCTTGCTCCAATTGGCAACATCTTAGATGGTGGGCATGGTCTTTACAAATAAACTGATATTTGTCATGAACTGGGATATGACATGAATAGTTGATTCTCGTCAATTCACATTAATTTAGCGTTTTTATATGTGATTCTAAATACTTTTGTAAACTTAGACTAAGTGGACGTTGAAAAAAAAAAACCAGCGGAGTTTCTTGCCAGTTCTTCTTCGCTGGGATTGCCGAACTGGCTAATGATGAAATATGTAAAATCCGAGTGCAGTGTACTGTCTATGGATGATGAATAAACAATAAATAATTAGTCTTTTTTGTAATTATGGTTTATCCATGCTTTCTGCGTCCTGCGCAGTGCTATCCGTCAGCAGCGGGAGCACAAATAATTGTATCCAGCCGACAAACTTACGTACATAGCCTTTATCTTGTGTGCGGAACACTTGTCGCCAATCGGTTGCATCGAGGTAGCAAAAACAATGTTATGTTATATCGAGTGCATAGAATATAGAATATCTTTTTTTGTTTGTTTGTTTATCCAATGGACAGGCAAAAGCTTTCGCTATACAGCCATCTCTTTATTGTATCTTATGGATTGTAGTCAATTCTGGAGTGTCATGTAGTTAAATATTTTCTATTGTCTCATGTATATATAGAAATATGGGTTCAAAGTTGGTCGGTTGACTTAATATCTTTTTCAGGTCGAGCGGGATTTTTTCTCTTTCTTTGTATGTAATTTCTAAGCATTTATATTGTTTTTCTCTTTGCTCATCAAAAGCACAGCAATGAAAGAAGAGGTGGTCCAGGGATTGATCAGCTAAGTTGCAGTGTGGGCATATGGCGGTGTCGATAAGGTTTAATCTGTAAAGATGGGATTGAAAAAGACAATGTCCGAAACGTAGACGACAAATTTTTGCATAATATTTTCTTCTTTTTGGTAACGTTTTATTGAACCAAGGTGGTTTCCCAACTAAATCATTTATTTTGGCGTACCAACGACCCGTATTGGACATTTTCCATTGTTCGGTCCATATAGAATATCCTGTTTTTTTTTTTTTTTTTGTTTCTTTATCCAATGGACAGGCAAAAGCTTTCGCTATACAGCCTTCTCTTTATTGTATCTTATGGATTGTAGTCAATTCTGGAGTGTCATGTAGTTAAATACTTTCTATTGTCTCATGTATATATAGAAATATGGGTTCAAAGTTGGTCGGTTGACTTAATATCTTTTTCAGGTCGAGCGGGATTTTTTCTCTTTCTTTGTATGTAATTTCTAAGCATTTATATAGTTTTTCTCTTTGCTCATCAAAAGCACAGCAATGAAAGAAGAGGTGGTCCAGGGATTGATCAGCTAAGTTGCAGTGTGGGCATACGGCGGTGTCGATAAGGTTTAATCTGTAAAGATGGGATTGAAAAAGACAATGTCCGAAACGTAGACGACAAATTGTTGTATAATATTTTCTTCTTTTTGGTAAGGTTTTATTGAACCAAGGTGTTTTCCCAACTAAATCGTTTATTTCGGCGTACCAACGACCCGTATTGGACATTTTCCATTGTTCGGTCCATTCGTGGATAATTTCCTGTTTTATTTTCGCTACAAATTCCGATTGCGGTAGGGCAACATTCTTAATATGGCAAATATTCAGGTTGCTGTCAGCTATCGTTCTAGCTAGATAATCTGCTGAGTCGTGTGGCTTCAAATTTATGTGGCCGCGAATCCAGAAAAAACATATTTCGTAGCCTTGCTGTATCAAGGAAAAGTGTTTATCCCGTATTTGGTGTATGACATAGTGAGTATTGGCATCTAGTTTCGTATTCTGTAGGGCTCTATGAACGCTCATGCAGTCGCTTATTATTATCCACGTATAGTGTTGTTGAACTTCGATGAACTCGAGTGCGATTTGAATTGCCAAAGCTTCAGAAGTGTATATTGATGCAGAACTAGGAATCTTAATGCCATAACCTCTCTTGGTTGTCTCGTCATAGATCGCGCAGCCGACCCCACGAACTGTTTTCGAACCATCGGTATATATTCTTCTGTAACCTCTGTAACTTGAAATTTGTTCTAAAAATTCTTCTTTGCACTCCAAGTTTTCGTCTATTTGAATTGGAATTCCGTAGAATTTGCTGTCATATTTTCCCAAATAGCAAGGAAAGTTGAAATTGGCTTGTATTTCATATTCATTTTTGTAATGTAATATATTTGAAAAGTCTCTCAGGATGTAAGGATGATGACTAGGATCGGATGGGATGGAAAGGAGATGTTGAATTTTGGTAAACAGAGGATGATTTGATAAGGATAGAAGCTTTAACAAAAATTTTAATTTCAGATATTTGAAGCGGATTCTCAGTGGAGGAATGTTACATTCTACTTGCATGGATACTATGGGAGTTGACATCATCGCTCCAGTTATTAAACGTAAGCTTTTATTTTGTATTTTTTCCAGTTTCTCTATAAGTTTCCAATGATGAGAAAAACATAGAAAACCATATTCAAAATGGCTACGTATCAAAGATTTAAAAAGCATTATTAGGATTTTCGGATCCGCGCCCCAATAGGTGCCCGCTAAGGACCTCAAAATGTTGTATGATCTTAACGCTTTGTCTGCTATGCCATCGATATAAGAGTTCCAAGATAAGTTACTGTTAAATATTATTCCTAAAAACTTAACGGTTTCAACTACCGGAAGAAGAGTGTTATTGTAGAAGACTTCGGCTTTTAATTTGTATTTATTTTTACTAAATATAACAACTTTGCTTTTCTCTGGGCTTATATCTAAATTTAACTCAGTAAAATATTTATACAAATTCTCCATGGCTTTATTTATACAAGTCAATGTAGTCGCTCTATCACCAATGGAACAATAAATAACCAAATCATCTGCAAATTGGAGGTTATTTACATCAAATCCTAGTTTTGAGTTTAATTTGTGAATATAAATTATAAATAAGAGGGGACTTAATATCCCACCTTGAGACGTTCCCCTATAGGAAAATCTGGGACCAAAAAGAGAGTTGCTGTATTTCACATATACTTCCCTGCCATTTAAAAAATTATATATCCAATTTATTAATTTTGCTGGAATGCCCAAAGAGTTCAAGATCGATGCAAGTGTAAAGTGATCGATGTTGTTAAATGCGCCGACGACATCTAAAAAAACACACACGGTATCGTGATTTAATGAGAAAGCTTTTGAAATATCCAGATGTAGATGGCTGAAACTTTCTCTAGCGGATCGACCCCTCCTAAAACCAAATTGATTGCTAGGTAAAATGTTGTTTCTTTCTATAAAAAATTCTAAACGTTGTTTAATTAACTGTTCAAAAATTTTTCCAATGCACGAAGTCAATGCCACAGGTCGATAAGAATTTGCATCGTCTTTACTTTTGTTTGGTTTAAGTATTGGGATGAGACAATCTATTTTCCATTCCCATGGAATTATGGAAGTACACCACAGCTTATTAAGCGTGTTTAAAAATATTACCAGACTGTTGTGGTTTAAGTGACGTAGCATTTTATATGGAATCATATCTAATCCACATGCAGTATCTCGTCTAGAATTTAAGGCAGATTTCAGTTCTTGTAAAGTAAAATATTTTGTAAGGTACTCATTTTCATTATTGTTAGGAACAGAACTATTGATTGAATGTAGTTGATTTTCAACATAATCGGGTGTATACTTTTGCAAAAAATCATTAATCCAGTCATGATTTGTGTTGTGACTATTACTTTGGTAGGTATTATTAAATTTTTTAATAGTGTTCCAAATTTTAGAAACGGGTGTATATCTGTTAAATGATTCACATAACCTTTGCCAGCTTTCGCTTCTTTCTCTTTTTAAAATGAGTTTTTTAAGTGCTTGCAATCGTTTGAATTCTATGTAATTTTCGTCATTACAATTTAGTTTAAATGTTGCATATGCTTTCCTGGAATTTTCTACAGCTGAGCTGCATTTTTCATTCCACCAGGGAACAGAAAGTTTGGGTTTTGAATGCCGAAAAGTGGAGTTAGGTGTGGATGAATGCTTCCGTTTGGGTATAGACTTCTCAATAGCTGCATTTAAAATATTACAAAAAGAATCATAAGATTCTATTGGGTTAAGATTATCAAAGTTAAAATGTTCGAGCTCTCTCGAAACTAAATCTGAGTATATTTTCCAATTTACGAGTCTAAAGTTTGGATGCTTTGGAAAATTGTTTGCAGTCTCTTGATTGTTGTATGTGTTGTTGGCTAATAATATTTTTGTTATTGTTGGCAGGTGATAACTTCCGAGAGGGTCATCATGGACCGTCCAGTTACAAGACAATGCTAAAGAAGAAGATACCATTGTGAGATCGAGTGCATTTGGCCGCCATCTACTGGAACCAACTGTTGTCACTTCACCGTTATTCAAAAGAACAAGATTGTTGTCATCAATTATTTCCAAAATGTCCCTTCCACGTGAATCAGTGTTATTGCATCCCCAAAAAGTGTGATGAGCATTAAAATCGCCCGCAATAATCGTTGGCTCAGAGATATTTTTTACTAATCTATCGAACTTACTTTTTGTGAAAGGTGGAGTACAATTCGGGGGACTGTATAAACTAACTATAGTTACAAATTTGTTGTTGTAAGATAATTTGATAGCTATATTTTGTATCGAGTTGTCACTTGTGGTGATAATTTTTGTGTAGCTTAGACTATTATGAATTAATATTGCTACTCCATTGTGTGAATTTCCAGAATCAGATCTTTCCAATTGATATCCTCTAAATTTACAACGTTGTTGTGGTTTTAACCAAGTTTCAGAAATTATTGCAATATGTATATCATTTTCATATAAAAATTGAGTGAGAATATGTCGATGACATAGCAAACTTTGCGCGTTCCATTGTACAACATTCAAAGTAGACATTATATAACAGGTTTATTTTTTCTAATAGAGTCGTGAATAACGCTTTTTATGTTTTGCGCAGAGATAGGAGCCTCGCCAGTTTTGCTCATTGTTATAACTTTTACAATCATTTCGAGAAGTATGTTCATTGCCTTTTCAGAGTTTAACAAATTATTCAGGATAGAGTCGACTGAATTTTCTTTATTCGTGTGTAATATTTGGTTATATTTTAGTTGCGTATTATAATTTTTTTCTGTTTGATCTGTGTTAGTGGTAGGTAAGGAAGGGAATGACTTTTCATTAAATAATTCATTGTATTGAACTTTTCTGGTTTTATTTTTGTTTTCTTCAATTTTCTTCTTTTTTATAGGGCATAACCCTGATATAGCGACATGATTACCTTGACAATTATAACAGGTAGCATTGGCATGCTCCGTAGAGCAATTTCTATAATTGTGCCCTTCGCAACTGCATATTGAGCACCTCTCTCCGTTTTTACAATATTTTGATATGTGCCCAAAGCGCAAGCATCGGAAGCACTGTTTTAAACGGGGTATGTATTGAGCCACTCTAAATCTCCATAAGTTCATGTCAATATAGTCCGGTAGAGTATTTGATGCAAATGTAATGGAAATAGTAGGAGTGGGTTCTAGTTGGAAACCATTTTCATTCTTTACTTTACGCATGAATCTTCTTACTGATATAATTTTTTTTGTGCTTGTTATGTTGGTAAAAATTTTATGATTGGATAAGTTGGTAGGGACCGAGGTGATGACACCAGTGGTTTCAGTTGCAGATGCAGGTATGGAAGCCTTAAGCTTGAATTGATCCAAAAAAGTTTTGTTACCGAGAGCTGCATTGGCTAGCTCTGGTTTTTCAAATATTGCGCCTATTTTGTATCGATTTATCCTCTTGAACTGTTTGATGCCCTTAATGTATCTTTTGAAAGAGTTTGATAAGCTCATAATATCTCTGTCTCCAATCGGCTTGTTAGGTTCTGTGCTTTCTATGAATACGATAAAATCCAGTGCTTCCGAATCCTCAGGGTATGCACGGGTGTAGTCTTTAATGAAGAATGGTTGGTACTTATCGAGTGAATTCAATTTTGATGTAGTAGCTGTGGTGTTGATGTTGAGCTCAGTAGTTCCCGCCTGTTCCACAAGATCATCTTTTCCCGCCAAATTTTCACAGTCCGATAAATCGGACGAAAGTGACTCCTCTGGAGACCTCTTGTCTTCCTTTTTCCGTTTCCTCTTCGCCTTCATCTTCTCGACCGGTTTTCCGCGAAGAAAGACCACAAACAAACGAATTGACAAATAAAAACTCGATAGCAAAAAAATCTCGACTTGTTCGGATTCCCGCCAAAACCGAACCTCCTAGAATATCCTGGCCGAATAAGATCACAGAATATAATACTGTGAGCGTAGAGTAGAAAGAGATCTCTAGAATAACCAGTGTCACTTTGGCTATACATACTATGATCAAAAAGTTCCGGGAATTAATAAAAAAAAAATATTGTGTTAATTTTCGGATTCATTTATTTTATCACCCTCAAAATAACAACCGTCTGAAGCGATGCACATACGCCAACGCTTAACCCATTATTCCATACACTTTTGATAGTCCGGTGAAGGAATGGCTTTCAATGCCTTCGTCGCATTTTGTTTTATTTCATCGATGCTCGTAAAATCTCTTTCCACGAAGTTAAGTTAAGTTTTGAGAACAGGAAAAAGTCACATGGTGCCATATCCGGAGAATACGGTGCCTGTTGTATTGTATTTACAGAATGTTTGGTCAAATAATCGGTCACGATGCGCGCTTTGTGAGACGTAGCATTGTCATGGTGCAAGATCCTTGAGTTGTTTTGCCACAATTCCGGTCGTTTTCTACGCACAGGATCTCTCAAACGCTTAATTACGGCCAGGTAGTACTCCTTATTGACTGTTGATGATTTTCGAGTACGATTTCTTGAACTTTTTCGACGTTATCATCGATAGTTGATGTTGAAGGCTTAGATGAAAAAGGAATCTAAGGTTGAAGCTTAGATGAAAAAGGAATGGATAGGGGACTAAACAAATTTTACGGTCCGTCAAAAGTAAGCTCAGTCAGCCGATATGCTCTCAGCCGGTGTCAGACGTCAGTGATGAATTCAGTTGGGCGAGATTTCAAAGTATCAACAAAATGTCGTCTTGTGTTGTTGAAAAATATGGAAATAACGCCATAAAGGACAACAAGAGCAATGGAATCACATTCCTCGTATAAGTGCAAGCATATTCAGTATATTTTTAGTTTAGCTGACCTAAAACCTTTTATGTGTTGTAAAGGCGCAAACAGGGTTGGCACAAGCAAACTTAAATTGTCAGTTCGATTTTTATTTTTGTTTTCATTTCAGTATTATATATTGAACTAAATTTTATTTTAAAAACAAGTAGGGCTGCCAAAAAACAATAGTCTACGTACTGTTTATTATTTTTTATAATGTCGTTTAGGATGTTTGTATAATATGTCTTAGTTCTGAGGCTGTGATAAAAAGGTACATCCTTGAAAATGGTCAAAATTTTACATGTGACAGACAGCTCGTTTCCATAAAGATTAAAATTCTCAAGTCGTTTCTTGGCTCAAATGTCCTTTTGTCATTGAATGAGTATTCATTCCTTCAACCTGCTACATTTAATCATAGACTCCATCTTCTTAGGGCTATTATCGAAAAATATGTAAATGTAAAACTTTATCATATACATAAAACCAATCCGGGGATTAAAGCCGCCACAAAAGGACAAAAGCGTAATAAACTGAACCTATTTGAAGGAAATAAAAAAAAATTAAAAAGAAAGAACTTAGTGGTTTATCAAAATACCATCACACATTTACGGCGAACGGCAATAATCATCAACAGTTTTTACATAACACTGTACTGACTATTATTTGGACTATTTTTTAGCATCTGAAACGCATTGAACGAAATTTTTAAATGCATAAAATGCAAACATGGACAATTCAAGAATAATCAATTTTATTTGTTTTGCAATGTTTGACCCATACTTGCAATACATTAATGATTTCCTCTTTGTGTTTATTTTATTTTATGATTTCAATATTTTCAAATTGTGTATATTCGACTTTATTAATTTATCATTAATATCGATGATTTTTACTCAGAATAACGATAGTTTAATGAATTATTCCATTAATATTTTTTTCATTTTCCCGCTTGCAAATTCGCGAAAAGATTATTTGATGCCTTGTTAACTATACAATCATGGTACTACTTGTTCTGACCACTATCACTAAATAGGAACCTTAATATTTTAATGCACAATACAGTATATTGTTATTTATTTTCGTGATCATTTTTGGCAACCCTGCCGTTTTCACTTTCATTTTTCAGTTAGTTTTGACGCGCCATTCTGCTCAAAGGGCTTAGGATGCGCGCATCGTTGATGTGTCATGATGGATTAGGATGAATTTTGCACTATATCTACGACCAGATGTCACAAATGTCACAATCCCTTTTTCTCATGCTATAACTAATTCAATTTAAGGAATTTTTTGTCTCATTTCATTCTTCCGCGATTAGATGAATCTATTTGTCACTTTTTCGCATGATGCATTTCCTTATACCTTGGTCCTGCTCTATTACCCTTTACGTATTAGAGTTTGGTGTGCATGTAAAAGTATAGGTGTGTGAGTTTTTTTTAAAAATAGGAACGCTTTTGAACTATCGTCGTACGGAGGTACCGTATCCATTCTTTTTCATCTAAGGTTGAAGGGCGTCCACGACGAGGTGCATCGTCAACTTCTTTGAGACCATTTTTGAACGACGAATACCACTCGTATACTCTTGTTTTTGAGAGAGCAGAGTCCCAGTAGGCTTTTTGTAGCATTTTGAATGCATCAGCACAAGAGATTTCGTTGGAAACACAAAACTTCAAACAAATTCTTTGTTCAATATTTTTTCCATTTTTAAATGTGACGAACTTCAAAAACTTGATTGATATAAACAGACGCCAAACAATTACTAATGACATTTAATATTTGACATTTGGCAGGAGTGTCAGGGAAAGGTGTAACAACCTGGGAAAAAAAATATTCGAATCGGTAAAGCGTTTTAAATTCAAACTACAAATTCCCGGAACTTATTGATCATAGTTTACATACCTATATTACATACTAGCTGCGGTACCCGGCTCCGCTCGGGTTAGTGTCGGCTAAATTATTTCATGGATAAAATGTAGACCACATGATTGATCAAAAATAGGGTCAAACTGGTCCAGGACAATGTATCCGTCTACCAAATTTCATCAAGATCGTTCGAGCCGAAATATCATGATTTAATGAGAAACATCCAATAATTCCCATTTAGAGCTTCATTGACATTTGGTGGCTATTTAAAAAAAAAGCATTTGCCGCCAGAACCTTTCTGCACCTAGTAAGCAAAGTTTACAACGTAGGTAAGTTTTGCGTGGACTCCAACCCACAGCAAGCCTCAAAATTATTGAAAAAATACGCACATAAATCGGGTAAGTTGTTCGCAAATTATAAGAATTTAACACTCTCTAGTCACCCTTCTGGTAATGAAGCGTTACATTATTTAGCCTATAAGTTTTGAGTAGAATCAGGCTAGACGTAGATACAATCCGCATCTAAATCGAAAAACAGGTTCTCAAGGATTTTATTCTATTGGTCGCACCTCTGGCGATTTAGCGTGATGCCAATTAGGCCTAAAGTTGCGGGAAACACCAAGCTGTACTTCGGTACAATTAGTAAAAGTACCCTCCGCCGCCGCTCCCCTCCCCCTACAGCCGCCGCCCTCCCGCCGAGCCGTGCAGCGCAATGTAACTCAAAAGACAGTGGTGACCTCAGCCAGGCGCAAAATAAGCTATGTGGGACTATACGAAGTACTAGTATTATATTCTGTAGAATAATTATAATTATAAAATTGGTTATTGTGCTGTCTCTACAAAAAACACAAAAAAGACAATCTTTCTTATTAAGAACGGAAGAAGATCATTTGACTGAAGAAGGATCTGCCTACAGAATGAATATCACAAATAAATATTGTAAACATACATAAATAATAATTATAAAATAGGGATTATTTAATTTATTTGCTCGCTGCAAACTTCAGCAGTCATATTAACAGTTAGAAATTTAATACCATACCATACAGAATGCGATTTAATACGGACATAGTTCGCTCATTAAAGTTAGTTCACCCGCTCTGAATACTATCTACTGCCGATATTTTTCCAAATCTGCGCGTGTTTACACCGGTGGAAATCGAATCACCATCAATGAAATAATATAAAATATATCGTCACCGCTCGTGTGTCACCGGTCGATATCGAGTCACCGTCAAAGAAACAAAATAAATAATGTCACCGCAGCGGGCGGTAGCGGGCGCCGATATATCTTCTGTGCCGATATATCTTTTGTGCCGAAACACTAGCCACGGAAAATATATTCCCACCTTCTCACTCTGCGGTATTTGTTCACCCAACACCGGAGGACACCCCACCCGGGAGCCCGCAGCGGCAGAGCTATGCTAACATCGCCGCGGCAAACAAAGAATTACAACCGGCCGCCGTTATGACACGGCAGCTACCCATTCTCCCGTCGGACGACACACTCATCGCCCGTATAGTACAGATCACGCTCGCAGCTCTACGCGAGACTAATACCCAGACGGAACTGAATAATGTCTAACAAACCAACACCGAGTCGACGACTAAGAATCCTCCACTTGAACGCGCAAAGCGTGCGCAACAAGTGGGTCGAGATAAAGAATCTCGTTGCAAAGAATAACCCGCACATCGTCGTGATCAACGAATGCCGCCTCGACTTTGCTGTTGCCCGCTTCAACATCCAGGGCTTCGACAAGCTGACACACTCCATCAACCCGCACCTCGGAACAGCGATGTACATTGAGCAGGGTCTGCGGTGGACTCAAGTCGATCTTCTGCCGGGCGTCGAAAACGAGCGAGTAGAAGGAGTTGCAATCAATTTATTCCCCTGTCGTAGCTCGGGCGATTGCGTCAAGATAAAGGGAATCTATCTGTCAAGAGATGCAAGCGCCGCTGACGTAGAGGAAGTGATACTCGAGTCGGAAGCCATAGTAATTGGAGACTTGAATCTACAACTCGTCGAGCTCAACCAAATGCATAATCGGGGAGCGGGCGTGGCTGTGAAACGGGCGCGTGACGTCGGCCTCTGTACAATGGTACACACAAATAAATGCTCTCGCCCCGCCAGCGCCGGCGAGGGCATACTCGATCTTGCCGTTTTAACGCATGGCCTGCAACAGTATAGCGACAGCGCCCGGTGTCGACAAATAGAGTCCGTTAACTCGGACCATCTGCCGTGGCTGCTGGAGATCAACGTGCAAACGGAAAGGAAAATAAACAAGACTCGGAACACGAAGCGGATCTACGAGGACAAGGAACTGCGGAAGTCGTTCGTTGAGACACTCGATTGCGCTGTCGCCGACTCCGCCATCCTGTCCGAAGACATCACCAACGACGTGGAGTGTGAGCGCTACGTCGAGGAGCTAGAACGGGTCATAACACACACTCTGGACATACACGCCCCGCTCCACGAGATGAAGCGACGCGAGCTACTGCCCGAACCCATCCAAGCATTGTGCGCCGAGCGTAACCGCTCGCGCTATAAGATGCGACGTTTTCGACTCACGCCGGATGACCCGCGCTACATAGAGGCGAAACGCATCAACTCGACCACTCATCGGCAAATCAAGCAGCTACGAGAGGAGTCGTGGATCAAGACGCTAGAGAGTCGAGATGATAATCGCGCAAAACTCTGGAAAATACAACGCGCCCTCAAGGCACCGATCCAACGCTTACCCCAAATCACCGGGTGCCGCACAGAGCAAGAGACGATCGATAGCCTCGTAGATGCGGCGATTGTGAAGGACGCACCAGTCGGGTCCGCAGACCAAGCAAGCGAACTCACCACGCCCTTCCTGCCACTCGACTGCACGTCGACCGAGGAGATCAGGCAGGCGTTGCGCAAGTTCAAAAACAAGAAGGCCCCCGGCCCTGATGACATCAAGGCTGATGCACTCAAACTTTGCGATGAAACATTCACTCGCATCTACAAGAATGTCGCGGACTACATGCTACGCACCGGCTACTTTCCGCAACGTTGGAAGCTCGGCATCTGTGTGTTTCTCCACAAGCCAGGCAAAGACTTCAAATCGGCCTCGTCTTACCGTCCGATCACCTTGCTGAATATAATGAGTAAGCTGTGCGAACGCCTGTTGCTCTCCCGACTCCATGCCACCGTGGCGCGTCTTCAGCCTGATTTTCAGCACGGATTCACTCGCGGCCGCGGCACGGGGACACAAATTCTGCGGACCGCCAAGTTTATCACAGATTCGATGAACCCTACGGAGGGCAGAGCAAAACAAAAGGTGGTGATGCTGTCAACAGACCTCAGCAAGGCCTTCGATTCCGTTAATCACCGCGCTCTCATCTACAAAATGCAGTGTGCCAACGTTCCCAACAACGAAATAAAGATCGTCCAGAACTATCTGGCCGATCGCCAGGTAATGGGACGTTTCCGCACTACACTCGGAGCCAAGCAACGACTCATATACGGCGTACCGCAGGGATCGATCCTCGGGCCGGTGATATTCAACCTATATGTAGCGGACCTCAAGGAAATTCACCGGCCGTATTGCCAATCTGGAAACATCATGTTCTCGCAGTACGCCGATGATCTGTGTGTCCTGGGCCGGGGCATCTCAGTCGACCAAGCGGCGAATCGCACGAGCTGGGCGACCGGCGAGGTAACCCGCTATTATCAACGCTGGGGACTCAAGTGTAACGTCGGCAAGACGGAGGCGATCGCGTTTGTCATCGGCCGCGCGCACCAAAAATGGATCTGGCTCGAGGGAGAACGGATCACCTACAAGGACAACATCAAGTACCTCGGAGTGATATTCGATCGCACGCTCACCATGGGCCCGCATACGGACTACGTGGTGAACAAGAGCAAGCGGGTCCGCGGCATGCTAACATCTATCATCGGATGGCACTCCAAGGTCTCCTTGCATGTGAAGCTGCTCATAATCCAGGCCTGCCTGCTGCCGGTGCTAGATTACGGCGTGATCCAACTGTTACCGCGCTTCAGCCAGACCAACATGCGCAAACTGGACCGACAATATAAAGCGGCTCTCAAGACGGCAGGCCATTTCTCACGCAGCACTCCCGACGAGATGCTGTATGGAATGCTGGACTGGGACCCCTGGCACGTTCGCGCGCACGATCTGCAACGAGACATGCTGCAACAACACGCTGAGCAAGGCGATATCCAGGGGCTGCAACGCCCGGGAAATCACTATAACAGATCGAGGCAGTACAACCCGCAGCTGCCCAGCACAAGACTAGGCATAGTTACACCAGTAATAAAGAAAGACCGGGACCGCCAGCTTAGCAAACGAGCGACTGCCCCTCGACCCCGGCTTCTGTGAAGCACACTCAACATCTTGACTAGCTAGGCTATTGAATCCCCGCATATTTAGGTTGGAGTGCTCCATCTCTGGTTAGTGTTATCATGAATCTATCTTCCTTCTTCTTCGGGCAAAAATAAGGACAGATATATTGTAGATTTAAAATTGTCACTGGCCAGAGACGGTGCACTCCACATTTAGTATCAGACACGCTTTACACGTTACATTCTAGTTGTAAGACACCCTTGTAAAATGTAAAGCTGACACACTCGCCCACGGGTGAGCCCCTGTACATACAAGTGACTAGGCAAATAAATTATTTCTGAATCTGAATCTGAATCTCTGCGGTATTTAGCGTCTTGAGGGGAAAAGGAACAGACTGGTGACCGTGCTTTCTCGCCTTCTCACTCTTGTGACTGCCACCTCGCCCAGCGGTTCGGTCAACCTTTTTTCAAACGTATGTTGATGAATTTAAGCACCGTTTTAGTTTGTTACAAAGATCGAATGTCACCTTATCTCTAGGCAGAAGTAAAGTAAGTCTGTATGTAAATGCGTGTAACCGTGTCACCGTTTATTTTAAAATTCAGTCACCAGTAATATCGTGGCTAGCCTGTACGCGGTGACATATCTAATGACAATAAATACGACCCACCCCTACAAGATTGGTGAGGTGTGGATGTGGTGAAGCATCGGCGCGCTCAAACATGCGGCGCGCGAGCTTCACAATAAATTCCTCCACCGGTGGCATCTGCACGCAGCGACATCTCTGAACTCTTTGACTGTGAATGAGATGAGATTGTAAAAAAAACCCATACCATAGACAAATCTCGACATAGAATAAAGTTTGTCCATTTGTAGGAGAACAAATAAATTTAATCCTACTAATTTGACGTTTGTGGAAGAAAATTTTGTCACCACTACCGGGAGGGTGTGTTAAATTCTAGAAGGAGGTGTTTGTTCATGTTACGAATATGTGCGTATGTAGTGGCGATGGCACAGGCGTTTATTAACGTTTTCATGGTTCCAAGACGGGGACAAGCGTAATGAAGAGCGAAAGGTGGATGGGTTTGTTTGGGCAAAGACGGTTTCATTCCGTCCTTTACTTTCCGTTACAGGAAGAAATCAGGCGGAATGGCTTAGAGCAACGCTCTAGCCTGAACGGGAAAACTAAAAAAGTGCAGAGATGAACATAACTTTGACATTAGACAAACTACAATCCTTCTAATCTCACAAGGCAAATGCGCTAAATCAAGATTTTTTTATCTAAATTCATTAAAAACTTACTTAATTTTCAATCTATACAAAATTCACTTTGAAATAACTTAGTTGTAGGCGATTTGCAGGAAGTGGCATTTTATTTGCCGCTATTCTGTAAAACGCTATATTTTTGCTCCTTGCACTGAATGGCACGGAACAGTCTGCGCCAGCTAGTTTGGACCCGCCACCGCCGCTATTTCATTTAACCATCTCGCACAAGACCGGCCTCTCGCTCTGATGCCTCGTGGTCCAGACGATATTAGTTTTCAGATTATTAAACAAGACATCTCAGTCGTCACAATCCATTATGGCGGGAAAACAAATAGAAGTCCTGATCCGCGCAAAATTCCGGACGGACAAAATCGAATGTGTGTCCCGAGCAATCCAGAAAGCCAATTTCTAATTCCTGATACTGATTCCTTATCAGAAAACCTGATGTGTGGCCGCCACCTAATAATGATAATAAAGTTTATGATATCAAATCGGACCGCACTTGAGCGTGCTAACGGTGCTCACAAATAGCCACAAACCATTGCCTGAAGTGTCTTCAATAACAAAGAGTATTTAATGTTCACCAATGAACAATTTTCAAGCGGTCAGCTGTTTACTAACATTAATTAGTGACAAGGAAGGTGATTTTGAGATTTTTTTTTATGCTACCGTTATGATATTAGCCCAATACACCACATTCCCGAAGGAATTCGGTACCATGCCAGGACCTTCCATTTATGAGCACGGCCACATTGAACTGGATTGCAAACTCGCACAATTTTTCATTGTCGCTTAAACCATAGTTTCCATTAGTACCAACCTGGGCGGGCTTAACCGTACCCCTTTGTATAATGTATTCAGCGAGTGCCGAAAACAAAGTATATATGCCGAAACAAAGGCCAAATTTCTCCGGTGGCACAATTGACGTGTCGACACTTTTTTAGTTCCATCCGTTCTCTTGTTATTTCTTCACCTCCATGACCTCACAACCTTGCATTTCTGAGCAATGGCAGCGCTATTCGCAACAACTGAATTCACGCTGTCAGCGTTGAGCGCAATACGGACATTATGTTAATCGGACCACAGCCCAACCATAGACCTAAGTTCCGGCCGCGCCATATTGCTTTCTTTCTAAACACGTTGAAGAGCTCATCGGTCACAATGAGGTTAGTTCTCTGGTTCTAACTTATTTCAAATTGTTAACTTAACACACCTAAATTGATGCTTCTGGGTTACCTACTTGAGCACAATTCCATTTAACCCTAAGTTTGTTGTTCATATTCGTATACATATTTCCATTGGGGGTACCGCAGATGTGTCAAACTGGAAGCATGGAAATCTACACCGTGTACCTACTTGCAAGGAATGAAAATAAATAAAGCTGGCGCTATGTTACTTTCAGCTCGCTCAAGCTGCAGAAGCGGCTCGCCGCATCCGTAATGAGATGTGGCAAGAAGAAGGTTTGGCTCGACCCCAACGAGATAAATGAGATCGCCAACACCAACTCTCGTAAGTAATGTTCAAAATAGGTATTACTTTGGTAGTACATGTACGATGTACTACTAAGAAGCAATTCCCCCGGATGTACTAGAACTAACTATTCCCATCGACGTACCAAAGCACAGTTCCACCTTTGCGAAATTCACCAGGGTTGCTGTTATTCTGTATTGCACGCTTATTAAATACGTTTTCATTTTCTATATTATCAACACAATAGCTTAAATAATTTATATTCATTATAATCACTTTAGTAAAATAGTTTTAGAACAAATGCAATACATAAAAGATAACAAACACCAGGCTAAATACGAATAAGAAATCCCGGAAAAGAAACAATTTCCTTTATTTTCCATACTGGTATCCCTAACCACAGAACGAAGTCGGATCAGGATGAATCCGGAAGCCGGTCGAATATGCGTATATGCCTTCACGTTCACGCAATCTATCTCGCTCGATTATATTTGCAAGGTCGCATCTGCACACAAACAAATGAATCTGTTGTTATTATTATTTCTGACGAAATATTTTCTTGATTTGTGTGTAATAATATGCATGTTTGCCGGTGACAAGTAATTTCAGGGATCTTTTTATTCCTTTCACTCAGATTTTTGTACCTATTGACCATGCATTTTGGCATTTTGTCACATTGCAAAGCCTGTGGATGGCGCGCACGCTCAGATATCAAGTTGACCACAGACTGACACTCAGTAAGGCATCGACGAGCGAATAGGACGCATATTGTACGCGGGGAAAAGCTGATTGCGCATCTATAAGTTTTAGGTTATATCGATGACTATTCCCTATCGCTCTGCTTAATCGGACTGGGACGTATTCAGAGTGGCACGATAATCACTGTATTAATGCCGTGTTTACTAATCTCGTACTAATACTTAATCCGTAACTTCATTCATAGTGCAAAATGAATCCCATACTAACTCATATTGCGGTTTAACATTTCATATGGCAATATTGAATACTTGCTGCTTTGTTTTTGCTTTCCTGCGCACCATGTGGCCTTTATCATTCTCTCCTTAGTGTTCACATTAGCACTAGCACCCGATGAAGCCCGATGAAGCCGTCACTAGCAGTAAGAAGTATCACGTTGAGTTGTAGTGATGTAAGGATAACATGTCGGGTGTGGTTGTGCAGGACAGAACATCCGCAAGATGATAAAGGATGGTCTGGTGATCAAGAAGCCTGTGGCTGTGCACTCGCGGGCTCGCGTCCGAGACAACACGGAGGCGCGCCGGAAGGGACGCCACTGCGGCTTCGGCAAACGCCGTGGTACGGCCAATGCGCGCATGCCACAGAAGGTACCATTGGCGACACCATTAGCAACGAAATTGACCCTACATTTTGTAATTTTTATAAAAGTTTATCAGGCAACATTTTTGTTTTGGTGGGATTATTTAGTATTAAACTTTTTTTTTTGTAGTTTTGAATGACCTGGCACAATCCTTGTATACATTTTTTTAAATGTAAGGCATCATTTCAATCACATGCTAATGGCCAGCTTAGTTTAATTATTTGAGTGAATTATTCAATAAAAGTTTACTTATCATTCAGAAAAAAAAAAACAAATAAAACACATTAATAATAATCATAAATCGTCATTTCAGTAAAATCGAATTGAATACTAGACAAAAAGAGAAATAATATGAATAAATAAAATTAATGATTGTTTGAGTGACCCATGACTAGTTCTGTTAATGGACGTATATGGTCCAAATGTTAAGCAGGTAGGGTGGTCTTGCCTATTGTCGACCATTTAAGGGGGGATTCATTAACATGTTTTTGATTGCTCAGGCAAACCCTTACGTAAAAGATAAAATGAAGTTACGGATGCATAGGAAAACTCAACGGAGTGGTCACATGATAGGTCTACGATCAGTGTTTCCCAAGATATAACCGAGCCCAATATGGACATGACAGGTGGGTAGATCAGGTCGGGCCGTTTTATTTGAGTGGTCGCATGATAGGTCTACTATGGACGAGTGTTTCCCAAGATATAACCAAAAGAAGTTTGGACATGACAGGTAGGTAGATCAGGTTGGGGCGTAAACTTTGAGGGTCTACGACCAGTGTTTCCTAAGATGTAACCGGAAGCTATTTGGACTTTACAGGTAGGTAGATCAGGTTAGGTCATTTAGTTTGAGTTGTTGCATGATAAGTCTACGACCAGTGTTTCCCAAGATGAAACTAAAAGTATGAATGCCCATGGGCTGTGTCAGGCACCTCAGCAGATCCTGGCCATGCCATATGCCGCGCTTCACATAAAAATAAAAATAAATTGCACGTATCTCAAACGCCATGAAGCAATGAAGCGGCCAAGCAACGGTTTCCGACTTCGTTTATAAATATAGAAATTATAAATGAAAACGTTTAAATATTAAAATAAAATATAGCCCATGTTAGTCAGGATTAATGTAGCTTTAGTGGACGAATTTTTAAAATCGGTTCAGTAGTTTTAAAGATTACCTCGTACAAAGAAAGAAAAAACATTACCTCTTTATATAATAATGTAGATGTAGATATGTGCTCAGAGACACCGGTCGCCCTAGATCTACGTGCGTTGACATGTCGCAGTGGGTGTTAACGGTACAATCGTTTTTCTTCGTCTGGCACGGCTTCTGTGCAGAAGTTTTAAAGATATATTTCGTTTATTTAAATCTATTAGTTTTTTCTCTATTGTATCTTTTAATTTTGCTTACATGTCTATTATTGATTTCTTCATTCAATCATCCTTTGTTGATGTACACCAGAGATAAAGAGGGAGGAGATATGGCATCGAAAAAATATATGCAAATCCAACTTAAATGTGCATGGCACAGGCAAACATAGTCGCAGACTTATTAGAGGGTCCCTCTGGGTGGGAATTGACTAGACCATAGAAAAAAAATTAACAAAAAAATAACCGATTTCGCACTAAAAAGTAAAAAATTATTTCAATTTTTGTAGTTACGATTTCTGTTATTTTTGAGTCGGCGTCAGCCGGGCACGCGCTGCGCCAATCAAGAGAACCTAACCTAACCTAACCTAACCTTGGCTGACACCGACTCAAAAAATAACAGAAATCGTAACTACAAAAATGGAAATTATTTTTTACTTTTTAGTGCTTTTTTTTTGAAGTCAGTTATTATTTTTGTAAAATTTTTTTTTATTTGTTTATTTTTAGTGAATCTGAAGTACACTTACTAATTTGTACACGTCCTTTCCAATAAAAAAAGAATCACCGAAATCGGTTGGCTTTATATTGAGTTATTCGTCCATTTGTCGCGCACATCTTAATACAAATTTAAGACTTATGATTTTCTCATGGATATCATTGTCAGAACTTAACCAAATTAAAATGGGACCACTTGGGAAGCACTAGCTATCATTTAAAAAAATAATCATCAAAATCGGTTTACCCAGGCAAAAGTTATGAGGTAACAAACATAAAAAAAAAACAAAAAAAAAAACATATAGACGAATTGATAACCTCCTCCTTTTTTTGAAGTCGGTTAATAAAAAAAAGGGAGAAGATGTGGCATCGAGCGCGCCTAATATGGAACCTGCTGTCTCCAATTTTTAAAAACTACATATCCAACTTAAATGTACATGCCACATGCAAACATAGTCGCAGACTTATTAGAGGGTCCCTGTGGGTGGGAATTGACTAGACCATAGATAAAAAGGGAGAAGATGTGGCATCGAGCGCGCCTAATATGGAACCTGCTGTCTCCAATTTTTAAAAACTACATATCCAACTTAAACGTACATGCCACATGCAAACATAGTCGCAGACGTATTGGAGGGGTTGTGTGGGTGGGAACTGACTTGACGAACACTATATTAGAGCACATTGGCGCTCGGTGCCGATGCTTCCACTGTGTGGCATATGACGCGCTGCCGGCTTACCATTCAATTATATGGTAATTTTGACCATATAGCCGAAACGCAATATTGACTGCATCCCATTTCGCCTTCGTTTCTCTTCAGCGGTTTACACTTATGAAGTTTTTTGTATTGAAAAAACGATGTGGGTGGCTGTGCTGAGGACTGAAGGTACTCATAAAAGCTAAATCCACCCACCCCGCCAACGTCCAAACCCGTTAACGTTCTGTATACTGAATTTTTCACGTGTGCCCTCATGGCCAATTCAGAAACTATAAGAAATATAAGTCACTCGAAGGAGTTATGGAGCCAATTTTGTTAAAAACGAAAACTGCAATATTACATATCAAATACAATATTAAAATTATAATTATTTCCTTAATATTAGCCGGGAATCGAAAAGATTGATTTAAAAATATAAGACACCTGTATTATTATACCAGCCAATAGGGTCGTTTGAAGAAACAAATTATGTGAAGGAATGTCAAACGGCAAACTAAAGGAAAGGGTTTTTTTTTTAAACATAAAAAATATTTTATTACTTGACTTAACTAAGTAATCAATTTGTTAAATGTGCTCTTTCCTTTAGTTTGTCATTTGACATGACTTCTCAGAATTTGTTCCTAACAAGCAACAGTATTGGCTTGTGCAATAATGCAGGTTGCATATTTTTTCTCAAAATCTAGGGGTTCGATTCCTGGCAAAATATCGATATTTATTATACTTTTGGATTTTGACATGAGGCACTTGAAGAATTCAACCTGAACGTAAGAACGTCTGGGGACATCTAGCGGATCTTTATCAAATGTTTTTCCTCAACTCTTTGGATAGTCTAGGGGCTTTAAATTGAGTATAACATCAGTGGTGAGTGCCGTACAGGGGGCGTGTGTTGAGGTGCAAGTGTCTGTGCAGGAACTGTGGGTGCAAAGGCAGCGGGTGCTTCGCAAGCTGCTGCTCAAGTACCGCACGGCCAAGAAGATTGACCGCCACCTATACCACGCGCTCTACATGAAGGCCAAGGGTAACGTGTTCAAGAACAAGCGCGTGCTCATGGAGTACATTCACAGAAAGAAGGCTGAGAAGGCGCGCACGAAGATGCTGAGGTGAGTTCCACCAGTAGGGTGTCATTGCTGAAACCATTTGTATGTGAAATTTTTACTTTTATTTTTAAATTAATTTAATATAATCTTTTTTTTATTATTTACATTTAGCTATGTCATTTTGTAATATTTTTTATTGTAAAATCTAACCACATCAATCACTATGCGCATTGTTTGCTTTGTGGACGTGTAGCATCCTCATCATCACGAAGACTGTTTTTTTCTTTAAAACCGAGACGGTGCTAGAGCGCAACATAACGATTTTGGTCTGTGCCCGTGAATGAGTTAGACCCGTCGGGAAGAGCCACCTTAATCGCATCAATCGAGGTTGTGTGCTCAGATTTTTTATCACAATCCTATAGGCCCCTTTATTCTATCTTTTGAATGTGTGGCCTATGAGACCATTTTCTCACACCAATGTTAGCAGTATTTTATAAACGTCAACATTTTCGCTACTGATTCTTAATTGGGTTTTCGTTGACAATCTTCTACATTTACATGAACTGGCCCCTTGATGCTGCAGTTTCTAGTAGTTCGTTTAATTTGTTTATACCTTCAATGCCATAAACACAATTGGTGGGTTTGCTCTGCTTTATTACTACTACAGGTTGATTGGCTTTATCAGTCCGGTCTATGGGTAAGACACAATATCTGTTCCAAGTTATGACTAACTCCCTCGGGACGGGCTCTCTGACGTTTTTTGATAGTTTTCTCTCTGTCAGTATCTACTCTTTTCCTCTTTTTCAGCTTTGCTAGTCTCTTCATTCTCCATTTGGTTCTTTAAGTGTTCCAAGGACTTCAGTGTTGTATTTAATGTTTCCCAAGGAAGAACTTCTTGGCCGAGCTACTAGCAGGCAGGGATGAAAGACTTGTTGGACAAGTTTCTTGTTAGTCAAGACAGCATTTGGTGTAGGTTCTACTGCCACTGAGGCTTGGTCGTCCAAATCAATGAAGATATTTGTCGGTCAGTCATTTTTTCCTCGACGTCCTTAGTATGGAACTCCTTTTTTGGATGGATATTTGGAAGGATTTTGTGTTTTATCATGTGAGGGCTCGTGGAGGGATTCTCCGGCACTGCCGGTACCCTCCTGGGAAATTGCTATTTTGTTTTTGCTTTTTTGCTTCCATGGTTTTATTTTTGCCCCAATTATCGGGCGCGGCCACCTAGCCCTTGGTGATTAAACACCGTCCTACAAGGCAGCAGGTTGGTTCTAATTCAGAGTACTTTCTCCTGGCATGACTGCCACCCCAGACTCACGAAGTCAAGTTTCCCCGGGTCCGACCTTAATTTTATGCAGCGGCTCATACTCGCTACTGTCATCCTCTGTCAAAGGGTTGGTGCCCCCAGCACCCCTCGACATGGATCTTCAAATTGTCTGTGACTGTCTAAGAAGCTACCCATTATACCTGAAAGCCGTTCAACTATCCGCAACCTGTGGACGTGTTCGGTGGCGGATGAAGATACTCTGGGGATTTTCTCCCAGAATTGAAAGAATAAATGTGCCCAAAGAAAATTACCTATGGTCACCAGTGAAGTTTCTTTACGAATCCGCAGATCAATTGTTGTTAATTGTTTATTCATCATCCATAGACAGTACACTGCACTCGGATTTGTCATATTTTTTCATTTCATTTTATCACAATCAGATTGATAAAATGGAAATATAAAGTTTACCAATGAACTTACTATCTAATGGCCGAGTGCACGACACCTCGTAAAATGTTATCCGTTACTGATTACATTTGACGATGATGTGACAGCTAATCGCCCATCATATGAATTTGAGTTTTGAGAAATTGAGTTGCACGTAACATATTTTCGTCAAAGTTAGCTTGCCAGCCGTCAGACCACAAATAGTCCCTTGAAACAATCGGCAAAAATATTTGCTGTATGGCAACTCTCAGCACTGCCTGAGCTGACATAGTACTGTCCTTCTTCCACAGTATATTATCAGAAAGAGACAGGCACAATTGAAGCACCCTCTAGCGTCAATCGTTAGTACTAACAAACAAAACAGTTGCTCTTGGAGCCGCGGGGTGGCGCTACTAGCACTCAAAATGTCGGCTTGCTATCAGCTGTTGGTAGAACATTGATTAACTCGGCTGTCTCTTCGTGCAACCGGGGCTAAGTTTCGTGCAATGCAAAATTTCCCTGATCAGGCCTTAATCATACGTTGACGGTGATGTTGACGTGCAACCGGCCCTAAGCGACCAAAATGTATAATTCTCTAATAAGTAGGAGATGTATGTGAGGGTATGTGATATAATGTGTGCGTGTGTGGGGTGTGATCGCAGCGACCAGGCCGAGGCGCGGCGGCTGAAGGTGAAGGAGGCGCGCAAGCGGCGCGAGGAGCGCATCGCCGCCAAGAAGGAGGAGCTGCTGCAGAGCTTCGCTCGCGAGGACGAGGCCGCCGTCACCGCCAAGAAGTAGTCACTTCTGTCTTCTCTTCAATAAACACTTCAAAACTAACTATACCCTTTCATTTTCGCAACAGGTGATTCTTCTACGTATTAAGATATGCGCAGGTATCTTGTAGACTTGTTCATTATTCAGCTTATACAAAATTTCATAAGTATCCACTCATTCAGAACTTCAACTTTTAGGTCTCTAGTAAAAATATTCGCAATATCGTCATATCAGAAAAGTTTATTCATTATTCACAGGCAAAAAATTGCCCTCGGATTTGTCATATTTTATCATCAGCGTAGCGATGAAGTGACAAGAAACTTTGCAAAATTTGTTAAACTTTTTCTATAAATATAGGGTGGAAGCACCGGCTATCGTCCAACTCTGTCGTGTCAGGTGCATATCAGTTATCTAGAGAAACTTAGGCGGAAAGAGCGGAAATCGAACTGGGTAGGTGTTTGTTTTTAGTTTTTTTATTTTCAATATACAACTAAAATGACCTGTAATAAGGGTTTGATTCTCTTGTATCTATCCTATTTTAGTTCAGGTGTCACGCATAAGCCGACTATCAAATGTTACAAGACATACGCTTTAGTTAGAGGGTCACGGTACCCAAGTGCAACGCCAAGTTTTGTAGTTCATAGAGGATTTGAGAACCACAGTCCTAATATTTAAAATAATATATTATTATTATTATTATATTGTAATGCACAAGCAGCATTATGCTGATGCGTGCACTTCTTTTTATGCACTTGCACTTTTGTTTTTAAGCACTTGCACTTATTTATTTATTGTCTTGTCTATGAATTTTTTATTTTTATTTTAAGTAAAGATCCAGTTTGTTTTTGAAAACATTTACTGAAGATGAACTTATTATTTCCTTAGGTAGGCCGTTCCAATTATCCACAACTTGGTTTGTTAGGAAATGTTTTGAGGATTTATAGAAGAAAAGATTCCGACGAATTGAGAAACTCCTCCTTTTTTTTTTAAGTCGCTTAAAAATCATGTAGTTGGCCGTTCTTTTTCAAAATAATAAAAAAATAACTTGTCCAACCCAATGCTTAGGCAAGACCTACTAGTGTACAGCAGGCACAAAACTTTAAGCCGCTGTATGTTCCTGCACAGTAGCCAATTTTAGGTCACCGCTCTGTCATGTAGCGGATGCTTGTACACTCAGAAATACTTAGGTGGTGAATCTTGTGCTTTAGTTATAATATTTTCGGTACCTACAGTTATGAAGTGTTTAGTTTGTGAAGTAATATTTTTATAGTTCTAATATTAAAAAAAAATACTCTTTTAAGTGAGAACTAGAGGACAAGTTGGATTTAATTGCTGGACAAAAAATAACACTGTCCATAAAATGTGGAATTTCTCCTTAATAAAAAAGAGTAAAAATATGTTTTCTTGTATTCATGTTTGTAAAAAAATATAAAAACGTTTAAAAAGTCCTTGCAATTAATAAAATATACTTTTTAGCCAGCCTTTAGGTTAGCTTATTTCAACGAAATTTTGCTCAAAATAGCTTTATTTGATCGAACTAGATGTCTGATGACCGTTGGCATTGTAAAATTGTGTTAGGTTTCTAAGTTATAAGGTCCGATCGTGCGTTTTATACAATAACTTTGGAGGTGGATTACGCAATGATAAAGTAAGAATATCTTAAAAAGATTAGTCATCAGACATAGCTAATTTAATCAAGATTTATAATGTAATTGGTTTTTGTTAGATTTTGGACTACAGTGGTCGTGGTTTGCTTTTAGCTATAAGTCGTTTTGTAATTGAAATTTTCGTAAATCTTACCAAATCATACACTATGCACATTGTCTTTTTTGTGGACATGTTGCATCTTCCTCATCGCGGAGCCTGTCTTTTTCTTTGAAACACAGAAGGTCCCAGAGCGCAACAGCACGGTTTTGTACTGTGCTCGCGAATGAGTTAGTCCCGCCGAGTTGGGCCGCCTTAAGGATGTTCCGACCCAAACAATGTTTTTTTTACACAGAACGCAAAGAGTATTGCACTTTAAGGCACGAATTCGTCAAAAATATTAAATATAGCCATAGTAGTTGCAGCTAAAACATATTCACAATTTCAGGATTAATGGTTTCGTTGTAATTGCCGATTAGAAGTTTTACACCGTTAGATGGCGCTGTTAAATAAAAATAGTATTTAAATAAATTCTAACAAAACCAATAATCCTGAAATTGTGAAATTGTTTAGAAGTTTTACACCGTTAGATGGCGCTGTTAAATAAAAATAGTATTTAAATAAATTGTAACAAAACCAATAATCCTGAAATTGTGAAATTGTTTTCGCTGCAAGTAATATGACTATATTAAACTTTTATTATTAATTCGTGGCTTAAAGTGCAATACTTTTTGCGTTATTTGTGCAAACAACTTTATATGGGTCGGAACAGCCTTAAGTTCGCTGGCTGCTATGTAGTTTTCAATTTCTTCTACTGTGGTGTCTCTATGGAGGCGACACAGGTGGGCATAGGCTAGACCTTCCGGCCGGTCTACTGTGCGTAGAAGGGGCTGGTCCGGTGTTATTTTGCGCGTGCCAATTATCATCGGGTTACTATTTCGGTGATTCTTTCTTGCATAGGAAGGCGCTGCATTTCCGTTGTCATTAGATTCCAATGCGGTGACGATAGCGCGGCGAGATTTCTGTTTTTTTCTCCGTTTCTCACTCGCACTCGCCTCATCAAGCGAGACAGTGGGTATGCAAGGAGGGGGCGAAGTTGGATGTGATCTCGGCATGTTCTGCGTCGGCTGTAACTGCATCGGATTTTTCAGGTTCGAATCGCTATTTTGCCAAGTATCAGTAACATTGCGGGTATTCGTGAAATGTTTCGCCGTGTTGTTTATCAATGGTACTACAGTATTGTTGATCATCGGTGCACTTGCGACCATATTCGGAGCTGCATAATTAGCCGCTGTGTTTAATTTCTCTTCGAGCCGCTGCAGTCTATGTGCGTGTTGCGCAAGCAAGTGCTAATGAATTTAGCTGTTGCAAGTGGTCCATCTTTAGTTCGCATCGACTTACCGCCGAGTAGAGCAGCGACATTTTATTGGCAATGTTGTGTAGCGCTGCTCTCACGTCCGGGGCTGCAAACAGGTGTGCCAGTGCAAAGCGGGTTGCTGCATCAGGTGCGAACATCGGATTTACGTAATTAATTGTTGTTTAGTTTAATGCAAATGTTTACATACGAAGTATTTCGGGCCCAAATTCTACATGTGTTAACTCGTGATTTTGTGCGTGAATATCTTACTCGTTAACAAATTGAAATTGTACGCTAGTCTCGATCGAGCGGCATTAAAGACTTGCGCCTACTGTACATTGTGCCATAACCACTACGTAATGTTCCGAATGTGAAGGTGAAATCTGCAAAAAAATATACTATTCAAGGTAAAGAAGCTCCTCATCAACTCGCAGCTCCTAACTTACTAAGAAGATAATAAACTCCCGGAAGACAAGCAGCACGATCAACAGGAGATCTTCTAACGAACGGAATATTTGTTCTGTGGAAACACTATATTTGTATGAAATATTCACATTTCGATAACATACAATTATCCGATATGCAGCGACATCTATTGCATAATAGTGATAATATGTTGCGCTTGTTTTCTCGAATTGCACGTTTCTCTCGAATAACAACTTTTTTTGCAAAAAATCGAAATTGTATATGGGGAAATCTAGGCACAGGCGTCAATGAGCCATAAGAGTATTTTGTGCCGAGACAAGTTGTTTCCGTAACTTTATCCCAACTCTTGAATATACACAAGACTGCAAATTCTGGGGGCAAAATAAGCACATAATCATTTATTTTTTCTCTAATCTCAAATAAATATCTCAGTTCACATACTATTGAAATAGTAAGTAATGTGACTTCGATACGAAGTGCTTGAACCTCGGCTTGAACTAGCAATATGTTTATTTTATCCTTCAGAATCCTACGGTGGTGTGCCCACTAAAATTAGCTAGAAAATCTAGAAAATTGCCTGCAACCGATTATAATATAGAAAAAAAAAAACTGGAACGCGATGCGAACCCCGAATCTTTTCCATCAATTTTGCTGCCGTCAGTGTATGTTCGGAGGTCCGAATCTGTGTCCCACTCCACCCCGCCCTCGTCTTCCAGGCGCACGTAGCTAATTTTAGTCCTTAGGGCTGGGTGCACAAGGTCGAAAGGGCAGCACCGAGTCTCAAGCTCTCTATCTAGGAGAGACTCGAAGCTCTGTCCCCTCTTGACCTCGCCCAGAGCCAGAGATTCACGTACCCGCAGGTACAGAGGAAGAAGCCGGGAGCTGACCAGAGCGAAGTGTAGCGAGGTTGTCCTATGCGCTCTCGCAATGCGAACTGCAAAAGAGCGCTTTATCTCAGAGCCGTTTCCGAACATACACATTTTCAGCTGCGGAACTCCAGACGCTACTAGCGTAGCGTAGTATGGACTCCACCGCAGAGAAGTAAATCGATCTGATGATCTCACTCTTGAGGCTCCACGACGAGCGCGCAGCGTGGCTAATGCTGTGATAAAGCTTCACAGTCTTAGCACACTGCGCCCCCACGTGAGGCCTCGTCCTCTTACCGTCAGTAATGACGCCCAGGTGCTTCATTTCCTTCCCGGAGGTAAAAGCAGTACCACAAATCATGAATACCGGCTCATCATACTTTATTTTATTCTAGTGAAAATGAGCGCTTGTGTCTTATACGGGGCAAAATTGAGCTTGTGGTCACCGCCCAGCCTGCCACCACTGCCAGGGCCTCATCGACCTGTGTCTCTAGGAAAGCAGTATTCGACGCGCCGACGATCAGCATTATGTCGTCAGCGTATGCCTTGACATAAACGGGACCGGCCAACAGCTGGAGAAGGGAGTCCAGCAGTACGTTCCAGAGCAAGGGGCAGCGTGCCGATCCTTGGATGCAACCCTTGGTTGCTCTGGAGACCTCAGCTCCCGCATACTGGACAGTGACTGTCCACTGTGTGAGTTATTAAGTTAAGTAATTTATTTATTAATTAAGACTTTTCACATTGTGGGTTGTTGTTTCCTCGTAGTTCTTAGTTCTTTGCTTTAGACCGTTCTACCAACGTAAGTTTGGCAGTAGCATTTAGGGATGAAATCATAATTGTGTTACATCATTTATGTGGACGAAAAAAAGACAAAAAAAAACATAATTTATAGACCAGTGAAGTTTCTTTGCGGGTTCTTCTTAACTGGTTGAGAGAATCCGCGGATCAATCAAATTGTGACATGACTTGGTGTAGTTTTACTACCAGAAGTTGAATAAATAAATGAAATGAAAAATGAAATGAAATGAAATGACCTTTCGGTCACTAAGGTAGCTGGAGATGAGGCCGTACAGCTTGCCCGGACACTCCTTTCCAATCAGCTGGGATCGGATGGCCGGTCACCAGGCATTGTCGAACGCTCCCTCAATATCCAGAAACACAAGCGCGACTATTTCTTTCCGACGGACCCGCATATCGATCTCAGCCATGGCGGAGCACAGCGCGTCATAAGTGGGTTTCTGTGGCATGAACGCGTACTGGTTGTCGCACAGATGTCCGCCACTACCCAAATGCCACATAAGCCGTCGGGAGAACATATTCTCAACGATTTTACCAAAGACTGGCAGGAGGCCAATGGGACGGTGTACGGAGGAGGGAGTGGGATCGGAGGTGTTATTACCTCATATTACTAAGGAACGCAGCGTGACACTGCGCGGGGTAGCGGGGAGAAAAACATTTCATGGTGGGGGTTCAAACTCCGCCTTTTGTGCTAAATCCATCTACCGGAAGAACATATTGTATTCTGATAGCAGCTATTCCGAGACCTATTCTTAGTGGTTACAAGACTACAACTAGATGGCGCCTTTTGCTTTTAACTGATAGTTTTTTCTAAAAAAAAACCTTCGAAATTTAAATATTTACCTTCACGTGGATTCAAATAATTTTAATTTAAAAATGTCATAAAAATGTGCATCCCATTTCCCAGAAGCCTGGAAATCAGCCGTTATAAGGATAGTGCCAAAGCCAGGCAAGGACGACTACGGTGTGCCCACGGAGGACTGAGGTAGAGAGGAGATGGTCTAAGCAAACTGGGTCTGTGTCCACCAAGTGGGTCTCTACGTCACATCCCACGTGATAAGAAGGCGTGTCTTAGCGACATTCACGACATTCGCGACATGGCGCTGGCGGTGTTAGGTTGAGGGACAATATTGTGATCTGCGGCGCAATTTTCGGCGAACAGTCGATTACACGATGATATATTGTGTAAAATGTTGCAAACATTACACAAGATAAAAATACTTAAAGCCCGTAGGTGGAATTACGCTTTATTTGTCAGTAAAACAACTCATATTTTATAATTTGAGACAATATTCAAACATTGTATCGATGTATCGGTCTTGCAATATGCCGATAGATGGCGCGCAATAATTGTATTGGTTAGGTTAGGTTAGGTTAGGTTAGGTTAGGTTAGGTTAGGTTAGGTTAGGTTAGGTTAGGTTAGGTTAGGTTAGGTTAGGTTAGGTTAGGTTAGGTTAGGTTAGGTTAGGTTAGGTTAGGTTAGGTTAGGTTAGGTTAGGTTAGGTTAGGTTAGGTTAGGTTAGGTTAGGTTAGGTTAGGTTAGGTTAGGTTAGGTTAGGTTAGGTTAGGTTAGGTTAGGTTAGGTTAGGTTAGGTTAGGTTAGGTTAGGTTAGGTTAGGTTAGGTTAGGTTAGGTTAGGTTAGGTTAGGTTAGGTTAGGTTAGGTTAGGTTAGGTTAGGTTAGGTTAGGTTAGGTTAGGTTAGGTTAGGTTAGGTTAGGTTAGGTTAGGTTAGGTTAGGTTAGGTTAGGTTAGGTTAGGTTAGGTTAGGTTAGGTTAGGTTAGGTTAGGTTAGGTTAGGTTAGGTTAGGTTAGGTTAGGTTAGGTTAGGTTAGGTTAGGTTAGGTTAGGTTAGGTTAGGTTAGGTTAGGTTAGGTTAGGTTAGGTTAGGTTAGGTTAGGTTAGGTTAGGTTAGGTTAGGTTAGGTTAGGTTAGGTTAGGTTAGGTTAGGTTAGGTTAGGTTAGGTTAGGTTAGGTTAGGTTAGGTTAGGTTAGGTTAGGTTAGGTTAGGTTAGGTTAGGTTAGGTTAGGTTAGGTTAGGTTAGGTTAGGTTAGGTTAGGTTAGGTTAGGTTAGGTTAGGTTAGGTTAGGTTAGGTTAGGTTAGGTTAGGTTAGGTTAGGTTAGGTTAGGTTAGGTTAGGTTAGGTTAGGTTAGGTTAGGTTAGGTTAGGTTAGGTTAGGTTAGGTTAGGTTAGGTTAGGTTAGGTTAGGTTAGGTTAGGTTAGGTTAGGTTAGGTTAGGTTAGGTTAGGTTAGGTTAGGTTAGGTTAGGTTAGGTTAGGTTAGGTTAGGTTAGGTTAGGTTAGGTTAGGTTAGGTTAGGTTAGGTTAGGTTAGGTTAGGTTAGGTTAGGTTAGGTTAGGTTAGGTTAGGTTAGGTTAGGTTAGGTTAGGTTAGGTTAGGTTAGGTTAGGTTAGGTTAGGTTAGGTTAGGTTAGGTTAGGTTAGGTTAGGTTAGGTTAGGTTAGGTTAGGTTAGGTTAGGTTAGGTTAGGTTAGGTTAGGTTAGGTTAGGTTAGGTTAGGTTAGGTTAGGTTAGGTTAGGTTAGGTTAGGTTAGGTTAGGTTAGGTTAGGTTAGGTTAGGTTAGGTTAGGTTAGGTTAGGTTAGGTTAGGTTAGGTTAGGTTAGGTTAGGTTAGGTTAGGTTAGGTTAGGTTAGGTTAGGTTAGGTTAGGTTAGGTTAGGTTAGGTTAGGTTAGGTTAGGTTAGGTTAGGTTAGGTTAGGTTAGGTTAGGTTAGGTTAGGTTAGGTTAGGTTAGGTTAGGTTAGGTTAGGTTAGGTTAGGTTAGGTTAGGTTAGGTTAGGTTAGGTTAGGTTAGGTTAGGTTAGGTTAGGTTAGGTTAGGTTAGGTTAGGTTAGGTTAGGTTAGGTTAGGTTAGGTTAGGTTAGGTTAGGTTAGGTTAGGTTAGGTTAGGTTAGGTTAGGTTAGGTTAGGTTAGGTTAGGTTAGGTTAGGTTAGGTTAGGTTAGGTTAGGTTAGGTTAGGTTAGGTTAGGTTAGGTTAGGTTAGGTTAGGTTAGGTTAGGTTAGGTTAGGTTAGGTTAGGTTAGGTTAGGTTAGGTTAGGTTAGGTTAGGTTAGGTTAGGTTAGGTTAGGTTAGGTTAGGTTAGGTTAGGTTAGGTTAGGTTAGGTTAGGTTAGGTTAGGTTAGGTTAGGTTAGGTTAGGTTAGGTTAGGTTAGGTTAGGTTAGGTTAGGTTAGGTTAGGTTAGGTTAGGTTAGGTTAGGTTAGGTTAGGTTAGGTTAGGTTAGGTTAGGTTAGGTTAGGTTAGGTTAGGTTAGGTTAGGTTAGGTTAGGTTAGGTTAGGTTAGGTTAGGTTAGGTTAGGTTAGGTTAGGTTAGGTTAGGTTAGGTTAGGTTAGGTTAGGTTAGGTTAGGTTAGGTTAGGTTAGGTTAGGTTAGGTTAGGTTAGGTTAGGTTAGGTTAGGTTAGGTTAGGTTAGGTTAGGTTAGGTTAGGTTAGGTTAGGTTAGGTTAGGTTAGGTTAGGTTAGGTTAGGTTAGGTTAGGTTAGGTTAGGTTAGGTTAGGTTAGGTTAGGTTAGGTTAGGTTAGGTTAGGTTAGGTTAGGTTAGGTTAGGTTAGGTTAGGTTAGGTTAGGTTAGGTTAGGTTAGGTTAGGTTAGGTTAGGTTAGGTTAGGTTAGGTTAGGTTAGGTTAGGTTAGGTTAGGTTAGGTTAGGTTAGGTTAGGTTAGGTTAGGTTAGGTTAGGTTAGGTTAGGTTAGGTTAGGTTAGGTTAGGTTAGGTTAGGTTAGGTTAGGTTAGGTTAGGTTAGGTTAGGTTAGGTTAGGTTAGGTTAGGTTAGGTTAGGTTAGGTTAGGTTAGGTTAGGTTAGGTTAGGTTAGGTTAGGTTAGGTTAGGTTAGGTTAGGTTAGGTTAGGTTAGGTTAGGTTAGGTTAGGTTAGGTTAGGTTAGGTTAGGTTAGGTTAGGTTAGGTTAGGTTAGGTTAGGTTAGGTTAGGTTAGGTTAGGTTAGGTTAGGTTAGGTTAGGTTAGGTTAGGTTAGGTTAGGTTAGGTTAGGTTAGGTTAGGTTAGGTTAGGTTAGGTTAGGTTAGGTTAGGTTAGGTTAGGTTAGGTTAGGTTAGGTTAGGTTAGGTTAGGTTAGGTTAGGTTAGGTTAGGTTAGGTTAGGTTAGGTTAGGTTAGGTTAGGTTAGGTTAGGTTAGGTTAGGTTAGGTTAGGTTAGGTTAGGTTAGGTTAGGTTAGGTTAGGTTAGGTTAGGTTAGGTTAGGTTAGGTTAGGTTAGGTTAGGTTAGGTTAGGTTAGGTTAGGTTAGGTTAGGTTAGGTTAGGTTAGGTTAGGTTAGGTTAGGTTAGGTTAGGTTAGGTTAGGTTAGGTTAGGTTAGGTTAGGTTAGGTTAGGTTAGGTTAGGTTAGGTTAGGTTAGGTTAGGTTAGGTTAGGTTAGGTTAGGTTAGGTTAGGTTAGGTTAGGTTAGGTTAGGTTAGGTTAGGTTAGGTTAGGTTAGGTTAGGTTAGGTTAGGTTAGGTTAGGTTAGGTTAGGTTAGGTTAGGTTAGGTTAGGTTAGGTTAGGTTAGGTTAGGTTAGGTTAGGTTAGGTTAGGTTAGGTTAGGTTAGGTTAGGTTAGGTTAGGTTAGGTTAGGTTAGGTTAGGTTAGGTTAGGTTAGGTTAGGTTAGGTTAGGTTAGGTTAGGTTAGGTTAGGTTAGGTTAGGTTAGGTTAGGTTAGGTTAGGTTAGGTTAGGTTAGGTTAGGTTAGGTTAGGTTAGGTTAGGTTAGGTTAGGTTAGGTTAGGTTAGGTTAGGTTAGGTTAGGTTAGGTTAGGTTAGGTTAGGTTAGGTTAGGTTAGGTTAGGTTAGGTTAGGTTAGGTTAGGTTAGGTTAGGTTAGGTTAGGTTAGGTTAGGTTAGGTTAGGTTAGGTTAGGTTAGGTTAGGTTAGGTTAGGTTAGGTTAGGTTAGGTTAGGTTAGGTTAGGTTAGGTTAGGTTAGGTTAGGTTAGGTTAGGTTAGGTTAGGTTAGGTTAGGTTAGGTTAGGTTAGGTTAGGTTAGGTTAGGTTAGGTTAGGTTAGGTTAGGTTAGGTTAGGTTAGGTTAGGTTAGGTTAGGTTAGGTTAGGTTAGGTTAGGTTAGGTTAGGTTAGGTTAGGTTAGGTTAGGTTAGGTTAGGTTAGGTTAGGTTAGGTTAGGTTAGGTTAGGTTAGGTTAGGTTAGGTTAGGTTAGGTTAGGTTAGGTTAGGTTAGGTTAGGTTAGGTTAGGTTAGGTTAGGTTAGGTTAGGTTAGGTTAGGTTAGGTTAGGTTAGGTTAGGTTAGGTTAGGTTAGGTTAGGTTAGGTTAGGTTAGGTTAGGTTAGGTTAGGTTAGGTTAGGTTAGGTTAGGTTAGGTTAGGTTAGGTTAGGTTAGGTTAGGTTAGGTTAGGTTAGGTTAGGTTAGGTTAGGTTAGGTTAGGTTAGGTTAGGTTAGGTTAGGTTAGGTTAGGTTAGGTTAGGTTAGGTTAGGTTAGGTTAGGTTAGGTTAGGTTAGGTTAGGTTAGGTTAGGTTAGGTTAGGTTAGGTTAGGTTAGGTTAGGTTAGGTTAGGTTAGGTTAGGTTAGGTTAGGTTAGGTTAGGTTAGGTTAGGTTAGGTTAGGTTAGGTTAGGTTAGGTTAGGTTAGGTTAGGTTAGGTTAGGTTAGGTTAGGTTAGGTTAGGTTAGGTTAGGTTAGGTTAGGTTAGGTTAGGTTAGGTTAGGTTAGGTTAGGTTAGGTTAGGTTAGGTTAGGTTAGGTTAGGTTAGGTTAGGTTAGGTTAGGTTAGGTTAGGTTAGGTTAGGTTAGGTTAGGTTAGGTTAGGTTAGGTTAGGTTAGGTTAGGTTAGGTTAGGTTAGGTTAGGTTAGGTTAGGTTAGGTTAGGTTAGGTTAGGTTAGGTTAGGTTAGGTTAGGTTAGGTTAGGTTAGGTTAGGTTAGGTTAGGTTAGGTTAGGTTAGGTTAGGTTAGGTTAGGTTAGGTTAGGTTAGGTTAGGTTAGGTTAGGTTAGGTTAGGTTAGGTTAGGTTAGGTTAGGTTAGGTTAGGTTAGGTTAGGTTAGGTTAGGTTAGGTTAGGTTAGGTTAGGTTAGGTTAGGTTAGGTTAGGTTAGGTTAGGTTAGGTTAGGTTAGGTTAGGTTAGGTTAGGTTAGGTTAGGTTAGGTTAGGTTAGGTTAGGTTAGGTTAGGTTAGGTTAGGTTAGGTTAGGTTAGGTTAGGTTAGGTTAGGTTAGGTTAGGTTAGGTTAGGTTAGGTTAGGTTAGGTTAGGTTAGGTTAGGTTAGGTTAGGTTAGGTTAGGTTAGGTTAGGTTAGGTTAGGTTAGGTTAGGTTAGGTTAGGTTAGGTTAGGTTAGGTTAGGTTAGGTTAGGTTAGGTTAGGTTAGGTTAGGTTAGGTTAGGTTAGGTTAGGTTAGGTTAGGTTAGGTTAGGTTAGGTTAGGTTAGGTTAGGTTAGGTTAGGTTAGGTTAGGTTAGGTTAGGTTAGGTTAGGTTAGGTTAGGTTAGGTTAGGTTAGGTTAGGTTAGGTTAGGTTAGGTTAGGTTAGGTTAGGTTAGGTTAGGTTAGGTTAGGTTAGGTTAGGTTAGGTTAGGTTAGGTTAGGTTAGGTTAGGTTAGGTTAGGTTAGGTTAGGTTAGGTTAGGTTAGGTTAGGTTAGGTTAGGTTAGGTTAGGTTAGGTTAGGTTAGGTTAGGTTAGGTTAGGTTAGGTTAGGTTAGGTTAGGTTAGGTTAGGTTAGGTTAGGTTAGGTTAGGTTAGGTTAGGTTAGGTTAGGTTAGGTTAGGTTAGGTTAGGTTAGGTTAGGTTAGGTTAGGTTAGGTTAGGTTAGGTTAGGTTAGGTTAGGTTAGGTTAGGTTAGGTTAGGTTAGGTTAGGTTAGGTTAGGTTAGGTTAGGTTAGGTTAGGTTAGGTTAGGTTAGGTTAGGTTAGGTTAGGTTAGGTTAGGTTAGGTTAGGTTAGGTTAGGTTAGGTTAGGTTAGGTTAGGTTAGGTTAGGTTAGGTTAGGTTAGGTTAGGTTAGGTTAGGTTAGGTTAGGTTAGGTTAGGTTAGGTTAGGTTAGGTTAGGTTAGGTTAGGTTAGGTTAGGTTAGGTTAGGTTAGGTTAGGTTAGGTTAGGTTAGGTTAGGTTAGGTTAGGTTAGGTTAGGTTAGGTTAGGTTAGGTTAGGTTAGGTTAGGTTAGGTTAGGTTAGGTTAGGTTAGGTTAGGTTAGGTTAGGTTAGGTTAGGTTAGGTTAGGTTAGGTTAGGTTAGGTTAGGTTAGGTTAGGTTAGGTTAGGTTAGGTTAGGTTAGGTTAGGTTAGGTTAGGTTAGGTTAGGTTAGGTTAGGTTAGGTTAGGTTAGGTTAGGTTAGGTTAGGTTAGGTTAGGTTAGGTTAGGTTAGGTTAGGTTAGGTTAGGTTAGGTTAGGTTAGGTTAGGTTAGGTTAGGTTAGGTTAGGTTAGGTTAGGTTAGGTTAGGTTAGGTTAGGTTAGGTTAGGTTAGGTTAGGTTAGGTTAGGTTAGGTTAGGTTAGGTTAGGTTAGGTTAGGTTAGGTTAGGTTAGGTTAGGTTAGGTTAGGTTAGGTTAGGTTAGGTTAGGTTAGGTTAGGTTAGGTTAGGTTAGGTTAGGTTAGGTTAGGTTAGGTTAGGTTAGGTTAGGTTAGGTTAGGTTAGGTTAGGTTAGGTTAGGTTAGGTTAGGTTAGGTTAGGTTAGGTTAGGTTAGGTTAGGTTAGGTTAGGTTAGGTTAGGTTAGGTTAGGTTAGGTTAGGTTAGGTTAGGTTAGGTTAGGTTAGGTTAGGTTAGGTTAGGTTAGGTTAGGTTAGGTTAGGTTAGGTTAGGTTAGGTTAGGTTAGGTTAGGTTAGGTTAGGTTAGGTTAGGTTAGGTTAGGTTAGGTTAGGTTAGGTTAGGTTAGGTTAGGTTAGGTTAGGTTAGGTTAGGTTAGGTTAGGTTAGGTTAGGTTAGGTTAGGTTAGGTTAGGTTAGGTTAGGTTAGGTTAGGTTAGGTTAGGTTAGGTTAGGTTAGGTTAGGTTAGGTTAGGTTAGGTTAGGTTAGGTTAGGTTAGGTTAGGTTAGGTTAGGTTAGGTTAGGTTAGGTTAGGTTAGGTTAGGTTAGGTTAGGTTAGGTTAGGTTAGGTTAGGTTAGGTTAGGTTAGGTTAGGTTAGGTTAGGTTAGGTTAGGTTAGGTTAGGTTAGGTTAGGTTAGGTTAGGTTAGGTTAGGTTAGGTTAGGTTAGGTTAGGTTAGGTTAGGTTAGGTTAGGTTAGGTTAGGTTAGGTTAGGTTAGGTTAGGTTAGGTTAGGTTAGGTTAGGTTAGGTTAGGTTAGGTTAGGTTAGGTTAGGTTAGGTTAGGTTAGGTTAGGTTAGGTTAGGTTAGGTTAGGTTAGGTTAGGTTAGGTTAGGTTAGGTTAGGTTAGGTTAGGTTAGGTTAGGTTAGGTTAGGTTAGGTTAGGTTAGGTTAGGTTAGGTTAGGTTAGGTTAGGTTAGGTTAGGTTAGGTTAGGTTAGGTTAGGTTAGGTTAGGTTAGGTTAGGTTAGGTTAGGTTAGGTTAGGTTAGGTTAGGTTAGGTTAGGTTAGGTTAGGTTAGGTTAGGTTAGGTTAGGTTAGGTTAGGTTAGGTTAGGTTAGGTTAGGTTAGGTTAGGTTAGGTTAGGTTAGGTTAGGTTAGGTTAGGTTAGGTTAGGTTAGGTTAGGTTAGGTTAGGTTAGGTTAGGTTAGGTTAGGTTAGGTTAGGTTAGGTTAGGTTAGGTTAGGTTAGGTTAGGTTAGGTTAGGTTAGGTTAGGTTAGGTTAGGTTAGGTTAGGTTAGGTTAGGTTAGGTTAGGTTAGGTTAGGTTAGGTTAGGTTAGGTTAGGTTAGGTTAGGTTAGGTTAGGTTAGGTTAGGTTAGGTTAGGTTAGGTTAGGTTAGGTTAGGTTAGGTTAGGTTAGGTTAGGTTAGGTTAGGTTAGGTTAGGTTAGGTTAGGTTAGGTTAGGTTAGGTTAGGTTAGGTTAGGTTAGGTTAGGTTAGGTTAGGTTAGGTTAGGTTAGGTTAGGTTAGGTTAGGTTAGGTTAGGTTAGGTTAGGTTAGGTTAGGTTAGGTTAGGTTAGGTTAGGTTAGGTTAGGTTAGGTTAGGTTAGGTTAGGTTAGGTTAGGTTAGGTTAGGTTAGGTTAGGTTAGGTTAGGTTAGGTTAGGTTAGGTTAGGTTAGGTTAGGTTAGGTTAGGTTAGGTTAGGTTAGGTTAGGTTAGGTTAGGTTAGGTTAGGTTAGGTTAGGTTAGGTTAGGTTAGGTTAGGTTAGGTTAGGTTAGGTTAGGTTAGGTTAGGTTAGGTTAGGTTAGGTTAGGTTAGGTTAGGTTAGGTTAGGTTAGGTTAGGTTAGGTTAGGTTAGGTTAGGTTAGGTTAGGTTAGGTTAGGTTAGGTTAGGTTAGGTTAGGTTAGGTTAGGTTAGGTTAGGTTAGGTTAGGTTAGGTTAGGTTAGGTTAGGTTAGGTTAGGTTAGGTTAGGTTAGGTTAGGTTAGGTTAGGTTAGGTTAGGTTAGGTTAGGTTAGGTTAGGTTAGGTTAGGTTAGGTTAGGTTAGGTTAGGTTAGGTTAGGTTAGGTTAGGTTAGGTTAGGTTAGGTTAGGTTAGGTTAGGTTAGGTTAGGTTAGGTTAGGTTAGGTTAGGTTAGGTTAGGTTAGGTTAGGTTAGGTTAGGTTAGGTTAGGTTAGGTTAGGTTAGGTTAGGTTAGGTTAGGTTAGGTTAGGTTAGGTTAGGTTAGGTTAGGTTAGGTTAGGTTAGGTTAGGTTAGGTTAGGTTAGGTTAGGTTAGGTTAGGTTAGGTTAGGTTAGGTTAGGTTAGGTTAGGTTAGGTTAGGTTAGGTTAGGTTAGGTTAGGTTAGGTTAGGTTAGGTTAGGTTAGGTTAGGTTAGGTTAGGTTAGGTTAGGTTAGGTTAGGTTAGGTTAGGTTAGGTTAGGTTAGGTTAGGTTAGGTTAGGTTAGGTTAGGTTAGGTTAGGTTAGGTTAGGTTAGGTTAGGTTAGGTTAGGTTAGGTTAGGTTAGGTTAGGTTAGGTTAGGTTAGGTTAGGTTAGGTTAGGTTAGGTTAGGTTAGGTTAGGTTAGGTTAGGTTAGGTTAGGTTAGGTTAGGTTAGGTTAGGTTAGGTTAGGTTAGGTTAGGTTAGGTTAGGTTAGGTTAGGTTAGGTTAGGTTAGTTATTTTTTTTTATTTATTTATTTGTAATGTATTTGTAACTGGTATTTGTAATGTATTTGTAGCTGGTATTTTTTTCTTCATACAAAGTATTTTCTGCTGTAACTTTTTCATCTTAAGACTTTTCTTAATGAAACTTTTTGTCATATTTTTTGTTATTTTATGATCTATTTTTATGATTATCTTGTTTATCATTTTTATCTTTAGTTGTTTCTTTAAAATCATTTTAATCTTTATCATTTTATATCTCTTTCTGTGTAAACATTCTCATAACAACATTCGACTTAGATATGATCTAAAATGAATGCGAAATACGAAAAATTAGTTTTCATCGCGATCGGTTACGATTGATTTTTTTCCCATACATGGCTCCATACTGAGTGTCGAAAATGAAGTCAAAGTTGGATATGAAGTTTGAATGCCAGATCGTAGTGTCTGAAAAATAAATAAGGTAATTTCTAGCTTTTGACCTTCGAAGGTCATTAGAGGTCACTTTTGTTGGAAATGGTCGAAAAAAAGTCAAAAAACGACTTTTGCGTACGGATAGAGTTTCGAAAATGACCGCCGAAAAAAAATACGAGATTTTTTTTTGAGCGTTTTTTGAAGAAAAAATGTGTTTTTCTCGAAAAAAAGCTATGTCGTGTCACGGGTTCGATTCCGCTCAAAAGATGCTTCTCGAGATACCTTACAATGCGGACAAAAAATTTTCAAAATCGGAGGTTCCTTAAAAATTTTCCTTGTATGGGGGATTTTTCGAAATTCGCCCATAGCGGGTTAAATATTCGAGAAAAAGTAGTCTTTCGGGAAAACGATCCCGGCATCGGGTGGGACGTTCCCGCAAAGTTTGGCGAATTTTCTCAGTAGGGTGACCTTGAATTTTTGACATTCGCCAAGTGCGAAAGTATGAAAAACGGAAAGTAGAGATCAATATTCTTTTCTGGGACTTAAAAAAAAAAAAAAAAAAAAAAAGAATTAAGTACTGAATTTTCTCGTGTGTGGCAGTGTCTGACCTCTTTCAATTTTGGGTGGGCTAATAGAGGATAAAATTAGAAAAATTCCTGCGAAAGAATCGAGTCGATCGGACGAGTACTTTAGGAGATATAAGCATTCAAAGTTCGTTAGAGTACCTAGGTGGAGGGGGGGTCGACGCCCCCTAGCTCGGGAACGGCGCGTCGGAGGCGGACGGTGCCTTCTGCAATGTTGCACTAGATTTTGGGCCGAATGAGATTTTTTCGTCGGAAGCTAGGTCGGTCGTCCGGGAGCGCGCGTACATAGAATGCGGGTGGCGGGGGTGGGGGGTAGTGGGAGGGGTAGTTCTGGGGTCCGACGGCCGCGGTGATTCTCTATCCGAATCCGTATGGAACTAGTCGAAATTCGACTTTCGGGCGACCGAATTAGACATATTCCGAGAACGCTTACAGAATACCGCCTCGTACCGGAATAGCCCCCCCGAGGAGGGGTCTTCGTATGGAGATCGAATATCGGAGACTACTTCGCAACGGATGGACCGATTTCGATGTAGTTTTCGGCATTCGCTAGATCTCGTCGAGCTCGAATTTTGGATACCTCATGTGACGTTACGCGTCCACGGCGAGCCGAGAAATCCTGGCTTAAAACTTTCATTCACTTCGTGTTTGCCGAGCTGTAACTCGATAAGTGACCGTCAGAATGCGACTATACTCGGGATCGAAGGTGTCCAGGTCGAGACGTCTCTTTCGATCCGAGTCCCACCCCCGTCCCGCCCCCGGGGGCGGAGTCGCCTCTGGCCGGTAGACGCGTGAATGCGGGAATATTTCCTTCCGTGGAAGTGTCTATCTAGTCGGTCTCGACCCGCACGCCGAGTTTGAGCGAAATCGGAAGTCCTCGCTAGGTGGGGGTGGGTCCCTCGATAGGTATATCGTGGATAACTCGGCTCCCGGACGTCGGATCGGAACGATTCCTTCGGCTGTGGGTTCGTCTCGACGACGCCGACCCGCTTTCCATAGTCGACTTCGACGTGCGAGGTCAACTAGGTCGACTTTCGACAGAAACCATCTATTTCAGTAGATTTAGAGTGAAATTAGTATGAAAGTCGCTCGAGGTGCCGATGCAGTTAGACTCTGATCTATGCAAAGTATCTTTCTTCGATAGTCGACTCGGAGATTGGAGGTCGATTAGGTCGACTTTTGAACAGAAACGTGTTTGTCGCGTCGAAATGGACCACTAGCGGGGGTGTCGGGTCGAAGGTGATAGTACCGATAGAGACCTCCGCGTCGACCGCATCTAGTGTGCGTATGCACTCGGCGATTAGCGGTCGCCGAGTACGGATTAAACGGTTAAATGTGTTTTTTCCGTTTAAATCCTCGTCCCACGTCCGAGTCGCTATGATGCCGAGAAGCGTCCCCGTCGCCCGCGTCGACGCCCCATAGACGGTTTTCGTCTAGGACGAAGTCGGTTCATACGAACCAGTCCGAAAACCGTCTCCCCATACAAAATGTCGATTCGAGAAAACGACACGGTGCCGTAGAACTATAAATTCTAAGGATTCCTGAGCGAGAACGGTCGCGATCGTACGGCTACTTCGGGAGATATAGGCGTTCAAAGGTCACAAAAACCATGCCAGGATCGACGGTTGCCCCCCTATATCTCCGGAACGGAACGTCCTAGCGGTGTGGAGATTTTTTTAAACTAGACTTACATTTCGAGAGCTACGAGACGATACGACGTCTCGAGCGGTAGATCGTCAGGGAGAGACGGTATAAAAAAAAATTTTAGAAGGGTAGGGGGCGGTTAGGGGGATCGTTTCGATTCGGATAGAGGATCCCGAGATCTATCCGAATCGGTAACTACTTTGTCGAAATTCCACTATTAGGGGGGTCCACAACCCCCAACCCCCCCGAAGGGGTGGTTCGAGGGGGTTGGAAATACTTTTTTCGGATTCTACGCGCGATTTCCTGTCGAAATCGAGAAATAGCCGGTCCTAGCTCTAAAGATGGCGATTTTAGCATGATTTTTCAAGTTTTTGACAAAAGTGAAAAAAATGTTGACAATCTTACCGTACCCAACCCCGATCTCGTATGGGAACCGAGTTTGGAAGTGTAACTTTGCAACGGATGGACCGATTTCGATACGGTTTTCACCACCAGTTAGATCTCGCCGAGCTCGAATTTTGGGTACCTCATTCGACGTTCCACGTCCACGGGGAGCCGAGATAACCTGGCTTAAAACTTTCATTCACTTCGTGTTTGCAGACCTGTAACTCACCAACCGACCGCCCGAATGCGACGATACTTCGGATCGAAGGTATCTAGGACGAGATCTTTCTTTCGATCCGGGTCCCACCCCCGTCCCACCCCCGGGGGCGGAGTCGCCTCTGGCCGGTAGACGCGGGGCTGCAGGAGAATATCCTTCCGTGGGAGTGTCTATATGGTCGGTCTCCACCGGCACGCCGAGTTTGAGCGAGATCGGACATCGGCAAGGGGCCGTCACTAGGTGGGGGGTCGTTCAGAGTACCTACATTACCTATCGCCCGGTAACTCGGCTCCCGGACGTCCGATCTGAACGTTCTTTTTTGCTACGGGCTCTTCTCGTCGACGCCGACCGTCGCCCCATAGTCGACTTTGACGCGGAAGGTCGACGAGTCGACTTAGCGAGAGTGTCGACCTTAAAGGTCGACACTAGGTCGACGTCGACTATGCAGATGGATAGGTCCCTCCGGACCGTGCCGCCGCCCCGTAGTCGACTTCGACGTGGAAGGTCGACTAGATCGACTTTCGACAGAAAATACGCGTTTAGCGTGATAAAGTATGAAATTAGTACGAAAGTCACTCGAGGTGCCGATGCAGTTAGAGACTGACCGCCGGAAGGTATCTTTCGTCCATAGTCGACTCGGAGATTGGAGGTCGATTAGTTCGACTTTTGAACAGAAACGTGTTCGTCGCGTCGAAATGGACCACTAGCGGGGGTGTCGGGTCGAAGGTGATAGTACCGATAGAGACCTCCGCGTCGACCGCATCTAGTGTGCGTATGCACTCGGCGATTAGCGGTCGCCGAGTACGGATTGAACGGTTAAATGTGTTTTTTCCGTTTAAATCCTCGTCCCACGTCCGAGTCGCTATGATGCCGAGAAGCGTCCCCGTCGCCCGCGTCGACGCCCCATAGACGGTTTTCGTCTAGGACGAAGTCGGTTCATACGAACCGGTTCGAAATAAGAATCCCCATAGGAATGTTCATAGAGAATAACCGCTATCGGTATAGAATAACGGTTATCGTCACTGAGGAATAACCGTTATCGTAACATACGCCATATCCGATAGAGTCCTTCATAAGATAACGAATTCCCTACGGTACCAAGTGTGCCCATACTAAGATACGACCGGTATAGATACCTAGTATCGATACTCGGTATGCACAACTAGTATGTGTAACTTGTGGTATTTGTAATGTATTTGTAGCTGGTATTTGTAATGTATTTGTAGCTGGTATTTGTAATGTATTAGTAGCTGGTATTTGTAATGTATTTGTAGCTGGTATTTGTAATGTATTTGTAGCTGGTATTTGTAATGTATTTGTAGCTGATATTTGTAATGTATTTGTAGCTGGTATTTGTAGCTGGTATTTCTAAATACCGATACCGTATTAATAGTCGGTCAGTAGTATAGTATCTTCGTTAGTATAGTATCTTTGTTACTTAGTATAGTGACATAGTTGGTTAGTATAGTATCTTTGTTAGTCTTTGTTACTTTGTTAGTCTTTGTTACTTTGTTAGTCTTGTTAATTTGTTAGTCTTTGTTACTTTGTTAGTGTTTGTTACTTTGTTAGTCTTTGTTACTTTGTTAGTCTTTGTTACTTTGTTAGTCTTTGTTACTTTGTTAGTCTTTGTTACTTTGTTAGTCTTTGTTACTTTGTTAATCTTTGTTACTTTGTTTGTTGGTTGTTGTTGTTGTTGTTGTTGTTGTTGTTGTTGTTTGGTCATTTTTAGTAGTTGTTTCGTCTTTTGTTGTTGTTTGGTCATTTTTTGTAGTTGTTAGGTCTTTTCTGTTGTCTTTTGTGGTTGTTACGTCGTTTTGTGTAGTTGTTTCGTCTTTTCTGTTGTCTTCTGTTGTTGTTACGTCGTTTTGTGTAGTTGTTTCGTCTTTTCCGTTGTCTTTTGTAGTTGTTACGTCGTTTTGTGTAGTTGTTTCGTCTTTTCTTGTAGTTGTTTCGTCTTTTTCGTTGTCTTTTGTTGTTGTTACGTCATTTTTTGTAATTGTTAGGTCTTTTCAGTTGTCTTTTGTTGTTGTTACGTCGTTTTGTGTAGTTGTTTCGTCTTTTCTGTTGTCTTTTGTTGTTGTTACGTCGTTTTGTGTAGTTGTTTCGTCTTTTCCGTTGTCTTTTGTGGTTGTTTGGTCATTTTTTGTAGTTGTTTCGTCTTTTTGGTTGTCTTTTGTGGTTGTTTGGTCACTTTTTGTAGTTGTTTGGTCTTTTTGGTTGTCTTTTGTGGTTGTTTGGTCATTTTTTGTAGTTGTTTGGTCCTTTTTGGCCATTTTTGGTATTTAGGTTAGGTTAGGTTCGGTTCTTTGGTCATTTTGGTTGTTTTTGGTCTTTTTGGTGGTTTTTGGTCTTTTTGGTCATTTTGGTCTTTTTGGTCATTTTGGTCATTTTGGTGGTTTTGGTGGTTTTTGGTCTTTTTGGTCTTTTTTGGTCATTTTGGTCATTCTGGTCTTTTTTGGTCTTTTTGGTGTTTAGGTTAGGTTAGGTTCTTTGGTCATTTTGGTTGTTTTTGGTGGTTTTTGGTCTTTTTGGTCTTTTTGGTCTTTTGGTCTTTTTGGTCTTTTTGGTGTTTTTTGGTGTTTAGGTTAGGTTAGGTTCGGTTCTTTGGTCATTTTGGTTGTTTTTGGTCTTTTTGGTCATTTTGGTCATTTTGGTTGTTTTTGGTCTTTTGGTGGTTTTTGGTCTTTTGGTGGTTTTTGGTCATTTTGGTCTTTTTGGTGGTTTTTGGTCTTTTTGGTGTTTAGGTTAGGTTAGGTTCGGTTCTTTGGTCATTTTGGTTGTTTTTGGTCTTTTTGGTGGTTTTTGGTCATTTTGGTCTTTTTGGTGGTTTTTGGTCTTTTTGGTGTTTAGGTTAGGTTAGGTTCGGTTCTTTGGTCATTTTGGTTGTTTTTGGTCTTTTTGGTGGTTTTTGGTCTTTTTGGTCATTTTGGTCTTTTTGGTCTTTTTGGTCATTTTGGTCATTTTGGTGGTTTTGGTGGTTTTTGGTCTTTTTGGTCTTTTTTGGTCATTTTGGTCATTTTGGTCTTTTTTGGTCTTTTTGGTCTTTTTTGGTCTTTTTTGGTGTTTTTTGGTCTTTTTGGTGTTTTTTGGTGTTTAGGTTAGGTTAGGTTCGGTTCGTTGGTCATTTTGGTTGTTTTTGGTCTTTTTGGTCTTTTTGGTGGTTTTTGGTCATTTTGGTCTTTTTTGGTTATTTTTGGTGTTTAGGTTAGGTTAGGTTCGGTTTTTTGGTCATTTTGGTCTTTTTTGGTTATTTTTGGTGTTTAGGTTAGGTTAGGTTAGGTTAGGTTAGGTTAGGTTAGGTTAGGTTAGGTTAGGTTAGGTTAGGTTAGGTTAGGTTAGGTTAGGTTAGGTTAGGTTAGGTTAGGTTAGGTTAGGTTAGGTTAGGTTAGGTTAGGTTAGGTTAGGTTAGGTTAGGTTAGGTTAGGTTAGGTTAGGTTAGGTTAGGTTAGGTTAGGTTAGGTTAGGTTAGGTTAGGTTAGGTTAGGTTAGGTTAGGTTAGGTTAGGTTAGGTTAGGTTAGGTTAGGTTAGGTTAGGTTAGGTTAGGTTAGGTTAGGTTAGGTTAGGTTAGGTTAGGTTAGGTTAGGTTAGGTTAGGTTAGGTTAGGTTAGGTTAGGTTAGGTTAGGTTAGGTTAGGTTAGGTTAGGTTAGGTTAGGTTAGGTTAGGTTAGGTTAGGTTAGGTTAGGTTAGGTTAGGTTAGGTTAGGTTAGGTTAGGTTAGGTTAGGTTAGGTTAGGTTAGGTTAGGTTAGGTTAGGTTAGGTTAGGTTAGGTTAGGTTAGGTTAGGTTAGGTTAGGTTAGGTTAGGTTAGGTTAGGTTAGGTTAGGTTAGGTTAGGTTAGGTTAGGTTAGGTTAGGTTAGGTTAGGTTAGGTTAGGTTAGGTTAGGTTAGGTTAGGTTAGGTTAGGTTAGGTTAGGTTAGGTTAGGTTAGGTTAGGTTAGGTTAGGTTAGGTTAGGTTAGGTTAGGTTAGGTTAGGTTAGGTTAGGTTAGGTTAGGTTAGGTTAGGTTAGGTTAGGTTAGGTTAGGTTAGGTTAGGTTAGGTTAGGTTAGGTTAGGTTAGGTTAGGTTAGGTTAGGTTAGGTTAGGTTAGGTTAGGTTAGGTTAGGTTAGGTTAGGTTAGGTTAGGTTAGGTTAGGTTAGGTTAGGTTAGGTTAGGTTAGGTTAGGTTAGGTTAGGTTAGGTTAGGTTAGGTTAGGTTAGGTTAGGTTAGGTTAGGTTAGGTTAGGTTAGGTTAGGTTAGGTTAGGTTAGGTTAGGTTAGGTTAGGTTAGGTTAGGTTAGGTTAGGTTAGGTTAGGTTAGGTTAGGTTAGGTTAGGTTAGGTTAGGTTAGGTTAGGTTAGGTTAGGTTAGGTTAGGTTAGGTTAGGTTAGGTTAGGTTAGGTTAGGTTAGGTTAGGTTAGGTTAGGTTAGGTTAGGTTAGGTTAGGTTAGGTTAGGTTAGGTTAGGTTAGGTTAGGTTAGGTTAGGTTAGGTTAGGTTAGGTTAGGTTAGGTTAGGTTAGGTTAGGTTAGGTTAGGTTAGGTTAGGTTAGGTTAGGTTAGGTTAGGTTAGGTTAGGTTAGGTTAGGTTAGGTTAGGTTAGGTTAGGTTAGGTTAGGTTAGGTTAGGTTAGGTTAGGTTAGGTTAGGTTAGGTTAGTTATTTTTTTTTATTTATTTATTTGTAATGTATTTGTAACTGGTATTTGTAATGTATTTGTAGCTGGTATTTTTTTCTTCATACAAAGTATTTTCTGCTGTAACTTTTTCATCTTAAGACTTTTCTTAATGAAACTTTTTGTCATATTTTTTGTTATTTTATGATCTATTTTTATGATTATCTTGTTTATCATTTTTATCTTTAGTTGTTTCTTTAAAATCATTTTAATCTTTATCATTTTATATCTCTTTCTGTGTAAACATTCTCATAACAACATTCGACTTAGATATGATCTAAAATGAATGCGAAATACGAAAAATTAGTTTTCATCGCGATCGGTTACGATTGATTTTTTTCCCATACATGGCTCCATACTGAGTGTCGAAAATGAAGTCAAAGTTGGATATGAAGTTTGAATGCCAGATCGTAGTGTCTGAAAAATAAATAAGGTAATTTCTAGCTTTTGACCTTCGAAGGTCATTAGAGGTCACTTTTGTTGGAAATGGTCGAAAAAAAGTCAAAAAACGACTTTTGCGTACGGATAGAGTTTCGAAAATGACCGCCGAAAAAAAATACGAGATTTTTTTTTGAGCGTTTTTTGAAGAAAAAATGTGTTTTTCTCGAAAAAAAGCTATGTCGTGTCACGGGTTCGATTCCGCTCAAAAGATGCTTCTCGAGATACCTTACAATGCGGACAAAAAATTTTCAAAATCGGAGGTTCCTTAAAAATTTTCCTTGTATGGGGGATTTTTCGAAATTCGCCCATAGCGGGTTAAATATTCGAGAAAAAGTAGTCTTTCGGGAAAACGATCCCGGCATCGGGTGGGACGTTCCCGCAAAGTTTGGCGAATTTTCTCAGTAGGGTGACCTTGAATTTTTGACATTCGCCAAGTGCGAAAGTATGAAAAACGGAAAGTAGAGATCAATATTCTTTTCTGGGACTTAAAAAAAAAAAAAAAAAAAAAAAGAATTAAGTACTGAATTTTCTCGTGTGTGGCAGTGTCTGACCTCTTTCAATTTTGGGTGGGCTAATAGAGGATAAAATTAGAAAAATTCCTGCGAAAGAATCGAGTCGATCGGACGAGTACTTTAGGAGATATAAGCATTCAAAGTTCGTTAGAGTACCTAGGTGGAGGGGGGGTCGACGCCCCCTAGCTCGGGAACGGCGCGTCGGAGGCGGACGGTGCCTTCTGCAATGTTGCACTAGATTTTGGGCCGAATGAGATTTTTTCGTCGGAAGCTAGGTCGGTCGTCCGGGAGCGCGCGTACATAGAATGCGGGTGGCGGGGGTGGGGGGTAGTGGGAGGGGTAGTTCTGGGGTCCGACGGCCGCGGTGATTCTCTATCCGAATCCGTATGGAACTAGTCGAAATTCGACTTTCGGGCGACCGAATTAGACATATTCCGAGAACGCTTACAGAATACCGCCTCGTACCGGAATAGCCCCCCCGAGGAGGGGTCTTCGTATGGAGATCGAATATCGGAGACTACTTCGCAACGGATGGACCGATTTCGATGTAGTTTTCGGCATTCGCTAGATCTCGTCGAGCTCGAATTTTGGATACCTCATGTGACGTTACGCGTCCACGGCGAGCCGAGAAATCCTGGCTTAAAACTTTCATTCACTTCGTGTTTGCCGAGCTGTAACTCGATAAGTGACCGTCAGAATGCGACTATACTCGGGATCGAAGGTGTCCAGGTCGAGACGTCTCTTTCGATCCGAGTCCCACCCCCGTCCCGCCCCCGGGGGCGGAGTCGCCTCTGGCCGGTAGACGCGTGAATGCGGGAATATTTCCTTCCGTGGAAGTGTCTATCTAGTCGGTCTCGACCCGCACGCCGAGTTTGAGCGAAATCGGAAGTCCTCGCTAGGTGGGGGTGGGTCCCTCGATAGGTATATCGTGGATAACTCGGCTCCCGGACGTCGGATCGGAACGATTCCTTCGGCTGTGGGTTCGTCTCGACGACGCCGACCCGCTTTCCATAGTCGACTTCGACGTGCGAGGTCAACTAGGTCGACTTTCGACAGAAACCATCTATTTCAGTAGATTTAGAGTGAAATTAGTATGAAAGTCGCTCGAGGTGCCGATGCAGTTAGACTCTGATCTATGCAAAGTATCTTTCTTCGATAGTCGACTCGGAGATTGGAGGTCGATTAGGTCGACTTTTGAACAGAAACGTGTTTGTCGCGTCGAAATGGACCACTAGCGGGGGTGTCGGGTCGAAGGTGATAGTACCGATAGAGACCTCCGCGTCGACCGCATCTAGTGTGCGTATGCACTCGGCGATTAGCGGTCGCCGAGTACGGATTAAACGGTTAAATGTGTTTTTTCCGTTTAAATCCTCGTCCCACGTCCGAGTCGCTATGATGCCGAGAAGCGTCCCCGTCGCCCGCGTCGACGCCCCATAGACGGTTTTCGTCTAGGACGAAGTCGGTTCATACGAACCAGTCCGAAAACCGTCTCCCCATACAAAATGTCGATTCGAGAAAACGACACGGTGCCGTAGAACTATAAATTCTAAGGATTCCTGAGCGAGAACGGTCGCGATCGTACGGCTACTTCGGGAGATATAGGCGTTCAAAGGTCACAAAAACCATGCCAGGATCGACGGTTGCCCCCCTATATCTCCGGAACGGAACGTCCTAGCGGTGTGGAGATTTTTTTAAACTAGACTTACATTTCGAGAGCTACGAGACGATACGACGTCTCGAGCGGTAGATCGTCAGGGAGAGACGGTATAAAAAAAAATTTTAGAAGGGTAGGGGGCGGTTAGGGGGATCGTTTCGATTCGGATAGAGGATCCCGAGATCTATCCGAATCGGTAACTACTTTGTCGAAATTCCACTATTAGGGGGGTCCACAACCCCCAACCCCCCCGAAGGGGTGGTTCGAGGGGGTTGGAAATACTTTTTTCGGATTCTACGCGCGATTTCCTGTCGAAATCGAGAAATAGCCGGTCCTAGCTCTAAAGATGGCGATTTTAGCATGATTTTTCAAGTTTTTGACAAAAGTGAAAAAAATGTTGACAATCTTACCGTACCCAACCCCGATCTCGTATGGGAACCGAGTTTGGAAGTGTAACTTTGCAACGGATGGACCGATTTCGATACGGTTTTCACCACCAGTTAGATCTCGCCGAGCTCGAATTTTGGGTACCTCATTCGACGTTCCACGTCCACGGGGAGCCGAGATAACCTGGCTTAAAACTTTCATTCACTTCGTGTTTGCAGACCTGTAACTCACCAACCGACCGCCCGAATGCGACGATACTTCGGATCGAAGGTATCTAGGACGAGATCTTTCTTTCGATCCGGGTCCCACCCCCGTCCCACCCCCGGGGGCGGAGTCGCCTCTGGCCGGTAGACGCGGGGCTGCAGGAGAATATCCTTCCGTGGGAGTGTCTATATGGTCGGTCTCCACCGGCACGCCGAGTTTGAGCGAGATCGGACATCGGCAAGGGGCCGTCACTAGGTGGGGGGTCGTTCAGAGTACCTACATTACCTATCGCCCGGTAACTCGGCTCCCGGACGTCCGATCTGAACGTTCTTTTTTGCTACGGGCTCTTCTCGTCGACGCCGACCGTCGCCCCATAGTCGACTTTGACGCGGAAGGTCGACGAGTCGACTTAGCGAGAGTGTCGACCTTAAAGGTCGACACTAGGTCGACGTCGACTATGCAGATGGATAGGTCCCTCCGGACCGTGCCGCCGCCCCGTAGTCGACTTCGACGTGGAAGGTCGACTAGATCGACTTTCGACAGAAAATACGCGTTTAGCGTGATAAAGTATGAAATTAGTACGAAAGTCACTCGAGGTGCCGATGCAGTTAGAGACTGACCGCCGGAAGGTATCTTTCGTCCATAGTCGACTCGGAGATTGGAGGTCGATTAGTTCGACTTTTGAACAGAAACGTGTTCGTCGCGTCGAAATGGACCACTAGCGGGGGTGTCGGGTCGAAGGTGATAGTACCGATAGAGACCTCCGCGTCGACCGCATCTAGTGTGCGTATGCACTCGGCGATTAGCGGTCGCCGAGTACGGATTGAACGGTTAAATGTGTTTTTTCCGTTTAAATCCTCGTCCCACGTCCGAGTCGCTATGATGCCGAGAAGCGTCCCCGTCGCCCGCGTCGACGCCCCATAGACGGTTTTCGTCTAGGACGAAGTCGGTTCATACGAACCGGTTCGAAATAAGAATCCCCATAGGAATGTTCATAGAGAATAACCGCTATCGGTATAGAATAACGGTTATCGTCACTGAGGAATAACCGTTATCGTAACATACGCCATATCCGATAGAGTCCTTCATAAGATAACGAATTCCCTACGGTACCAAGTGTGCCCATACTAAGATACGACCGGTATAGATACCTAGTATCGATACTCGGTATGCACAACTAGTATGTGTAACTTGTGGTATTTGTAATGTATTTGTAGCTGGTATTTGTAATGTATTTGTAGCTGGTATTTGTAATGTATTAGTAGCTGGTATTTGTAATGTATTTGTAGCTGGTATTTGTAATGTATTTGTAGCTGGTATTTGTAATGTATTTGTAGCTGATATTTGTAATGTATTTGTAGCTGGTATTTGTAGCTGGTATTTCTAAATACCGATACCGTATTAATAGTCGGTCAGTAGTATAGTATCTTCGTTAGTATAGTATCTTTGTTACTTAGTATAGTGACATAGTTGGTTAGTATAGTATCTTTGTTAGTCTTTGTTACTTTGTTAGTCTTTGTTACTTTGTTAGTCTTGTTAATTTGTTAGTCTTTGTTACTTTGTTAGTGTTTGTTACTTTGTTAGTCTTTGTTACTTTGTTAGTCTTTGTTACTTTGTTAGTCTTTGTTACTTTGTTAGTCTTTGTTACTTTGTTAGTCTTTGTTACTTTGTTAATCTTTGTTACTTTGTTTGTTGGTTGTTGTTGTTGTTGTTGTTGTTGTTGTTGTTGTTTGGTCATTTTTAGTAGTTGTTTCGTCTTTTGTTGTTGTTTGGTCATTTTTTGTAGTTGTTAGGTCTTTTCTGTTGTCTTTTGTGGTTGTTACGTCGTTTTGTGTAGTTGTTTCGTCTTTTCTGTTGTCTTCTGTTGTTGTTACGTCGTTTTGTGTAGTTGTTTCGTCTTTTCCGTTGTCTTTTGTAGTTGTTACGTCGTTTTGTGTAGTTGTTTCGTCTTTTCTTGTAGTTGTTTCGTCTTTTTCGTTGTCTTTTGTTGTTGTTACGTCATTTTTTGTAATTGTTAGGTCTTTTCAGTTGTCTTTTGTTGTTGTTACGTCGTTTTGTGTAGTTGTTTCGTCTTTTCTGTTGTCTTTTGTTGTTGTTACGTCGTTTTGTGTAGTTGTTTCGTCTTTTCCGTTGTCTTTTGTGGTTGTTTGGTCATTTTTTGTAGTTGTTTCGTCTTTTTGGTTGTCTTTTGTGGTTGTTTGGTCACTTTTTGTAGTTGTTTGGTCTTTTTGGTTGTCTTTTGTGGTTGTTTGGTCATTTTTTGTAGTTGTTTGGTCCTTTTTGGCCATTTTTGGTATTTAGGTTAGGTTAGGTTCGGTTCTTTGGTCATTTTGGTTGTTTTTGGTCTTTTTGGTGGTTTTTGGTCTTTTTGGTCATTTTGGTCTTTTTGGTCATTTTGGTCATTTTGGTGGTTTTGGTGGTTTTTGGTCTTTTTGGTCTTTTTTGGTCATTTTGGTCATTCTGGTCTTTTTTGGTCTTTTTGGTGTTTAGGTTAGGTTAGGTTCTTTGGTCATTTTGGTTGTTTTTGGTGGTTTTTGGTCTTTTTGGTCTTTTTGGTCTTTTGGTCTTTTTGGTCTTTTTGGTGTTTTTTGGTGTTTAGGTTAGGTTAGGTTCGGTTCTTTGGTCATTTTGGTTGTTTTTGGTCTTTTTGGTCATTTTGGTCATTTTGGTTGTTTTTGGTCTTTTGGTGGTTTTTGGTCTTTTGGTGGTTTTTGGTCATTTTGGTCTTTTTGGTGGTTTTTGGTCTTTTTGGTGTTTAGGTTAGGTTAGGTTCGGTTCTTTGGTCATTTTGGTTGTTTTTGGTCTTTTTGGTGGTTTTTGGTCATTTTGGTCTTTTTGGTGGTTTTTGGTCTTTTTGGTGTTTAGGTTAGGTTAGGTTCGGTTCTTTGGTCATTTTGGTTGTTTTTGGTCTTTTTGGTGGTTTTTGGTCTTTTTGGTCATTTTGGTCTTTTTGGTCTTTTTGGTCATTTTGGTCATTTTGGTGGTTTTGGTGGTTTTTGGTCTTTTTGGTCTTTTTTGGTCATTTTGGTCATTTTGGTCTTTTTTGGTCTTTTTGGTCTTTTTTGGTCTTTTTTGGTGTTTTTTGGTCTTTTTGGTGTTTTTTGGTGTTTAGGTTAGGTTAGGTTCGGTTCGTTGGTCATTTTGGTTGTTTTTGGTCTTTTTGGTCTTTTTGGTGGTTTTTGGTCATTTTGGTCTTTTTTGGTTATTTTTGGTGTTTAGGTTAGGTTAGGTTCGGTT